>JAKWJA010002497.1:70965632-71527296 GCA_027704765.1 Solanum habrochaites | reverse complement strand
TGCAATCCATCAAAGTTCAAATGTAAGAATCGGCCAGTTGAAGAGTCCATTTGGAGAGTGATGCTAATATGCAGAAAGAGACCCAACCTGTTTACAGATTCAGGTACTCCTTTTCGCCCTTGTTTTTCTTCTTATGTCGTTCGGTAGAACGATGGGTTAAATTGTTATCTTATTGTAACGACCTGTTTAGTCCGTTTTAAAAAAGCACGATAGTTTATTTCTTTGAAAAACTAGCTGAGTGAGACGTATCCCACACGACCGGCATAGGCACTGACGGACCGTCATAAGGTCACGCCGACCGTCATAGTCCAACTACTGACCGTCGAGATGTCTCGTTCCAACACACTAGAATTAGAAATTTGGGTACTGATATTCGACTCTTCTGGACTTAACGCGACGAAATGTCAGAGGACCGCGCAGACAAGATGGCCGCACAGACTCTTTAATAATGGATTCTCTTACTTTGTGATGAGTAAGCTCAGGACGACCGTCGTATATGTCACTACGGCCGTCACGCTGCTTGAACCTGACTGGGTTGCCGGATTTCTGTTAAAATGTTTTAAATGTGCTTTTTGGAGACTAGTTCCTCAAAAAAAAAATGCTTAGTATTATAAAGTTAGTTGGTGTAATGTTAATATTTCATTAACTTGGGGGTTAAAAAGGAGACAACACCTGGATAAATAGTGGGTTCTTTACCATCTTTCTAACGTATTTATTATTATTAAGGGTAACAGAAAAGGGTTTTTGGAATAAGAACATAAAAGAACAGCGAGAGAAGTGAGGAACAGAACGAGAGAAGAGAAGAAACGTAAGAGGAAAGGACAGACCTTTGTAGGAATAGCTTGTCTTTATCACGATTCTTCGGTGGGAGGTAGGTTGATGGTTTTCTGTTATTTCTAGTACACTCTTAATAGCGAATGATATTTATGGGTATTTGTAAACCCTTCTATATGCTTATTAGTGTGTATGGCATAATGTGTTTATATATAATTGTGATGAACTAGCTGATGAGGCTGTTTGAATCTTAAAATCCCTAATTTAGTTTGTTAATGATGATGCTTGGTATAAAAGAAGGCTTGATGACCTAAAGTATGAGATTGAGTATCGGGGTGTCACGTTCCGACACCAGGATTGTAATAGGGATCGGGTGTCACGTTTCCGACACCAGGATAGAATATGGATCGAGTGTCACTTCCGACGCCAGGATAGATATGGATCGGAGTGTCACGTTCCAAACACCAGGATAGTATTATTGAGGATCCGGGAGTGTCACGTCCGACACTAAGGATAGTATGAATGAGGATCGGAGTATCACGTTCGCGACCCACATGATTCATATTGATCCGGGTGTCACGTTCCGACACCCATGATAGATAATTATGAGGATCGGAGTGTCAAGCGTTCCGACACCGCAGGATAGAAGAGAATCTCTTGAAATATTATAAATAATTTCAAATGTAATGAACCTATTTTTCCATTTTCCCAACTGCGTATGGTATTGAGGCTTAGTCCTCAATGGGTGTACTTGGCGTACTGTTATTACTGATTAGCATACTTGTTGTTGCTACAAATTTTAGATTGTAGTTGATTTTTATGATTTAAACTGTTATATACGGTTTTCTATTTGATTTGGCCGATTATACCTACCCTCTCAGTAACAGGGATCGTGTTTTGTACTTTACCGCTACTTTGTAATTTTTTCTTTGTATTAGGAGTGCAGCAAACGTACCATCTTCTTCACTCAACGGCGCAACGCTAGCCCAGTCTTCATCCCGTCGGTCTCAAGGTGAGCTAAATGCTTCTGGCATCATCTTTCTTCATGTCTTGAGCCTTGAAGTTCCGGCATGGACTAGTTTTTATTTTTTGACTTATTTTAGCTTCTTTCTTAATCTCTTAGATTAGTAATTGAGGATAATGTTCTTGTGGTGCTGATTTCCAAACTAAAATAAATATGTAAAGAATAAAAATTGTGAAAGTAAAGAGATATTAAAAAATTACATCAAAGTAAGTATTTTTACGTATAAAATAAAAAATTTAAATTATATATATAATGTCGGGTTGATTTATTATAGTTCAAACCAACTCAACCCAAATATAGTCGAGTTTTTTTTTTTCCAACACCAAATCAGTTAAACGCAACCACTAGTCAATTTTTTTTCGATTTTGACTAGTTGTGCGGGTTTGTGTGTCATCTTTTTTGATCTTTGATTTTATACACTCGATTTTTGGAATTTTTGTATATGTAGAAAGATATAGAGCAAGTCTTTTTCCATTAAACTTATTTTTTTTATTTTATATTTTTGTAGGAAAGAAGTGTCGACCTTATATAATTTTTTCTTGATTTAGATTTGATGTATCGTTGTTTTTAAAGGGGGTTAATCCACTCCTATTATTCACTATAAATGTGAACTTACTTCTATAATCAGTAAGCGATGTCGAAAATTATATTAAATGTAGACGAGTAGATCAAGACTTTTTATCAATTTTCGTGTTTAGATATTTTAGAGATTTTGTTAATTAAAGTAAAAGAGTAGGTGAATATTGGTATGTTGCAACATGTGTTATTTATACTCATGAATGATTAAGTAGTATATAATTGTTTAGTTAAACGTGTTGGGAGCCGTTTTTTCTTGCATGCATATATGCATTTCATGACATATATAATAATATTATCCAATCTCACCATTTAATATAATATAATATAATATAATATTACATGATAATTAAGAGATGGATGAGGGCACTTCATTTATTTAGGTGTGAGTGATGATGGAGTAATCCTAGTTAATAGTGACGGTTGCTAGAGATGTAAGTATCCCCAAAATTGCTGTCAAAGTTTGACCTACCATATTCTGAACTAAGTTTCCAATAAGGATAACGGGAGCTACAAGGGCTCCTGTGGTTGGAGTCAAAGTGCAATTAGCAATTGGGAGAGGAATCCCTTGGGGGGGGGCAAATACATTTTCCTGACAAAGACTTGTATTTGGTGACAACTGCAAGCTTATAAGCCTTTCGTATTTGTGGACACTTGAGCAATCGTTGTGTTGCCACAAATAATCGTTACATTTGCTCCACTCACTCCGGGGCTTGGGCAACTTACTTTTTTCCATGTACTGAGTCAATACAAACTTCCCATATCGTTAAATTATAACCGGCTGGTCAAATCGGTGGTACAATAGGTGGTACTTGAGAACAACAGGTGGGTACAATCGGTGGTGTATTCTGGGTGTTAAAATCGGCTGGTGTATTCATTGGGGTGGTACAATGGGTTGGCCAAGAATAGGACCAAGAATAGGACCAAGAATAGGACCAAGAATGGGACCAAGAATTGGACCAACAATCTGTAATTGGCCAAGACGAACAGGTGGTACTTGGCCAACGGGTGGTACAATAGGTGGTGCAGGTTGCCCTAAAATGGGACCTAATAGAGGACCCAAAATGGGACGAACAATGGGACCAACGTTAATGGGCAAGTGAGCATGGGCTAGAGGACTGATAGTGATGATGGAAAGTAGAATAACAAGGGAAACAACACACATTTTTGAAGACATGATGATTTGATAGCATTTTATTCTGTTCAATATACCCTTTTTATAGTGCTCCTTTTTATTTACTCCACCCCTACCTTAACTTACCCTACCCCCCAACCTATATAAATGATTAAATATATTATCTTTCATGCCTAAATAAAATTATTAAAGACTTACAATATCTCCCTAGCTCATATATATCATCATTAGTTAGGTTGAAACTCATCAACTTGAACAGCATTGGGACCATACAAATTAATTAATTCAATATCATTTGACTTGTCATAAGAAAAAATTGTTTTTTGTAAGCTGAGGCCAAAAGGCCTTTGGTTTGCCCATAGGAACTATTTTGATGGAATAAATAACTCCACTTGGTTTGGGTGTCAAAAAAACCAATAAAAATAACAACAACAAAAGAAGATTTTTGAAAATA
Organism: Solanum habrochaites; assembly: GCA_027704765.1. NCBI lineage: Eukaryota > Viridiplantae > Streptophyta > Magnoliopsida > Solanales > Solanaceae > Solanum > Solanum habrochaites. The sequence continues at coordinate 71,523,333 of JAKWJA010002497.1, read as the reverse complement.
GTTGTGTGATTGTTAATCACTTCATTAAAAAAAATTTTAAAAAAATATAATGTTATATCATGTTTTTAATTATAATAAAGTACACTATATAATAACAACAATAATATTAATAATTAGAAAAAAAGACTAACAAAAGAGATTTTTGGAAAATAGGATTGTGGTTGTTAATCACTTCATTACAAAGAATTATTAAAAAAAAATAATGTTATATCAATGTGTTTAATTTAAAAAGTACACTATATAATACAACCATACAATAACAATATAACATAACAATAAATAATATTAATATATATTAAAAAAAAAAGAATTAAGGGCAAAAAGTCAATCTACTTGATCAACATAACATGACTTTTAAGTTGAAAAAAAAAACACCCCTCACCTTTCTTTTAGCTTTTGGCATAAAATAAGTTATTTTGGACTTAAAATAAATCACTTTGATAAATGTCAAACACTCAAATAAATCAAAAACTGACTTTTAAGTCAGTTTGATCCAGCTTTTACCCATCCAATAGGCTCCTATGATCTACGTGTTAAAAATGACTTTTTCGATACAGTGCAGGTGAATTTAGTCTTTTCTTTGAAATACATCACATTACTTTAATTTCTCACGCCATGTATTCATTATATATATATATAGATATATATATATCTCTATATAATATATATAGTATATATATAATATATATATATCTATTAAATATTGAATAAGACATTCATGGTTGCCCGACTATGTTAAAAAAGAATGTCTCTTAGGTTCCCCAAATTTAAGGGGCCCTCATTTTTAATAATCATAGGCTATAAGTATTGTTTTTTTTTAACAATATTGAATATATTTGTAAAAAGTAAATTTTTTTCATAAAAAATAAAGAAATTATAAAAGAAAGTAAAACATAATTTAAAAAAGAATAATTATATTCTCATTGAAAAACTAAAAGAATCAATTAGATAAAAGTTATTGATGATCACATTTATGGTCTATTTAATTTTTTGCTTCAAGGCCATTATATGTCTTAAGGCCGCTCCTAAATTTTTTTAGTTTTTTTCAAAGAATGATGTAACATAAAATTATAATAGAATATGTCTTTTACTTTATCAAAAATACAAGAGAAGTGTGGGATGAATGCATCAGTAATTGACAAGGTTTAATTAACATTCATTACAATATTATAAAAATAATAATCTTCCTTATTTATGGCTAAATAATTAATGAAAAGACATGTTACAATTACCTGTAATTAAGTCTTTTTACTTTCACAAATTCTGACTTATCCACCTAACTTTTCACTATAGTAGAAAAGCTTATTTCAACATGTCTGGTTATGGTCAATTATTGATATCAAGGGGCAATTCAGACTTTTGAAGCAAATATTTATGCTATGTTCTGTTAAGTTGAAAAAAAAAGCCACGTATCAATTGTGGTGGCAGAGCACGGTTGTTATTCCTTTCTATACTCTTCTTGAAAAAGAAAGAACACAATTTATCAGCACTTTTTGTATTAGTTTTAAGCTCTAATCATCTTTCTCATTCCACAATGAGAAATATCAAAAGATTTTTTTAAATAAATACAATGTACTATTTAGAAATCAGAAATAAGAAGTTATTAATTTTGTTGAATTCGTTCCTTAATTATATTTATTTTTTTAATATTTTAACACTAAGTTTAACACTTAACAAATAATTTAATTGCATGAATAATATAGGAAGAATTAACTAATTCTTTCTTGATTTAGAAAAATGAATAACTATATAACACTTTCCTCATAAATTCATATGTGTTGTTTATCAACCAAGTTCCCATCATTTCGCTCGAGAACAAACGTAACTCATATTGTATACTTCAACTCTACATATACAATTGAAAGCGAATGGTATAAAACGATCAAGAGATAACTTATATATATAATTTGAATAGTATAAAACAAGAAAGCGAGAAAGGTAGAATTTTATAAAACGAGAACGAAAATTATATCCAATTTTCAAATTTGTATACAACGAGAAAGAAATATAGACGAAAAAGCACTTGCGCAGGGAATATCCAATTGGAATCGAATTGTATAAAAACGAGAAAGTGAGAAATTATATACAATTTGAATTGTATAAAAACAGAAAGACAAAAAGCTTGCGAAGAAATATTTGTATTGTAATAATTATAATGTATAGGAACTAAGGATATAATGTATTGCATGCGGTTATATAATTTTTCTCTCACTTTATATGCAATTAGAAAGCGCAATTTAATAACAACTCATTATATAACGCGGAGGTAGCGACATGAAGCGATCGAAGCGGGAGAGTGACAAGCGAGAATATTAGAGAAGGATAGACAAACAGTTTTGCTACACCAATAGATCAAGAATAACTACTATATTTATTTTATATTATGAGTTAATTATCCCTTTATAAATGATCAACTATATAAAAGAACTACATAATGAATGATAATAGTTACAATGAGTGAAAAAAAGAGTTACGTCTTCCGTTTGGAATATTCCTTTATTTCTTTTGTAACATTTACATACAGACAAAAGTGGAAAATCTGATTTATTTTTCTTTTAAATTCTCCACGTATAATTTCTTTGCTTTCATGCAGAAAAAAGTACATGCTTATATAGTTTTAGTAAGAATTTCAGTAAACTAATTAAATGTTCTTTTTCTCCGCGAGTGTTTATATTTTTACAAATGTATTTATAATCTCCACTAAAAATAGTATTAAGTTATTAATATTCCTCGTGCACCATATCCAGCCCTTCTTTGATCAACTAAGCACTCAGAGTCAGTGGTGAGCCTCTTTACATTATGGAGGACACATATTTATTGCATTCAACCTTTCTTTTATAGGATGTTGTGGGGTGTGTTCCAACATCCATCTTAGTATTATAGAAGTATCATAGACTGTTAGACAGTCAAACAATTTAGTTTTGAGTCTCTTCTTTGTATTGCAGATATTTTGCTATGAGACTTGAATTCCCCTTTTGGCCAAGTCATTATTTTAAGAGAATGTTTTTCTTGTATTGAGTTAAGTCTTCCACTGAATTAAGTAAGTCAGACCAAGGGTTTGCTCAAGGCCAGCAACGGTCATTAAGTGTCGGTCATGTCCAGCGTGTAGGCTGGGGCATGACATTTTCATAAAAGTCACAACTTTTCATTGAAGTCACAATTCTTCATAAAATTCACAATTTTTCATCAAAGTAACAACTCTTCATAAAAAGTCGCAACTCTTCACTTTCCATTCACACCTTTTAAAATCCAAAAATCCCCCCGTATTAATTGGGAATGCTCCAAAAAAAGAAAACGACAAGTAATGTCTTTACAAGCAGAATTAATTGTATCGGATAAGGAGGGTTCACCTTGGACTTTCCCCGCAATAACTATGTCAATATTATAAAAATATAATTGTATACTAAAATAAAATGAAACCAGCTTGGGAATATGTTCACAGTTGAGAGACATTTTTGACCTTTCCACGGTGAATTCACTCTCCAGCCAGAGTTCTTTTAGACATATGCTCAGTCCTCCAGAAACAGAGTATTTCTAAAATGTGTTCTTTTTCATAAATAAAACTACAAATAATATTTAAAGTTTACAATTTATGGAGTACTTCCCTAAACGTATTGTTTTCCATAAATATAAATACAAAAAATATTTGAAGTTTTCAATTTATGAAGTATTTCCTAAAACGTGTTGTTTTCCATAAATAAAAACACAAAAAATATTTGAAGTTTCTAATTTATGATATTTCCTAAAATGTATTTTTTTTCCATAAATAGAACTACAAATAATATTTGAAGTTCCTAATAGTTCCCTAAAAGTGTGTACTTGTCTTAAATTCTCCCCACGTATTTCCTTTTTTAATATAGAAACTCACAAATCAGTTTAAGTTTGATAGTAATAATATAAATAAACTTGACATAGGGTAAGTCTCCCATTAGTAAAAGAAAAAAATATTGATTTCTTCTCTCAATAATTGCAATATGTTTCCATCAGGGTTTGTATATCATGTTTGCTTCAAGAACTCTTTTGTTAGCGTTGAACCAATTGTTTCTTCTTTTAAAGGAGCTTTAGCATCCTCATCAGAGAAATTCTATCAACTCTACCAAAAGCAACTATACTGATTATAAGCTCATACAACTACATGTGCTAAACAATGCCCATTAGACTTACCAAGTGACTACTAATAGTTTCATTTCGAGTATTTAAGGTAATAATCCCTGTTGTTTTGTTTGTCTAAGCTTTCATATATATTCCATATGGCACACTAAGTGATCATACGTTTTGAGGACAATGGACACTGTCCGTAGGAGAAAAAACGTGAATCTAACTCTTAAGAGTGTACAGATGCTGGTGAGAGGGGAATAGACATCTATAAGGGGTTATAGGTGAATGAAGGTCAGAGGAGAGACACAAGTGTACGAAGGTTATAACAGGGTGTGGTGTAAGAATTGCTATTGAGTATAATCTGTGGGTGCACACGAGTGTAAGATCGGTGGGACAGTTTTTGCGTGCAGTGTGAAGATAGGAATTGCAATTACTACTACTGCAGTCTCAGCGCTACAGGTATGTTCTTTTCCACCCGTTATTGCGGTTTCTCTTTTGCCTTCTGTATTAATTTTCTGCATTTTTACTAAATTCTGCAAAGAATAATTTGCTTTGTTATAATTACTTTGAATTGTTTTATGCATGTAATTTGATTTGTTGATGGCAATAAATTCAGAAGGTCAGATTAGAAACACAGAAAAGGAATTTGCTTGGACGGAGATTTTCTGCCTCTTCGTTGATCAATTGAAAATTTACGTGTAATGCGAATGTAAACACTTGTAACCAGCGGACATATAGATTAAAATTTTCATTCTCTACAATTATCTTTTTTTTTATGAAGTAAGGAGAGATCTCATTAGAAGACATCGAAAAATTATAGCAAAAGAAAGGGTCTATTGGTAGTTAATCTATTTATATATTTACAACAATTTAGAATTTGAGTGATGTGGTATGTTTGGTAGCTATGTCAAGATATATCACAAATCAAATTTTTAGATCTCTCTATGTTAGTTGATTTGATAATGGTTACATGCATTATCTTTTCAAGTCTGCAATTTCATATTAATATTAATCGAGTTTTATCTAAAAGTATTTTTTTTACTCCAAATATTGGGCCCGTACTTGCACGGACTATCACGCCTAGTGGTAACCATAAGATAATAGCTTTCTCTATAGCTTGCCAAACTATATATGCTTTGAAGACCTTTACTATTAAAATAAATTATCATAAGATAAGGTGAACAAGATTTAACTTTGGTGTTATTGTATGGAAAGAAATTTTTATCTTTGGGTTCACTAGAGCAGATAAAAAAAAGGTGCTTAATCTATCAACTCAATACAACATATATATCGAGTTCGAAGTCTGAAGGATAAAAAAATTATCAAAAATTTTAAAGGGGTACATCAATTTTTTTTGAACCAAAAGAGCTAATTGATATGTCAGAAACGATTTTATCTTCACGACGTTAAATGAAATCGTTAAATCGCGGACCTACCAGCCATTTTGTTCATATCTTTTTTCCTATTTTTTTAAAAGAAAATCGCTGGAACTTTTTTTCTTTATGTGGAAATGTTCATTTTTTTTTCACTGCCTTTGGCATCTATTAAAATACAATATTTTTTTTAAAAATATATGCTGCCCAATTATTTTTTAAAGAAATGAATTTAAGGTGGTTTTTTTAAAAATAATTAAAATCAATGATTTTTATTTTACAATCACTGCAATGCAGCCTTTTATATATTTAAAAAAAAAAACAGCGTTTTGGTGAAATTGTTTTCTTGGCAATTTTTTACGTGATTTTTTTTTAAAAAAATCGCTACTCGGTAGAATTTTTTTTTTAAAAAAAAAAATTAGTGCCAATTTTTTTAAAAAAAAATTATATAATTATTTTTAAAAATGATTACCACATTTAAAACGAATTTTAAAAAAATAATTGTCAGCAATATTTTAATAAAAGTTATTTAACTAAAGAGTTGTCAAGTTTTTTAAAAAGAAAGAGAGAAAAAAAAATCCAGACAAATCGCTGCCATATGCTAAAAAGAATAATAATTTTTCCACTTAAATCGCTGTTTAGGCAGCGATATTAATTTAAATAAAAATAAAAATGCTGTATTTAAAGCGATTTTATTTTTATAAAAAAAATTGCCAAAAACGCTATCCATGCATCGATTTTCTTTGGAAATATCACTGGTAGGTCAGCGATTTTGAAGCTTTTACAGCTCTTAAAAACCGCCGTGAAACAAAATCACTTTTTGGATATACGATTTAATAAATGAAGTATAGTTTTTCGATCTCCTTTTTATAGTGGAATTCATTACAATAGGGCTGATATGTATGGGTAAATCACCAACATATATCTGGAATAGTAAATTTAATTGTGATATGGCAAATTCATCAAATAGTCAGTCTCTAATAATTTATATATTATTAGTGAAGTATAAGTGTTACAATTATTTTTACCGAGCTTTTACTAACGTGAGAAAGACTTCTTTTCTTTTTTCTTTTCTCAAGAGATTTTAACATTTTAAAATTAGTTTATAACTTAACATTAAATTACTTTATATGTATTATTTTACTTATTCAAACTCTCACATAATTACTTGTACATTTGCTTATTTATGGTCTTCATATATAACCCCTAGTATAGCCTTGCTAAACTAAACTTTGAAAATTATTACTAGTAAGGTGTTTTTTTCCTCACCTCATATATTTGCATCATATGCATAAAAATTATGTAAAATGAATAACACATATTTTATTTATTTTTAAAGAGACTAGTTATTTGGGGCCGCTAAAGCCTACTTCAAAATTAGCAAATCAAAAGAAAGTGTACCTATCAACCAAGTAAAAATGTCAACTACTTCTAAAAAGTTTGGACAATTTTTAAGATTATGAAAATATAAAGACATAGTAAAATATTGCGTGAATCACTTAATAATATCGAAAACATAATATATTGGAGATCGTTTTACTAAAAATATTTTTACAATAAAATTGAAATGCGTACATATTTATTGAATTGTGGGTATAGAGACAATGTTGAATTAGTGATACATACTCTACCATAAAAGCCTTTTGTGATAATAATAAGAGTTGCTAAAATATAAGTGTTTGGGGAAAATTCATGGAAGTTTTGAAGGTTTAGAGTTGAAAATCGGAGAAGAAAAGTCAGAAAACTCGTCTGACATGCTTGTGCACCGCGCACCCCGACCAGACTGCCCTTAGATAGACTCTGTTCCGCTCCGGCTTTTGGGCCCGCGCCTCGCCAGCTATAGCGCCTGAAGACATAGCATGTCCAACTTGGCATACTCGTACATTTAATGTACTGATGCTAGTTGGGCCTGTCCCTCGTCTTTATGATGTCAGAACGCAGGTACAAGGATAGGCATGGCAGCGCTTTCGTTGATCCAGTTTGATCTCCAGAGTCAGTGGTGATCCCCTCCTTGCATTCCGATGATCCTTTTTACTATTGCTTTTCTTGTTAGTTAGTTCAATAGAGATGTGTGGTTTGGTCCCAAACATGCATCCTCAGTCAGTTTATAAGGTTTCATAGCGGAAAGTTAGTAGTTAGTTGTCCTCTGTTATATTCAGATTCGCATCATTTGAGACTTAAAGTTCAAAATTTTGCCAGACGTATTGAAAGTCATTTTTATGACAGCCCACTTCTCCAATTCTAATAGCAGAATTAAGTTGAGTCGTTCCCTGAGGTTAAGTAGTCAGACCAAGAGTTTCGCGCAGGCTAGCAATGGGGCACCAACCAAGTGTTAGTCCCCATCAAGTAATAAGGCTCGGAGCGTGATAATATATGCATTTCATATACGACTTACGTATTCAGATACTTTTAACATTTTGTTAGAGTAGAAGAGCCTTAACTCTAATATATAGGTGAAGTATTGATATTTTGGGATTTTGATACTTATTATTATTTTACGTTATTACTTATTTATAAGAGTCTACAACACACGGTAAGCACACACAAGGTGCTCAACATGTGTGCTTAAAGTAAATTTAATTTGAATGAGGTTAATTTGGTCATTTTATATAATACTCAATATTTTTTTTACTTGTACAAAATGCAAAATTGCTTTTATGGACATCAAATGACCAAAAACACAATATCCTTTAACTCAATTGTCATATGTTATAGAACATTGCAATTGGTTGAAAATGAACTTTAATGTAGCTGCAATATAATTATTTTTACTTCTTGTGAAAACTTCCCATATACAAAAAAAAAAAAAAAAAAAAAAAAATGCGGCTAGCCTTATTTTATCAACCATAGTTTATATTACGTGGAGAGAATTAAAGACAATCTTCAATGAGTCATTTTTAATGCGGTAAACTCCGGTACCTAGATATATATATATATTATATTTTTTTTAATGTCAATTTTTTAGTTAAGAAATAGGTACAATAGTTATATTTTCATGGTCACAAAATTAGCATTGCATTATAGATATAAGAATGCATTATATTATTTTTACACTTGTTCATTATTACTCTTGAAAAATTAAAAATTTTTTTATATTTGACTAGCACGAGCTGAGTACTAATTCTGTTATTTGATCAAATTAAATAGTTAAAATAAAAAAATTCATGTTTATTGATTGAAAACTTGACTTCAAAAAAACAGTAAGAATAGAATAAAACTTGCTTAGTTTCGTAATACACATGAAATCTAAAATAGTGATATATAAATAAGATCGGAGAGAGTATAAGTTAATTCTCTATTTGTATCATACAAATAGAGAATTAAGATATATTCCCTCCATTACTTTTTATATGACATCTTTATTATAAATAGTTAGTCCATAATATTTGTCAATTCATAAAATCAATGCATAAATTAGAGTCCAGAGCCTAAAAAGTGAAAAATATTTTCAAAATTTCCAAAAGGGTATGTCAAATTTTTTTAAACCAAAACGGTAAAATCGCTACTAATGTAGCGATTTATTTGGCCAACATTATGACAAATCGCTGCTCGAGTAGCAATTTACACAATTTTTTTTTAAAATTTGAGATCGCTATCTCGTCAACAATTTTTGTTATTTTTTTTAAAAAGGTTTTTTTAAAAATAAATCGCTGCCAAGGCAACGATTTTGTTAATGATTTTTTTTAAATTGTAAATCGTTGCCCCAACAGCGATTTTAGTTAAAAAGTTTTTTTTTTTGTTTTTTGATGTAAAGCGCTGCCAAGGCAGCGATTTCACTTTAATTTTATTAAATTTTATTACGTAAATCCCTGCCAATTTTTTTGTAATTTTTTTAATTGTGTCGTAAACCGCTGCAATTGCAGCGATTTTTTTTATTTTTATTTTTTAAAAAATAAATCAATATTGTAAATTGTCTTTGCACGACTTTATTGATTTTTCTTTCTTTTTTATTTTTGAACAAATTTTGAGTGGATTTTTTATAAAATTGAAACTTATTTTTTTACGTAAGAAAATTTTAAAAAAATTAAACTGAAATCGCTGCTTTGGCAGTTATCCGTGCTCAATCCTTCATGGAGGCGTATATCCGTGCTCCATCCTTTTATAACGAGGTGTATATCAGTGCTAAATTGCAATGTTAAAAAATATATGATGATGGTTTTCCTTTATTTCTTTTTGTGTTAATACTAGAACTTGAGAGATCAATTGATGTTCATAACAAATTCTAACACCTCACTCATATGGGCTGATATAATTTATGCAAAGACTCTATCATTACAAGATAAAATGCACTCACATTATATGCAAGGAATAAAATAAATATAATAGTGCAATTCTAACGAGCCATCATATAATTAATTCAATTTTGACATTTTCTTAAAGTTGAAGAGTTATATATACGACAATGATATTTTGGTAGAAATGACCAATTTAGTGAAAGGAGACTATATTATGCATAATGAATTTTACTTTAATTAATTCAGAGTCTGTAACAGTGTTAGACTTCAATTATGACTATTAAGAGAAAAAAAGTATCACTACACCAGATGTTGATATAAACTTAGACTTGAATTATGACTATTAAGAGAAAAAAAAAGTATCACTACACACAATAATTAAGATGTTGATATAAACTTTAATAGTCAGCACATATACAACGTTATAATATTTCTATTTTTATGAGTTTTTTTTAGTTTATAAAAAGTAACCTACTTTTACACTCATATGAGATATAAACTTGATATCCATTTTCTCCTGAAAATTGCTAAATGGGCATATAGCATCATGAATGTTTATTTGGATTCTGAATCACATATATATAACACCTAACTTTTAAAAAATAAGTATTTATAACCTCCCAAAAAAACCAACAAAAGCTCTAATGCTTATGCTAAAACACAGAACACACGATAGTAAGACTTGGAGTTGTATAATAGTTAGTATGTTGAGTTTAGGGTGTTACCCGGACCGGTTGGTTTTTGAATTGATTTTTAAATTTCAAAAAAAATTTAAATATTTGTATGGATTTTGATTTATTCAAAGCAAACCAAATCAATAAAAGCAGGGTTTTCAACTTCGGTTTCTTTGGATTTTTCGGGGGGGTTTTCGGATTTTTGAGTTTTTTCCGATATATAGAAGGATTCATATAAACATATAATTTACTTGTACTCAAAATTTTCTTAAGTTCTCCAAAATGCAAACTATCTAAAGTTATGTCTCAAGAAAATAACAATAAAATATAATATTGATTAATGACACTAGCATATGCAAAAAAAAATAAAAATAATCGGTAAAACAAATATTGCAATTAATAAGTCCAAAAGAAATGGATCATAATTAAAATACTAAATTATGCTTAAAATAAGATTTAAAGAAGTCTTAGTTACATGACTAAAATAAAAGAAATAAAATTAGATAATTATTTTATGTGTAATCCATTAAAACAAAAACATAAAATACTCAATTTATGTCATTCTAGTGTTGAAGGGAGGGCGAGGGGGGACAGAGAGGACGGGAAGGGCGAAAGGGGCCCACCCCCCACATCACTCTTTTGCATCCCCCCCCAACACCTCTTCCCACACTATTTAAACTTTATTACAATTACCAACTTGTATGGATTATAATCTGAGTTGATTATTAAGAATCTAACTTCCAAACATGAAATAAATATAGTAAAAGATAAAAACTATGAAAAAGTTATACGAGATATTTTAAAAAATTATATCAAAAGATACAGTATTTTTACGTATAAAATAAAAATTTAAATTATATATAGGGAAAAGGGTCCTGATATACCCTCAACTTTGTCATTTAGAGCTGATATACCCCTCGTTATAAAGGGTCATATATACCCCTGCTTGAAACAAAATGGCTCCATTTTTTATTTTTACCTTTTCCTTCTAACGGAAAATGAAAAAAAAAATATTTAATCTAACTTTTTATTTTTTTCTAAAAAAATATAACCCAATGAGAAAGTTAATCATCGTCAACCTATTTTTTTTTTGAACTTTTTTTTGTTTCAATGGACTAATTTATTTATATTTTGATAATCAACTTTATTTATGTTCACTAATATTCTTGTACCAGAGTTTTGTACGTCCGCGAGCTTTACATGACTCCGCACTCTCACTTTTTCGTCGACTCCTCCCCCACGCTCCTACTATACCGATAACTGCCCTAACTCCCAATATAAAAGAACATAGTTTCACCCAATCGTTTTCGTTATTTAAACTCTCAAGGAATACTGCCAGAAAAATTCCCCAAACATAACCACACTCCAACCAGACAATAAGAACTCCCACCTCAAATAATTATAATACCCAAAGTACTCCCAGTCACCACAATACCATAATCTCTCTCTTGTGTATGCAAAAAATAAAATTAAAAATATGTACACTTGACTGTGCCATAGAAGAATTCCATCATACACCCCCTACAATAATTTTTAACCAACAAACTCCACTACCCGTCCGATAGAAACAAAATAAAGTTAAACCTAATTTTTTAATTTCAACCTTACCACCTCATGAACGGTATATGTGAGCCCATTTTGTAACGATAGCGGGTCTATGGGAGCGTTTGTATAGGTTACATCTTGGGCATAATGAGCCATTTTTAGAACGAGGGGTATATCAGCTCTAAATGAACCCCCCACACCATTGACCGGGGTATACTTCAGACCCTTTTCCCTTATATATATAATGTCATGTTGGTTTGGTTATGGTTGTTTCCACACCTTTTTAGTCTGTAATACACAACCACCACCCAAACCCAATATAGTCGGGGGGGTTTAGAGGTATTCAAACACCAAAAACCACTAGTCGGATTTTTTTCCGATTTGACTCGATTTGCAGTTTGGTTCGATTTTATACACCCCTAATTAGTATTTTGATTTTTGTGATCCGCCATAAGATATAGAGCAAGTCTTTTTCCACTAAACTAATTTCTTTTATTGTATTTTTGTAGGGGGGAGGGGGTGGGAGGTGGACTTGATATACTCCTTAACTTTGTTATTATGAGTTAATGTATCCTCGTTAAAAAAGTGGGATACATACACTTATATTATGTCTTCAAATATACCATTTTGTTCTAACGGGAGTGAAAATAAATAGTTTTCTAAGTGCATTTTTTATTTATTTTTATAAAATAAAATCTGAATATATAATCTTAGAACTTTTCTAGAAAATATACTCGTATATTGATATTTTAGTTTTTTTTTTTAAAAAAAATAATTAGAACAATATTTCACTTCCATTAGATGAAAAAGCTATATGTGAACCACTTTTATAATAGTAAGACTATATTTGAACCACTTTGAATTTAATTGTGAATTACTTTATAATGAGCTATATATAAATTCTAATAAATTATAAAGTTGACTTTTTATCGATTTTCGTATTTAGATATTTTAGAGACTTTGTTAATTAAAGTTGAGGAGTCGTATATATAGGTGAATATTGATATGTTGCAACATGTGTTATTTATTTTAATGTATGTATTATTGAGTAGTATATAATTGTATAGTTAAACGTGTTGGGAGCCGTTTTTTCTTGCGTGCATATATGCATTTCATGACATATATAATAATAATAGAGTGAAAAGAAGAAGAAGGCAGAAATGAATTGAAAATAAAGGAAGTAGTTAAAATTATTTTCAATCTACAGGAGAGGAGGCAAAAAAGAGGAGAGAAGGAATGCTACATACTTTTTTCCCGCTTTTGCTCCGTTTTCCTATCCTTCCTCACCCTCCATCCTTCTCCCTGTCAACCGTCATAAATAATAATTAAGAGGAGCAGTGTGAGCGTGGAATGATGGAGTAACCCCGGAACCATGTTACATTCCACCTCAACCCTAGCCTACGGAAACAAATCGGAATCCCATCCTTTTCCATTTGTCTCTTTCCAGTGTCCAGATCCCCTCTCGTGAAAAAAAAAACATCACAATTAACAAACAACACAAACAAAAAAAAAAACCAAAAAACTAAATCTCAGAAATTAACCCAAACTACTCCCCACAACCATCATAAACAGAAACTGCCAATACAAGACAAGCCAAAAACGATGAAAGCACTAAATAAAAAAACTATCAAGACAAACACCCAATTAAATTAACTCTACCTCTAGTACCTTCACAAAACAACAAGATTTCTAACTTCTAAAAAACCAAAAAAAACCAACCAAAATCCCTAGCTTAAATAACAACTCATAAAAACAAAAATTCTCCTTCACATGCTAAACCTCCCCACCCGGTAGTTTTGCGCACCAACCGAACGAGTTCAATCCCGGGTAACTGACCTGAGCCTCTCAACACTCTAAGAAGGGATCAGACCTGGCGTGTGAAGGTGGGAGAGTAGAGCCGGGGGGAAACCGGACGAGAACTCACCTAAACTCTACTAGAAAAACTATCTCGCATGTGTCATGGGTTAAACATATCGCGGGGGAACCACACAAAAAGAGCCGTAATGCAGGAACCTAATGAAGGACCCAGGAGGAAAAAGACATGTGGGCGACTAGCAACAAACCGGGTAGCCGACGTCAAAAGGGAGTAAGGGGGGGGAGAGAAACGGGAAAAGGAGACACCAGGGGAGGACGACAGGGAGAGGAAACTGGACAAGACAGTTATGACCAAAGACTTGTAATTGGTGGACACTGCACCATTAAAATGCCTAGGACTATTTGTGGACACTTGAGCATCGTGGTGTTGCCACAAATAATCGTTCATTTTGCTCCACTAAACTCCGGGCCTGGGGGCCATTACTGACCAAGGGCAGGTGAAGGAACAGCATAGAAAACAACGGAAACAATGCCAGAGGACGCATCAAGCTTCCGGAGAGAAAACGGGGCACAAAGACCTCGGGTTTTTGGGAGTGCGTGCGGCGAACCTTCTGGGACCAATCAAACCACTACTGGGAAAATCTGTATGAGTCGACTTTTTTGTGGTGTTGCCACCCTCTGATCAACGAGCCTGCATGGACCCACGACGCACGACGGGCAACATCCGCGGAGACGCCGGACGGACGCATAAGATCGGCGGAGGGGCAGGCGCACCCCGGGACCGCCGAGCTTGGTGGACGAGGGCCGCTCGCCCTCTTTGATGGATGGCAATCAACTAGCGTACGTTCGCCAGGGGAAGAAAGTATAAACGACCCAATAGAGCGTATAAAAGTACCTCAAGTGGCATCCGGTACTTTTAGCACCTTCCTCCCAACACCGCCCTGCCAAACCCCCCCCACCTACTCCCCCCTGGATTCTTTCAACCTCTTTCCTGCTTCTTTCTTGCTTCCAACCTCCCTCCCCACCTTAACCGCCCCCCCTTTATGCTTACTAGGCCTAACTCCTCCCCAAAAAACGCAAAGTGAGGAAACCTCCATCTGTGAGAAAACATTAACCACGAAGGCGCGGGACACTGTCCAGCAACAACAGCATAGTTCGACGAAGCCCTCGTCTCTAGAACTACGGCGACTAGAGTCTTCTTCAAAAGAACCGACGTTCTGGTGGCCGCGTAGCTACCTACCCACCGCTTCACCTTCTCAGCTCCGCTCGCAGGAAGGAGCCCTTGTTAGACCCAGCCTCCTACTATCTCATTCTCGACATCGGGTCGGCCCCTCACGCTCCTGTCTTCGTGCCATTCTTGAGCTTCTTTACAAACGGGGCGGAAAAATACCCCCTGAAACAAGGATTACAACCATAGAGGATGCTTTGCGCCGGGGCACTGCGTGACAAACAACTCGCTGGGCCGCGCCGCGGATAAACGAGGGCCGGGGCACACCGTGCCGGCGGCAAAAGCAAAAGGGGGAAAGCACAAGAGCGAAAAAAATACACATAACATGGCGGAGAAGAAAAAGGGAGAAAAAAGGGAATGGGCAAAAGTGGAGAAGGGGAGAGAGGAAGAGAGATGATGATGGATGGAAAAAGTACGAAGAACAAGGGAAACAACAAACATTTTTGAAGACATGGATTGGATAACATTTATTTGTGAGGGGAAGAGGAAAGGTTGGGAGGTCCTCTTTCCGAAGAAGCGGGGACGGGAGAAAAAAAAAAAAGGACAAAGGAAAAGAAAACAAACAGATAAAGGAGGAAAATGATTGAGTAACGGCGAATGAAATAAAATGATTCAAAAGACGGTACAATATCTTCCTGATCAATATATCATCATAGTAGGATTGATGATGAAAACTCATCAAATTGAACAGAATTGGGACCATACAAATTAATTAATTCAATAATATTGACTTGTCATAAGAAAGAAATTTTTTTTGTAAGCGAGCCAAAAGGCCTTTGGTTTGCTCATAGGAACTATTTGATGGCAATAAATATAAGGGAAAATTATATAGAATAGTAAATTAAAACTAAAATAAATTGGATAGTTAGGGTTTATTTAATTATGCTTTCCATAGCAAACGTTGGCTAAAAAATTGGCCAGTTTTCTATCTCCCAGAAAGAAATCTCGCTCGCCACTTCTCCATTCTCGCTCGCCTCTCTCGCTTTATACACAGAAGTGTATAATTCGTTTCTGTTTTGTTATAAAGCGAGAGAAATGTCTATACACAGCAAAAATATATATCTTCGTGTTATATAAACTTAATTATACAATTTACAAACAGTTTTTACTTCAAATATTGTAGAGAAAGAAAAAATGTCCAACGAATTATATTACAATTGCGAATTATACAATTGCAGTGAAACAATGTTATCTGCTTTATACAATCGAGTGTAATATATGGGGCGTGGAGGACCGGGGGAGGAAAGACTGCACCATGGAGAAAAAAAAAGGCCGGAGGGGAGAGGATGAAGTAAGAGCCGGAAGAGAAAGGAGGCGTGAAGGCGTTGGTGAGTTGAAGAGACCAATGTTGCATATAAAAATAGAGTGAAATAGGGATGGATAGCGAATTATACATAGGAATGAGAAAGTAAGAAATCACGGAAGGAAAAATGGCAGGAAAGAGAAGGAGAAACGGGGAGAGGTGTAGCAGAGAATTGATGCAGATTTAGGTGGGGTATAGAGCGACAATTATGAAAGTTTGTTAATTATGAACATACAAATATGAATTTTTGTTTGCTATATGTGAAAGGTGCCCAAAGGGAAAGAACTAAAATTGTGTTGGGACTGGGGTCAAAAAAACAACAAAAAATAACAACAACAAAAGAAGATTTTTGAAAAATAGTGTGTGATTGGTTAATCACTGGATTAAAAAAAAAAAAAAATTAATGGTGAGAGAATGGTGTGAATGATAATAAAATACACCCAAATATTATAAGAATAACAACAAGAACAATAACAATAAATATATAAAAATTAATATAAAAGAATTAAGGAGCCCAAAAAGCAATTGATACTTTGGTCAACATAAAATGGACTTTAAGTGAAAAAAAAAAAAAACATACCCCTCACTTAGTTGTATATTTGGGCATAAAATAACAGTCAATTTGATAAGTGTCAAAACAATAAAATAAATCAAAATTTGAATTTAAGTTCAGTGGATCAGCTTTTAAGCCCATTCCAATAGGCTCTAAGTGTGTAAATGACTTTTCGATACAAGTTCAAGGTGAAATTTATGTCTTTTCCCTTCGAAATACCATCACAATACTTTATTTCTCATGCCATGTATTCATGATATAATAAAAATATATATATTAAATATTGAATAAGAAATTTATGGGTGCCTGACTATGTTAAAAAAAATGCATATGTCTTAGGTCCCCCAAATTTAAGGGGCCTCATTTTTAATAATAATAGGTTATAAGTTATTATTTTTTTATAAAATATCGAATACTATTTGTAGAAAAAGTGAAATTTTTCATGAAAAAAATAAAGGAATTATAGAAGAAATTTGACAGGTTGAAGTTCATATATTCTCATGAAAAAATATTAAAATAAGAATTATTAATTATCATTTTGAAAAACTTAAGAAGATCATTATATAAAGTTTTTGACGATTTCAAGTTTAATGATTATTTAATTTTTGCTTTAGACCATTATATACTTAAGTAGCCCTCAAGACATTTGGTTTTTTTTCAAAGAATGAGTAACATAAAAAGGTATAATAGAATATGTCTTTTACTTTATGAGAAATATCAAGAGACAATGTGCGATGAATGCATGAGTTAATTTGACAAAGTTAAACCATTCATACAATATTATAAATAATAATCTATTCTTATGTAATGGCTTAATAAGGAATGAAAAGACATGTTAAAATTAATGTAATTAAGTATTTTACTTTTACAAATTCCGATTACCCGACCTAACTTAGACCATAAGAAATAGCTTTTCGTATTAATGTAACTCGTACCTATAGCTTGCCAAACATAATTAAAAAAAATTATAAAACAGCGTTTTGGTGAATTGTTTTCTTGGCAATTTTTTTCGTGATTTTTTTAATAAAAAATCGCTACTCGGTAGAAGTTTTTTTAAAAAAAATAAATTAGTGCCAATGTTTTTAAAAAAAATTGTATAATTATTTTTAAAAATTGATTACCTCATTTAAAACGAATTTTAAAAAAATAATTGTCAGCAATATTTTAATAAAAGTTATTTAACTAAAGAGTTGTCAAGTTTTTTAAAAAGAAAGAAATAAAAATATTAAAAAGAAAAGTATAATAATTTCCCACTTAAATCGCTTTTTAGGCAGCTATATTTAAAAAAATTAAAATAAAATGCTACAGTTAAAGCAATTTTATTTTTAAAAAAAAAATTCCAAAAACGCTACCCATACAACGATTTTCTTTTTAAAAATTTTGGCAACTCTTTAGTTAAATAACTTTTATTAAAATATTGCTGACAATTATTTTTTTAAAATTCGTTTTAAATGTTGGTAGTCAATTTTAAAAAATAATTATACAACTTTTTTTAAAAAAAATTGGCATTGATTTATTTTTAAAAAAAACTTCCACCAAGCAGCGATTTTTTATTTTAAAAAAATCATGAAAATAGCTGCCAAGAAAAAAATTTCAATATATTTTTTTTTTAATGTATATAACTAAAAAGGGAATAATTGTAATGATAATATCAACCTAATAACCTAAAATTAAATGATAGCTAGAGTTGTTTATTGTGCTCCTAGCAAACGTTGCAAAAAAATGGCAGACGCATCTATCCCCAAATATATCGATCCCACTTCCTTCACACTATCGCTCTCTTCCCACTTTTATACAACAACAAGGTATAAAATTGTTTGAATTGTATAAAGCAGAGAAAAGGTAGCACAAAACATAGAGGTGGGGGAAATTGACGAAAAGAGGCAGATAGCGGCGAAAAGGCTCCCATAATTCCCTCCTCTCTCCCAAATCTCGTCGCCCACTCCGCCTTCTCACTTATACAAACAGAAGCGAAATGATAAATGGTTTATGTTTGTATAAGAGTGAGAAAAATTGTTATATTACACATGCAAGTACTCTATGTATAAATATATTTTCATAAACATGATTAAAAGACTTCCCAACATTCTTTAAAATCGATCTGTTGATGATATATATGGAGTTCGAAGTCTAAAGGGTAAAAAAAAGATCAAAAATTTCAAAGGGGTACATTAATCTTTTTTTAAAACCAAAAGGGCTAAATCGCTATATCAAAAGCGATTTTGTTTTCACAGTGTTAAGTCTGTTAAAGCTCAAAATCGTTGACCTACCAGCGATATTTCCAAAGAAAATCGCTGCATGGGTAGCGTTTTTGGCAAAAAAAATTTATAAAAATAAAATCGTTTTAACAGCAGCGTTTTTATTTTAATTTTTTTTAATATCGCTGCCTAAACAACGATTTAAATGGGAAATTATTATACTTTTTGGCATATGGCAGCGATTTGTCTGGATTTTTTTCTTTCTTTCTTTTTAAAAATATTGGCAACTCTTTAGTTAAATAACTTTTATTAAAATATCGTTGGCAATTATTTTTTTAAAATACGTTTTAAATGTTGTTAATCAATTTTAAAAAATAATTATAATTTTTTATAAAAAAAAATATGGCACTGATTTATTTTTTAAAAAACTTCCACCAAGCAGCGATTTTTTATTAAAAAAATATCCCAAAATAGCTGCCAAGAATTTTTTTTCACTAAAACACTTTTTTTTATATATAAATGCTGCATTGTAGTGATTTAAAAAATGGATTTCTTTTATAAAAATATCATTTAGTGAAATCTTTACTAAAAATTGTAATTCATTTTTATTTTGATTAAACTCAAAAAAGAAAAATCACCAAAATTAATAATTGGAAACGATATTCTATTTTTTTTTTATACTAGAATAGGTTTCTTTAATTAAAAAGAAAAAAATATTTTTTTAAATAAAAATGTTGATTTTAATTATTTTTTAAAAAAATCACCAACATTAAATAATTTCTTTAAAAATAATTGGCAGCTATATTTTTTAAAAAATATTGTATTTTAATAGCTGCCAAAGGTAGTGAAAAAATAAAGAACATTTTCACATAAATTGCTGTCGAGGCAGCGATTCTCAAAAAAAAAATTCCACTAAAATCGTTGCCTTTAAAAAAGATAAAAAAAGATTTGAAGAAAATCGCTGGTAGGTCAGCGATTTAGCGAACGCCGTGAAAAAAAAATCGCTTCTAACATAGCGATTTAGCTTTGGTAATTAATTTTTTTTTGATGTACCCCTTTTGAATTTTTGATAATGTTTTTTACATTTTAAGCTTCAGACTCGATCTATATGCATGTACTGGGTTGATAGATTAAGCACCTTTTTTTTTATATGCCCTAGTGAACCCAAGATAAAAATCTATTTCCATAAAATAACACTAAAGTTAAATCTTGTTCACCTTATCTTATGATAATTTATTTTAGAGAAAAGACAAAAAATCACCAGTGAAATTGTTTTGAATTTTTAAAAAGATACTTTAACTTTGAGAGTATCCTATTACCTCACGAAACTATCTAAATATACAATTTTGACTAATTTTAACACCACTCGTGTTTCACAGCATATGGGTGCGTGAAGCACTGTTAATACATTTTCATACTAATGTAAAATTGTCTTTTGACACTTTCAATTTTTCTTATTAAAAAAAATATAAAAACTCATATATTAATTATTATTTTTTTACTTTATTAAGAAAAGCTTTATTTTTCAATTTTTTTTTCATCTTCCCTACCATCATTAGTTTACCCATGGTTCTTGAGCATCCATATCTTCCCTTTATTTCTTTTTCCTTTTTGGCATTTTTTTAACTAATGTTATTGAGTTTGTTTTTTTTTTTTTTCGAAAAACAAATTAGTTTAGTGATTTTTTCTCTCTTACAAATTAAGATTGGGATTTGGGAGTAGTTAAACTATGAAAAATTTAACTTGGAAGTAAGAGTTGGAGAAGGTGGTGATTTAAATGTCAGAATTTGACTTGTTATATTTGAGTATTTAGATTTTAATTATTTGATGATATTTATTTTCATAAATAAATAAATTAATGATAATATGGCTGAAAATTGATAGCGCTGCTGCGAAATCTGCTCAGCCACAATATATTTTAAGATTCTTGAAGCACAAAGAGAATGAGAAAGAACAAAGTTGAGGTGAAGAAGAACAGAAAATGAAAGAACATAGTTGAGGGGAAGAAGAAACAGAAAAAAGGAAAAAAAAAAAAGAAATACAAAGAAATTAGGTAACAAAAAATTAAAAATTATTTTTAACACGTAACAAGTGACTATTAGTGTGTGACATACAAATATTTTCGTATAAGTGGTATTAAGTGAAAAAATGAGGTATACATTCTTTTTTGAAGTTGTTTAATATTTGCCTATCTGTGTTATAAAAAAAAAGAAATTATTGATTGTAATAAGTGTTCGAAAAAAACCGCCGAAGTAACTGAAATTTATAGTAGAACCAGTAGCAAGATAAACAGAAATTATTTTACAAAATACTTAAATCTGTAAAAACGTAACAGATCGAAATGCTCTTTAGTTTGGAAGAAGATAAAGTCCACTAACTAAAAAAAAGTGTCTCATTTAAGAAATTTCCCTCTAGTATCCGAGGTTTAGGTTTTGATTTGGAATATAATTTCTCAGGGTTTTAATAAAAATGATCTGAATAAGCAGAGTGTAGATACCAAAAACTCTACGGTCAGCGAATCAATTCCACAACAGGGAAAGTACACGAGAAAAATGTGTTTAGAATTAGAAGAAAGAATGAAGCTCAGAAAATTCGTTAAAAAATATTTATGAAAACTGAGTGACATTTAGAGGGCAAGAAGATTATGTTCTGTGAAAGGGGCAACCCTTTCAAAATTGACCATACCATTAAAATGAAAGTTTGCAACCTTTCAAATGGTATTGACTTTCCTGAAAGTTTCCAACTTTCAAAACAGTCATGGACGGGAGAAATTTAAATAAAAACGAAAAATTAAAACGGCACGCGCAGATCTGGAGTCGGGTCGGAGGTCAACTAAAAAGTTAAAAACCTTTCAGTTAATAAAAAATTAACATGCAATTAAAAATAGTTTTTAGCGGCCATTTAGTTAATTAAATAAAATTAAACAAGTGTCCCAAAAAAATAATCTCTTGATTGCCGAGTCGGAAGTCGAAGCCGAATGCGAGCGAAGATTGCTAGGTTGTGAGGAGAGTCCCGATTTCCAACCCTTGTAACAATTATAGGAGTTATTAGTATAAACTCTCCTTTATTTTTATTTCCATCACCGATGAGGGACAAAATGCCTTTTATTAAAGCATAAGAGGACTTTTACAAGTTCTTCAACTGTTTCAAATTCCTTCATTCCCTCTATTCCCATCAATTACTTGCACGCATACCCAACAATCCCATACTTGAGGGGGAATGATTATAACATTAGGAATGCTCCAGACAATTGTGTACTTTACAGCAGGTTAATTGCCATCTGGATAAGTAGGTTCCCCTTGGACTTTCCATAGTGAAAATCATGTCTGATATACTCGGTCAATCGATTAGATGTGATATCTTTGCACCATCGATCTTTGCGTAACCTAGACAACCATATGTCAACAAGTAACCCTCTACTGTTAGATCATAAGGTTGTGTCGTTTCAACCGATGAACACCTCCTGGTCAATGAGTGATAAAGAATAGGCTCTTTTGACATAAATTCTATGGAATCGGCTTCACTTCACACTATATAAGTGATTTCATCCGTCGATACCACATTTGGTCAAAATCTACCAACACTTATCAATCATTAAAAACTTTAAGCTTTATTACCTCCATTAAAAGCACTTAAAGTCTTAACATTGTTCCTGAATTGTCGTCATCATGAGAATTAATTGAGTTAATCATAATGTCGAACCGTCGCCACAACTTTATTTTTATCCTTGAATCTAGATCTTGGGATCTCCAGTCTATAGATAGATCTTACCAGTATGCTGAATGCCTAAGCGTAGTAAAACTAATTTCGTAGATATCTTTCAAATGCCTCTAGCACTAGCCTTTCAGTTAGTGGATATGACACATTATCGCTTGACTTTACATAGTCAATTGTGATAATTCCCCTGAGAGCAGTTGTCTTATGGTGTTATGTCTCCGTTGTTACATGACTGAGACTTCCGGGGGGAGTTGTCTCAAACGCTTCCTGTCCTACTATGCTGCTTGATATCGCAATGTATGCAAATTAGTCCAAACCGGTTTTGGGCCAGAAATAGAATATCCTCTAGGAAATTCCAGAGTCATTCCGCTTCTTCACCGCTTTATCCAAAGCAATGAATTAAGATCCATTGTGAGCGAGCAATACATGTAATGTGGGATTTTCAGAGATCTGGTCCCCACCAATTGAACACATAAACACTCGTTGAATTTTACCATTAGTTGATCGGTGATCCAAATTGCATAATTTATATCCTTCAATCACACAGTTTATATTTATTATACATTGCAAAGCATAATGTTGTGTATATTTTTAGATTAAACTCAACACACATTGTCATGGCCATCCAGTGGAGTTGATTCGAAGTTAGTGTACCGTCTCAGTTTTCTCAGTTACTAATTAGAACGCTAGATTGGTTGCGTGCAATTATATACCATCCAACTTCCCAACACTCTGGAATAATTCCAATTGAGAAGTCATTTGACCTTAATTCTTTTTAAATGTAACTTAAATCAAATGGGAGTTTGACAAAAGTGAAATTAAAGTATTTGAACTTATGCCAATACTTTTTCACTAGTAATGAGATTGAAATTAATGCTATCCCTAAGGGCGTGAGTTTGATAATCTGACCTCCCTAAGATCACAATCAGAAACTCCTAGTCTGTCGTATCGAAACTTGCGGGACAATAGCACTTAGTAGGCATTTATCGTTCAATTCTTTACTCATTAGAACATTCCTCACATACAAACAAAACAAACAACTTCATGATTCATAATATTGTCATGTAAAACAAATTTATCAATTCGGTAATCTGAAATCCATTTGACCACATTGGTGGTAAAATTTCGCATAGTGTCATTGTTTGGGTGCTTGCTTGAAGTCATAAAGTGATCTTCACAATGTTGCAACTTTCTTTTCTTTACAAGCAACTATAAACCCTCAGGTTGTGCCGCTTAAATTTCTTCCTCCAACTCTCCATTTAAGAAGGCTGTCTTACATCTATTTTGGTTTGGATTTTAGATCATGCCTGCTCTAGTTGCTATTACATCCTAATTGATGTCATCCTTGTTACTGGAGAGTATGTGTCAAAGTATCCGACTTTCTTGTTGTCAGTACCCTTTGACTTACCAGTCTAGCCTTATATTTGTAAATAGTTCCCATCATTGGTTTCATTTCCCTTTTTTTTTTTTTTAAAGATGCCACTTTGATCCTAAGGTTTATTCTGGAGGAAAGATTCAGTCAATTCCCAAGTGTGATTGCTTAAACATGATCAATCTCACTGTTGCTGCTTATTTCAATAAGTTGTGGACTCTGATGCAACAAAAAACAGCTGCTTTAAAATTTGAGGCTCATTTTAAGTAATAGTGCTACAAAAATCAGTCAGAAAGACGTGATTTTCGTTGCCGAGTACTACGCCGTAGTTCCTCACTAGTTAGACTATTTTCATTGATTTTTCTCGTGGGCGTTTAGGTATTTCACTGTTGACTCACTTTCAAGTTTATATGGATAAACAGTTTCAAAAAACTTGAATTATCTGATTCAAATTATCGTATAACATGAATCTCAGGATTATCAGATTTGTGAACCAAAAAATCGAAAGGCTTACTATTAACAGATACCCAATAAAGACACAATCTATTAGTTTGGGTTCAATTTTAAACCTCTTCGGGTAAGTAACTCTACCTTGGCTAAACACACCCACACTTTGAAAAATATTTCAAAATGTTGGGTTTTTCTTTCCACAACTCAATGGAATTGATAGCTTTTTCGATGGGGTAGGGTAATCTATTGGAGATTTATTAGTTGTAAGGATGGCTTCATCCCACAAGGTTTACGCGGGTGAACAGAGTTGCTCATAAGACACTCATCATTTACTTTAATGTCTGTTCTCCGTTCTGACCAAAAACCCATTGACTGTGGGTATGAGGTGTAGTAGTTGATGAATAATACCATTATTCCAAAAACCATATCTCTGCCCAAAAAGGGAAGTTATATTCTCCACCCCTATCACCCGCATCACTTTTATCTTTAGATTCAATTGCGTTTTCCACTTCATTTTTTATCGCTTAATGCAATCAATTGTTTCAGCCCTTACTATTAAGCACAAATATACATAAAAAAACTAGAGTGCAGGTCATCAATAAAAGTTATAAAATACGGTCTTTTTCCAACCACGGAGATGGTGTTGACTTCATATTGCCATTATATCTGTGGGAATTAAGTCGAAAAGTTGTAGATTTTCTTTTAAAGACTGGTAAGGATGTTTAAAAAACTTACTTCCAACACAAACATTTGCATTTCCTCCAAATTATCGCCATTAAAAATCAGGCAATACTTTAGATTACACCAATTTTTGCAAGGACTTTGTAATTTCATGTCCCAAACGGGCATGACCCTAAATAACTTAACTCCAATAAGTAAACAAAAAGAAGAGGATTTTTCTTAATATGGTCAATAACTTTACATTTAGTTGGAAAGCCCTCATTGAAGATAAGCCTTCCTATGAAATTTCATTCTACCGGATTACAACTTATTACTAACTATGACCCACTTGTACCCGTTTTGACGAAGGGGTGTTTTTTTTGTTTTTTTGACTGCAGCAGAAATGAATTCTTTCCTAATAGTTGGGATATGCAGAACATGTTTCAAAGTCAACACTTTGCCGGAAAGTTAGTTCAACTACTTTCAAGTTTCTGCAATCCTTGTTTGTTGCTGGTGTTCCCATGATAAAGCTTCATTGACCAGTAGGAGTGTACATTGCAAAGGTTCTTTGAGAGCAAATAGTCTAGTGGCATCTGAGTCGAAAATCCATTCTTTGGGATGTCCAAACTAGGTTACACTCGATATCATTGGCACAAGCATCTGGCATCTTCCACTTTTCACGATGTTTACTTGACTTTTTTCCTTTGCCTTTGTTTTGTCCTGTCTTGGAGCATGACAATCAGAAGACCATATGACCAGCAGTTTGACACAATTGTAAATAGTTGCCTTTGAGTTTTTCTGGCTGTTCTGACTCTAGCCCTTTGGACTTACTTTTTCTTGGTGTATTTGGTAGGAGGCATTCTCAACAATATTAAAACTCCAATGATGTTGAAATCTTATGCGAATTATTTTCGGAGTTTTGTTATTTCCTGCAATCTTGAGCCGAATACAAAAGATCTTCAAGCTCATTTCTTTACGCTTGCTGCTTTAGATAATGCCTGAAATCCTTCCACTGTAAGGGAGGCAAAACTTCTGATCTTGACAGACATGAAAAGCTTAATTTACTACATATCTTCAGCAATAAGATCATGGAGAATAGTTGAAGTTCTGCAACTTGGGATCCAATAGTTTTTACTATATACGATTTATAAGTCTAAAAACTTGCCGATCACAAACTTCTCCAAGCCATGACATCTTCGGTTTTTTTTTTTTCTTTTTTATATTCTTCTCAAGTGCATCACCAACAAATCTTTTGAAGTTGTTATTACACTATAGGCACATTCATATAATTATCATATAAAGCACTCAAAATGTAGCCTTTACATAGGAAGTCTGCCTATTTCTATGCTTCAATAATCATGAATTTTTCTCTGTCTGACATATCATCAGCAGAAACTAGAGTATCTTCACTTGTAAATTTTTGCATACCAAGAGTGATAAACCAAAAAAATACTCGTTGCTGCCATCCTTTGAAATTCACACCTGTGAATTTACCCGGTTTCTCTACTTATGGTACAAGAATTTGGGTTGGTGCAGCAACAGCCACTGTAACACCATTGTTTGTCATTTCTTATAAACAAAAATTGATACAATCTAAGTAAGCAATAAACTATAATTGCAGACTTAAAGGAGTATAAAATCACGAAGATTTTTATCTCCACCAAAAACAAAGATTTTTAAAAAATAAATTCCTTAAGATTGTTTTCCTATCTGTGTTATAAAAAACCAGAAATTACTGATTGTAATAAATTATTCAAAAACACGAAGTAACTGAAATAGAACAAGTAAGCAAGATGAACATAAATTTATTTTACAAAATACTTAAATCTGTAACACCGTACTAGAATCTGAAATGATCTTTTAGTTTGGAAGAAGATCAAGTCCACTGAACTCACAGTGTCCTCTTAAGGAAATTATTTCCCTCTAGTGTCCGAGGTTTGATTTGAAATATAACCTCTCAGGGTAAAATGATCTTAATCAGCAGAGTGTAGATACCAAAAACTCTACTGTCAGTGAATCAATCCACAGCAGGAAAGTACACGAAGAAAAATGTGTGTAGAAGAAGAATGAAGATCAGAAAATTCGTTGAAAAAAATTCTGAAGACTGAGTGGTATTTATACGCAAGAAGAATATGTTCTGAAAGGTTGCAACCCTTTCAGAATTGACATGACCATTAATGAAAGTTTGCAACCTTTCAAATGGTATTGACTGTTCCTGAAAGTTGCAACCTTTCAGAACAGTCATGGAGGGAAATTTAAATAAAATGGGTCACGCGCTGATCCGAGTCGGGTCAGGTCAACTAAAAAGTTGAAAACATTTTGGTTAACTAGAAATCAACTAATTAATTGAAAATATTTTTTGGCTGGTCATTTAGTTAATTAAATAAATAATTAAATAAACTTTGTCCATAAAATAATCTCTCGATTTGCCGAAGCCGAAGCGAGCGACGACGACGGCGCGAGGGGAGTCCCTCTATCCAGCCCTTTAAATAATTAATAGGAGTGTTTATGTATTTAAACTCTCCTATTTTTCTTTCCATCACCGATAAGCGACAAATATCTTTTTCATTAATGCATAAGAGGACTTTTCAAGTTTCAATTCTTCAAGTTCTTAATTTTTCAAATTCCTTTCCTTTCCTCTATTTCCCATCAATTTTACTACATACCCAATATTTAATGGGGTAATAGAACCCGCAAAATTAAGGTATCTTTTTAAAATTTCAAAATAACTTTGGTAGTAATTTTATGTCTTTTCTTTTTATTTTAGTAGTAAAGGTCTTCAAAGAATATATAGTTTGTTTCGGCAGGATCTACACTACAGTTACATATATAGAGATAAGCGATTAGCTTATGGTTATAAGTAGGTCGGGTAGTCAGAAGTTAAATGTAAAATAAAATACTAATTACTAATTTTAACATTTCTTTTCCATTCAATTATTGAGCCAAGGTTAAACTAAGATAGATTATTATTTTTTAATAATATTGTATGTTTTGGAAACTTTGTCAAATTAACTCATGCATTCATCGCACATTCTCTTGATATTTTCTAATAAGTAAAAGAGCATATTCTATTATAACTTTCATATTTTACAATCATTCTTTGAAACACACCCAATTTGTCCTTAGGAGTTCTTTAAGTATATTAATGGCCTAATGTAAAAAATAAATAGATCATTAAACTTGAATCGTCAAAAACTTTATATAATTGATTTCTTATAGTTTTCAATTGATAATATAATCATTCCTTAAGTCTCAAATATGGAATCTGAAATAAAGAGACAACTTAACTACTAACTTTCCGTCTATGAAACCTATAAACTGACTGAGATGAATGTTGGGACAAACCCCACAACATTCTATTGAACTAACAAGAAAGCAATAAAAGGATCCTCCGGAATGCAAGGAGGCTCACCACTGACTCTGGAGATCAAACTGGATCAACGAAGCGCTGCATGCTGATCCTGCCTGCGTCTGCATCATAAGACGATGCAAGCCAACTAGCATCAGTACATTAAATGTACGAGTATGTGAGTTAGAATGCTACTGTCTTCATGCGCTCTAGCTGGCGCGGCGGTGCGCCAAAGCCTGACGGACAGAGTCTATCCTAAGGGCTCTGGTAGGCGCGGTGCCACAAGGCCTGTTAGACGAGTTTGACGTTTCGTCTTCTTCTCGAATTTTTCAACTCTAAACTTCAAACCTTTCCATGAATTTTCCCCACACTATATTTTTAGCACTCCTTATTATTAGCACAAAAGGCTTTAGGTAGAGCATGGATCCAAATTCACATTGTCTCTATACCCACAAGTTCAATAATATGTACGCATTTTTTCCCCCCAAAAATTTATGGTAAAATTATTTTTAGTAAAACAGGCTCCCATAGATTAGGTTTTCGGATATTATTGAAGTGATAGCAATTTTTTACTATGTCTTTATATTTTCATAATCTTAAAAACGTGTCCAACTTTGTAGAAATGTAGTTGACATTATTCTGGTTGATAGGTCAACTTTCTTTTGTTTGCTAATTTTGATAGGGCTGTAGCGGCCCCAAATAACTAGTCTCTTTAAAAATAAATAAAATATGTGTTATTCATTTTACATAATTTTTATGCATATGATGCAAATATATGAGGTAAGAAGTCTTTCTCACGTTATGTAAATCCTCGTTTAAAATTTAACATTATACTTCACTAATAATATATAAATTATTAGAGACTGACTATTTGATGAATTTGCCATATCACAATTAAATTACTATTCTCATATATATTTTATTACCCATACATATCTATTTACCTATTGTAAATTAATCACTATAAAAAGGATATCGAAAACTTATAATCATTTATAAATCGCTATATCATAAGCGATTTTGTTTTCACGGCGTTAAGTCTGTTACAACGCCACAATCGCTGCCTATCAGTGATATTCCAAAGAAAAGAAATCGATTCATGATAGCGTTTTTTGGCAAAATTTTTTATGAAAAATAAAAAAAATCGCTTAAAGTGCCATCGTTTTATTTTAATTTTTTAATAATCCTGCACCTAAACAGCGATCGTAAGTGGAAAATTATTATTCTTTTTACATATGGCAGCGATTGTCTGGATTTTTTTTTCTTTCTTTCGTTTTAAGAAAAACGTGACAACTCTTTAGTTAAATAACTTGTTATTTAAATATTGCTGACAATTATTTTTTTAAAATTCGTTTTAAATGTGGTAATCATTTTTAAAAATAATTATATAATTTTTTTTTAAAAAAATTGGCACTAATTTATTTTTTTTTAAAAAAATTCTACCGAGTAGCAATTTTTTATAAAAAAAAATCACGAAAAAAATTGCCAAGAAAACAATTTCACCAAAACGCTGTTTTTTTTTTTTAATATATAAATGCTGCATTGCAGTGATTTTTAAATAAAAATATTGATTTTAATTATTTTTAAAAAAACAACATTAAATAATTTCTTTAAAAATAATTGGCAGCTATATTTTAAAAAAATATTGTATTTTAATAGATGCCAAAGGCAGTGAAAAAAAAATGAACATTTCCACATAAAGAAAAAAAGTTCCAGCGATTTTCTTTTTAAAAAATAGGAAAAAAGATATGAACAAAATGGCTGGTAGGTCCACGATTTAACGATTTCATTTAACGTCATGAAAATAAAATCGCTTCTGACATATCAATTAGCTCTTTTGGTTAAAAAAAAATTGATGTATCCCTTTAAAATTTTTGATAATTTTTTTATCCTTCAGACTTTGAACTCGATATATATGTGTTTTATTGAGTTAATAGATTACAACCATTTTTTTTAATCTGCTCTAGTGAACCCAAAGATAAAAATTCTTCCATCCAATAACACCACACCAAGTTAAATCTGGTTCAACCTTATCTTAATGATAATTTTATTTTAATAGTAAGAGGGTCTTCAAAGCTATTCGTTTTGGCAAGCGTTAAGATAAAGCTAATATCTGATGGTTTAGCCACTAGGCGTTCTATTCCGGCAAGGCACGAACAACCCAATATTTAATTTGAAGTAAAAAAAAATACTTTTAGATGAAATTCGATTAATATTAATATGAAATTGCAGACTTGAAAAGATAATGCATGTAACCATTATCAAATCAACTAACATAGAGAGATCTAAAAATTTGATTTGTGATATATCTTGACATAGCTACCAAACATACCACATCACTCAAATTCTAAATTGTTGCAAATATATAAATAGATTAACTATCAATAGACCCTTTCTTTTGCTATAATTTTTCGATGTCTTCTAATGAGATCTCTCCTTACTTCATAAAAAAAAAGATAATTGTAGAGAATGAAAATTTTAATCTATATGTCCGCTGTTTACAAGTGTTTACATTCGCATTACCGTAAATTTCAATTGGATCAACGACGAGGCATAAAATCTCCATCCAGCAAATTCTATTCCTTTTATTTGTGTTTCCTAATCTGACCTTCTGAATTTATGATTGCCATCACAAACAAATTAATGCATAAACATTCAAAGTATCATAAACAAAGCAATTATTTCTTTGCAGAATTTATAAAAATGCAAAAATTAGACAGAAGGCAAAAGAGAAACCTGCAATAAACGTGTTGGAAAAGACATACCTGTAGCGCTGAGACTCTAACACAGCATTAGTAGTAATTGCAATTCCTATCTTCACACTGCAACGCAAACGAATTGTAAAATAATTTAATATTTTCAACAAGTTGTATCTACAAATATCATCTCTAATAGTTCGTCTCAAACTTATGATATTATGTAGCCATATGAAATCTGCAAGGCTAACAAACAAAACACAGACGTATTAACTTAAATACTCGAATGAAACTAATTTAGTATTAATTGGTAAGTCATAATGGCATTGTAGCAGATTGTAGTTTTGTATGAATCTTATCATCAGTATAGTTTTGCTTTTGGTTAGAGTTAATAGAATTTCTCTGATGAAGGATGCTAAAGCTCCTTGAAAAGAAGAAACAATTGGTTCCCAACGCTAACAAAAGAGTTCTTGAAGCACACATGAGATACAACCCTGCTTGAAAATATTGCATTATTGAGAGAAAATCATAGTTTTTTCTTTTACTAATGGAGACTTACCCTATGTCAGTTTATATTTTATTTAATACTATCAAACCTAACTGATTTGTGATTTTTCTTATTAAAAAAGAAATATGGGGAAATTTAAGACATACAACAAGCTTTTAGGAACTATTAGAACTTCAAATATTATTGTGTTCTATTTTATGGAAAAACAATACATTTAGGAAATATCATAATTAGAAACTTCAATATTTTTTGTGTTTTTAATTTATGGAAAACAACATTTTTAAGAAATTACTTCATAAATTGGAAACGTCAAATATTTTTTGTATTTATATTTATGGAAAACAATCGTTAGGGAAGTCTCCTAAATTGTAAACTTATTAATATTATTGTAGTTTTATTTTTTTTTTAAGTAACAAGAACACATTTTTTTGGAAATACTCTTTTCTGGAGACTGAGCATAAATGTCCTAAAAGAACTCGGCTGTATAGTGAATTCATTCACCGTGAAAGGTCATAATGCCTCGCATTGAACATATTCCCAAGCTGGTTTCAATTTTATTAGTATCAATATATTTTTTATATAGTTGACATATGTTTACTGCGGAAAGTCCAAGGTGAAACCTACTTATCCAGATACAATTAATTCTTGCTTGTAAAGTACATATACTTGTCCGTTTCTTTTTCTTGGAGTCATTCCCAATTCATACGGAGGATTTTTGGCTTTTAAAAGGTGTGAATAGAAAGTGAAGAGTTGAGACTTTTTATGAAGAGTTGTTACTTTGATGAAAAATTGTGAATTTTATGAAGAATTGTGACTTCAATGAAAAGTTGTGACTTTTATGAAAATGTCATGCCCCAGCCTTACACGCTGGACATGACCCGACACTTAATGAACCGTTTGCGGCCTTTGAGCGTACCCTGGTCCTGACTTACTTTACTTAAGTGGAAGACTTAACTCAATACAAGAAAAACATTCTCTTAAATAATGACTTGGCCAAAGGGAAACGAAGTCTCATAGCATAATATCTCTCACTACAGAAGAATATACTCAAACTAAATTGTGTTTGAGACTGTCTAAGAGTCTAAATTATGATACGTCTATAATACTAAGATGGATGTTGGAACACACCCCACAACATCCTATAAAAGAAAGGTTGAATGCAATAAATATGTGTCCTCCAAAATGTAAAGAGGCTCACCACTGACTCTGAGTGCTTAGTTGAATCAACGAGACGCTGGATGATGTTGCACGAGAATATTTAATACTTAATACTATTTTTAGTGAGACGATTATAAATACATTTTAAAATATGGACACTCGTCAAAGAAAATTTAGTAGTTTACTTGAATTCTTTACTGAAACAATATATAAGCATATTACTTTTTATCTCATGAAAAAGCAAAAGGAAATTATAACGTTGGAGAATTTAAAAGAAAAATAAATCATATTTTCACTTTTGTCTGTATGTAAATGTTACAAAAGAAATAAAGGAATATTTCAAACGGAAGTAACTCTTTTTTTCAACTCAGTTGTAACTATTATTCATTCATTATGTAGTTCTTTTTATATTAGTTGATCATTTTATAAAGGGATAATTAACTAATAATATAAAATAAATATAGTAGTTATTCTTTGATCTATTGGTGTAGCAAACTGTTTGTTTATCATTCTCTCTCCCTCATATTCTCGCTTGCCACTCTCCCTATTTCGCTCGCTTCATGTCGCTTACCCTCTCTCGCTTATATACATAGAGTTGTATAAATTGCGTTTCTAATTGCATAAAGTGAGAGAAAATTATATAAACGCATGCAAATACATATATCTTCGTCCTATACATTTATAATTATACAATACAAATATTTCTCTGCCCAAGTCTCTTTTGTCTTTCTCGTTTTATACAAATTCAAATTGTATATAATTTCTCACTTTCTCGTTTTATACAATTCGATTCAATTGTATATTCCCTGCGCAAGTCTTTTTTTGTCTATCTTTCTTTCTCGTTTTATACAAATTTAAATTGTATATAATTTCTCTTTCTCGTTTTATACAATTCTACCTTTCTCGCTTTCTTGTTTTATACTATTCAAATTATATATAATTTATCTCTTTCTCGTTTTATACAATTCGCTTCAATTGTATATGTATAGTGAAGTATACATATATGAGTTTGTTCTCGAGCGAAATTATGTCAACTTTGTTGTAACATACACATATGAATTTTATGTGAAAGTTGTTATATAGTTATTCATTTTTCTAAATCAAGAAAGAATTAGTTAATTCTTCCTATATTATTCATGCAATTAATTATTTTTTTAAGTGTTCAAACTTATTTGTTAAATTTAAAAAATAAATAAATTAAGGAACGAATCAACAAAATTAATAACTTCTTATTTATGATTTCTAAATATACATTTTCTTTATTTAAAAAAATACTTTTGATTTATTTCTCATTGTTGGGGAATGAGAAAACATGATTAGAAACAAGACTCTCAAAGACTAATACAAAAAAAAACAGTAGGTGATATTGTTTGTCTTTCTTTTTCTTTCTACAAAATACAAGAGAGAGTATAGAAGATAACAACACGTGCTATGTCACACACATGAATACTTGGCTTTTTCTTTTCAACGTACAAAGACACATAGCAAAATATTTGCCTCAAAAGTCCTGAATTGCCCTGATATCAATATTGTAATTGACCTTACCAGACATAGTGAAATAAGCTCTTTCTACTATAGTAGAAAGTTAGGTCTGATAATTCAGATTTGTGAAAGTAAAATACTTAATTACCAATTAATTTTTAACATTCTTTTTCATTCACTTATTGAGCCATTAAATAATGATCAATTATTATATTTAATAATATTGTAATGAATGGTTAAACCTTGTCAATTAACTATGCCTTCATCCCACATTCTCTTTATATTGTTCTGATAAGTAAAAGACACATATTCTAATTATAACTTTATGTACATCATTCTTTAAAAAACAACTAAAAAAATTTAGGAGCGGGCTTAAGCCTATACTGGCCTGAAGCAAAAATTAAATCTAGACCATTACATTTGAATCATCATAACTTTATATATGATTTCTTCTAGTTTTCACATTGGCATAATATCTTATTTCTTATTTTAAATTTAAAATTATTTTTAAAATTTCTTTTATAATTTCTTTAGTTTTTAATGAAAAATTACTTTTTTTACCAAATATTCTTCATATTTGTTAAAAAAAACAATACACTTAATAACCTATTGATTATTAAAAAAAATGAGGCCCCTTAAATTTGGGGAACCTAAGAACACATGTCTTGTTTTTTAAACCCTAGTTGAGGCACCCATGATTTCTTATTCAATATTAATATATATATATATATATATATATATATATATCTATATAATATATATATATTCTTATTATTATATCATGAATACAGGCTTGAGAAATAAAGTAATGTGAGGTATTTCAATTTCAAAGGAAAAGACATAAATTTCAACACCTTGACTTGTATCGAAAAGTCATCCACACACGTATAGGCCTATTGGATGTGGGCTTAAAAATAACAGCTGGTCAAACTGACTTAAAAGTCAGTTTTTGATTATTTGAGTGTTGACATTTATCAAAGTGGGACTTTTTTTTTTTAATTAAGTCCAAAATGACCTTTATTTTATACCAAAAGCCTAAAAAAAGGTTAGGGGTGTTTGTTTTTCCACTTAAAAGTCATTTTATGTTGATCAATAGAGTGACTTTTGCCCGTATTCTTTTTTATTATTATTATTATTAATATTATTATTATTGGTTGGTTTATTTTTTATTTTGAATTTTTATTGTTATTGTTGTTTGTTATGTATAATAGTGTACTTTATTATAATTAAAAAACATATTAACTTCTATTTTTTTAATTTTTTTTTTAATGAATTGGATTAACAATCACATACTATTGTCAAACTCTTCTTGTTGGTTTCTTTTTTTTATTCTTAATTAATATTATTGAGTGTTATTGTTATTATTGTATTTGTTCTTGTTGTTTGTTTTTTAGTGTACGTATTATAATTAAAAAACATGATATAACAGATATTTTTTTAATTTTTTTTTCTAAGTGATTAACATCACACACCCTCGTTTCAAAAATCTTCTTTGTGTTGTTGTTATGTTTATTTGTTTTTTTGACAACCCAAACCAAGTGGAGTGATTTATTCCACCAAATGTTTTCCTATGGGCAAACAAAGGCCTTTTGGCCTCATCTACAAAAAACAATTTTTTCTTATGACAATTCAAATGATATTGAATTAATTAATTTGTTATGTCCGCAATGCTGTTTCAAGTTGATTATTTCAACCTAACTAATGATTATATAATGAGCTAGGGAGATATTTTAGTCTTTAATATTTTATTAGCATTAAAGATAATATATTTAATCATTTATATAGGTTGGGGGTAGGGTAAGTTAAGGTAGGGGTGGAGTAAATAAAAAGGAGCACTATAAAAAGGGTATATTGAACAGAATAAAATGCTATCAAATCATCATGTCTTCAAAAATGTGTGTTGTTTCCCTTGTTATTCTACTTTCCATCATCACTATCAGTCCTCTAGCCCATGCTCAATTGCCCATTAACGTTGGTCCCATTGTTCGTCCCATTTTGGGTCCTCTATTAGGTCCCATTTTAGGGCAACCTGCACCACCTATTGTACCACCCGTTGGTCAAGTACCACCTGTTCGTGTTGGCCAATTACCGATTCTTGGTCCTATTCTTGGTCCAATTCTTGGTCCCATTCTTGGTCCCATTCTTGGTCCTATTCTTGGCCAACCCATTGTACCACCCACTAATACACCACCGATTTTACCACCGATTGTACCACCTGTTGGTCAAGTACCACCTATTGTACCACCGATTGTACCACCGGTTATTAATTTAACTATATTGGGAAGTTTATCTTGCTCCGTACCTGGAAGTAATGCCCCAGGCCCCGGAGTGAGTGGAGCAAATGTAACGATTATTTGTGGCAACACAACGATTGCTCAAGTGTCCACAAATAGTCAAGGCATTATTAATGCTGCAGTGTCCACCAATACAAGTCTTTTGTCAGGAACATGTATTGCAAGGATTCCTCTCCCAATTGCTAATTGCACTTTGACTCCAACCACAGGAGCCCTTGTAGCTCCCGTTATCCTTATTGGAAACTTAGTTCAGAATATGGTGGGTCAAACTTTGACAGCAATTTTGGGCATACTTACATCTCTAGCAACCGTCACTATTACCTAGGATTACTCCATCATCACTCACACCTAAATAAATGAAGTGCCCTCATCCATCTCTTAATTATCATGTAATATTATATTATATTAAATAAATGGTGAGATTGGATAATATTATTATATATGTCATGAAATGCATATATGCATGCAAGAAAAAACGGCTCCCAACACGTTTAACTAAACAATTATATACTACTTAATCATTCATGAGTATAAATAACACATGTTGCAACATACCAATATTCACCTACTCTTTTACTTTAATTAACAAAATCTCTAAAATATCTAAACACGAAAATTGATAAAAAGTCTTGATATACTCCTCAATTTTATAATTTATATATCGCTCATTATAAAGTAATTCACATTTATATGATAATAGGAGTGTATGTAACCCACCTTTAAAATACAACGATACATCAAATCTAAATCAAAAAAATTATATAAGGTCCCCTTCTTTCCTACAAAAATAAAATAAAATAAATAAGTTTAATGGAAAAAGACTTGCCCTATATCTCTTACTACATATCACAAAAATCAAAATCGAGTGTATAAAATCAAATCGAAAATTGAACTAAACCCGCAAACCTAGTCAATTCGAAAAAAAAATTGACTAGTGGTTTGGTTTAACTTGATTTGGTGTTGGAAAAAAAAACCTCGACTATATTTGGGTTGAGTTGGTTTCAACTATAATAAATCAACCCGACATGATTATAAATTAAATTTTTATTTATACGTATAATTACTTACTTGATGTAATTTTTTAATTATCCTCTTGTCCTTTTTTCACAATTTTTATCTTTTACATATTTATTTTTATTTGGAAGTTAGAATTTCTTAATAATCAAATGAAGATTATAGTCCATACATGTTGGTAAGTATAAAATAAAGTTTTAAATAAAAATCAATTAATAATAATGCAAAAAGTACAAATCAATTCAACCTAATATGACAATAATATTGAATATTTATTTTTTTAGTTTTACATAGAGTTTATACAATTACAAATACATGATCTGATTTATATTCTTTTAAATATTATCATGTACCTAATAATTACTTACTTATTGCATGAATTTAGTACTTTCAAATTATGATCAATTTCATTATGAGTGAGGTGTTAGAATTTGTTATGAACATCAATTGATCTATTCTAGTTCTAGTATTAACACAAAAAGAAATAAAGGAAAAAAGTCATCTTATATTTCTTAACATTGCAGTTTAGCACTTATATACGCCTCGTTATAAAAGAATTGAGCACCGATATACTCCTCCATGAAGGGTTTCAATAGGCGTGTTTGTCATAGATGATGTACCTAGAAACGAGAATTAGGCAATATAGTATCAGGATATTTCACTAATAGGTAGTTTTAATTAATTCCAATTCTAGGAAAAGGGTCTTATATACCCCCTCAACTTTGTTATTTAAGAGCTGATATCCCCTTGTTCTGAAGTGGCTCATACAAATACCCCTACTTGTAAACAAATGGGCTCACATATACCCTTTTCTTCCTCTAACGGAAATGGAAAAAAAAAATAATTTAATCTAAATTTTTATTATTTTTTTCTAAAAAATATATCCAATATTAGTAAATTTAATCATCGTCAAACAAACAATTATTTTTTTTTGACTTTTTTTTGTTTTACATTACTAATCTATAATTATATTTGATAATTACATTTATTTATTGTGTCACAAATATCGTTGTAAAAGGTTATTGTAGATGACCAATTTTTTCTCGAAATACGAAATTAAATTACAATACACACACAAAAAAGTTTTAATTTTTTATTCTTTAACTAAGGAATGAAAGAACAAAACTAAAATACGAATAAGAAATTCAAATAATTATAATAAAAAAGTCAAAAATAATTTTATGTATGAAAAAAATTAAAATATACCATGAACTTTGCTTAGAAGAATCATATATACCCTAACTAATTTTAAAAAAAATAGAGTAATAAATATAAATTAAAACAATTTTTTTTTACTTCCATTAAATGAGGGTCTATGTGAGCCATTTTTGGAACGGAGGGTATATGGTGCGCCGTTTGTATACGGTAAAGGCATATATGAATCCATTTATAACGTGTGGTAAGATATCTTCCAAATGACAAGTTGAGGGGTATATCAGAACTTTCCCAAATTTCTATTATCTAGTTATTTCAGGGTTGTATCCAAATTTTTGTTTGTCCTCTATTCTCCTATTATATATGGTGGTTTGACTATTCTTGGTCATATGTTCTTTTTATACTATCATTATTATTTGTAGTATTTCAGGGTTGTAAGGTAAAATTTAATTAGTTTGTTTTGTTGTTAAACTTAGGGGTGGGCATTTGTTATTTCGGTTCATTTTTTTTTTTTAGTTTTTTTAGTTTTTAGTTTTTGTAAATTGTGTATCGTGAATATCGAATCTAAATATTTCGTTTGTTCGTAATTTGTTAATTCAGGTCGATTTTTATTATTCGGTTCGATTTTTTATTTTTTGGTTTTTTTAATGGGTGGGTACTGGGCTTAGTTGGGGCTAATTAAAATTTTAAAATTTGCAATTTTTTGTTTGGTTTTTTTTCAACTAAAATGGCTAAAAAAGTAAAATAGACAATACATCAAAGAAGTGCCATTACTAAATTTACTACCAAATATCAATATGTCAATAATGCCATTAGAATTAACAAAAACCTACAAATTTTAAATTCATAATATCACTAAACACACCGTTTTATTAACCATGACACTAAATACAAGTTGCATTGTAGCTTTGTTAGTTAATGTCTTCACAAATACAACTAATAACAATTTCACAAGTAACATAAGTCTTTCATGAGCTCATAATAATCACAATAATAAGCAACAACATGTTTTTAAACTTCTGTCGTCTTCCATGAGATTAATACTTTCAATTCAATTCAACAATACAACAACAATAATGGTTTCTTGACTTTCTTCCCTGAGATCGCTTTCAACTTTCAAGTGTCACGTGCCAACAAAATGATTTTATTCATTTCTTGACCCTTGGACCTTTTAAGATAAAATCAATATTAGACTACTTAGAATACTACTTTAGATTAAAAAATGAATATGATTAAATTAAATGATGTATTAATAAACTCCCGCTTTGTAAGTCAATCATAGATAAAAAAATGGAAGAGTTCTTCCACTATTTGTCCTCTCTAATTAGAAAAAAACATGTCATACCAGATACAACACAATAATTTTTATTATTTTTTTCAAAAAATAATAAAAATAAAAATCTTACCAGTTCAAATGTTTTTCAAAAGAAACTCCAACTTTCAACACAATAGGCTTGGTTTCTTGTCTAAGTAATAGAACCAATCTTGGACACAATAATACATTGCACCATGTGGGAGTGCAATGAACTTCTAAAGGGATTCTAAATTTGACCACCGGTGCTAAGAATAAGGTGCACATTCCCTGATGCCACACTCGACATAGGAATAGCCAATACATAATCGAGGCCACTGTGAAAGTACAAGAAATCTAGGAGATTAACTTTTCCACCACTCAAAATATAAAATCTCCAGATTCAGGTTCTTTGGTCTTCAAGCAGATATTTATCCAACTCAGATTTTACCACCTAAACTTCCAGAATCAATTCTTTTATTGTTCATGTGCAATTTAGTTCTCAATAATTTTTGGACACATTTTGAGAAATCCCACAAGCAGAAGAATCAGATGATTCAGATGAATATGGTTACTTTCGGAACCTTTTCCCATAACTTACTACATTATCGCAAACAATCCCTCAAGTAAGCCTCTACTTTCGTATTCACTACATTTCCATTTCCCTTCCCGTTTCTTCTTCCCGTTTCTCTTCTTCCCCAAAATTCTTTCAAGAGCAAACTACATACACAAATTTAATTGCAGGATTCAAACAGAATCAATAAAAATCCATTTTGTTCATTTTTTTCAAGAGTAAAAACCTCCATATTTCTTGAATTTTTCTTTCATTCCCGAAGATCCTTTATTACACTCAAATCAAGGTCCATCCAACTTGCTTAATAAACAATAATTTTCAAATAGCATAAGTTCACATATAATCTTCAAATGAACATCACAAGAACGATAGGGCCCGTGGGATCGAAACTGTGGTGAGGGTTCACTTGAGGTGTGTTGTGGTGTGCTTGGTCTCATAACATTTTCACGAAGGGGTGGGGGTGACTTCCTCACATGAGCCCAACGCGTCAGATGTAATTTGACCCTTGCGATACTGCCCATTTCATCAATTGCACACACAGCAGGACAAAAAAGAAGGAAAGAGTTACCATCATAAAGACAAACCTCCAAAAGCCTTCTCACACGTCTGCTGTGTCCGAACATCAATAGGTGGAATTCACCTAGTAGTCCATTCTACAGACAACATCCTTAATCACATTCCATCTTTTAGGCATTTCAACACTTTCAAAATTTCTTGTCCTTGAAGAAGATGATCTACTAAATATTCACCATTTGTCTCACCTTTTGATAGAAGGACCAATTTCTTTCAAACCATCTTGCACAATTAGATTTAAGTATTGATCATACATCACATGGAGATGCTTAATCTTCCATCAATTAATTTTCCCTAATTTCCCACAGATCTTATTTTTTTAACAACTCTAATACTTCCCACATCATTTGGGAGACAATTATCACCATAACCCGTAAAACGTTTTTATCCAACTTTTCAACAATCAAGTAAACAATTACTAATGACGCAGCCAAATGCTCACTTTAATGATTGTATAGGACAAAATTTCAATATTCCTTTTATGAGCACCATCCCTATCAATAAGTGCGCATCAAACACATAATTAATTCTTTGCATTGAAATCCATGTGTACTTTGTGAGACAAATTCCTTGTTTCTATTTTCTCTTAAAGATTGTTTAAAATTTATCTCATTCACCATAAATTTCTAACAATCCCTTGTTTTATGCTCTACGAGAAGGATAATGAACAAAGGCCTGGACTCTTACTCATAAAACTTCTTAAAGCCTTCTTTTCAACAAAACTAAAGGTAGTTCATCCAAAATAAATCAGCCCCACTAAAGCTCTCCTACATACCCTTGCTCAAATTCCAGTCTCCTAAAGTATTAATTTTTGATATTTAATAATTTTTGAATACCGGGTGTCAACAGTCAAGGTTTATTACATTTTTACCCCGATAATCAAACGTTGTTTTAGTCCACTTTTTCCATTTCTGTTGTATTGCACATAGTTGTTTATAATATAATCCTTTTTGCTTTACTATAAACCATTTCAAAAAACCTTTTTCAAAGGTTGCCAACAGGAGATCTAGGATCCATTTTTTTTTGTTATTCCTGTGCCAATTGACGGATCATTGCTATTACTAGGTTTAAATTTGTCCGTAGAATCGCCATACTTATTCGACTTATCAGCGACATACTACACCCATATTTAATTGTTTTTGTTCAACCATCTATATATATATATATATTAAAAAAAAATCACAATAAATTCACAATAACTATTAACAAAAAGAAAATCAGAAAGAAAAAAGACGAAAGAAGTCAAGAACAAAAAAAAACAAAATCCAAACCTGACTGGCAGATACGGCGCGGCTGCTGGCTGCTTGATGGCGGACGGCGCGGCTGCTGGCTGCTTGGTGGCAGACGGCGCGGCTGCTGCTGCTTCTGGCGGACAGCACGCTGCTGCGGCTGTTTAAAGCGAGGCGCGGTTGCGGCAGGTGTTCTTGGCAAGCGGAAGAGGATAGAGGAAGAGGAAGAAGAGGAAGAGAAAACCACCGGAAGATGAAAGAACCAAAGAAAATCAGGAGAAGATGAAGAGAGAGGACTAGGCCATAGGGTTTCTTTTTTTAAAAAATTATTAATATTTATAATTATTTAATTAATATAATATAAATTATAGTATAATAATTTTGGTTAAAAAAACCGCAATAACAAAAAAAAATCAAAAAAATATGTACCGAAAACCGAATCGAAATACCAAAAAATATAAAAAAGTAAACCGAACACCAAACTGAAAACTGCAATACCGAAACCGAAACTTTGAAAAATTTTGGTTCGGTTCGATGTTTTGGTTTTCCGGTGTTTATGCCCACCCCTAGTTAAACCATTCTATCTTTTTACTTAGTGAAATACAATTTTTAATTTTGTACTACGTTGATTTCATTATAGCTACAATAAAGTCGTGCAAAGACAATTTACAATATTGAATCTTTTTTATTAAAAAAAATTGCCTGCATTGCAGCGCTTTGATTTTTTTTTTTTTTACACACAATTAAAAATTCAAAAAAAATTGGCAGCGTTTCGTAAGAAAAATTTAAAAACAAGTTAGAAAGTTAAATCCTGTCCCTTGGCAAAGGTTTTACAATAAAAACCAAAAAAAAAAGATCACAAAAAAAAAAAAAAATCTTTTTACTAAAATCGCTGCTCGGGCAACAATTTACAATTTTAAAAAAAATCATTAAAAAAATCGTTGTCTTGGCAGCGATTTATTATAAAAAAAAACATTTAAAAAAAAATAACAAAAATCGCTGATGAGATAACGATCTCAAATTAAAAAAAAATTGTGCAAATCGCTACTCGAGCAGCGATTTGTCATAATGCTGGCCAAATAAATCGCTACATTAGTAGCGATTTTACCGTTTTGGTTTAAAAAAATTGACATACCCTTTGCCAATTTTTGTCCCATATTTTTTCACCCTAAGTCCTCCAAACTCTAATTTTATATTCATGGTTGTTTATGAAATTGACAAATATTATAGACTAACTATTTATAATAAGGATGTCATATAAAAAGTAATAGAGGGAATATATCTTAATTCTCTATTTGTATGATACAAATAGAGAATTAACTTATACTCTCTCCAATCTTATTTATATGTCACTATTTTAGATTTCATGTGTATTACGAAACTAAGCTAAGTTTTATTCTATTCTTACTGTTTTTTGAAGTCAAATTTTCAATCAATAAACATGAATTTATTTATTTTGACTATTTAATTTGACCAATAAACATGAATTAGTTACTTAGCTTTCTATGCTAGTCAAATATATTTATTTTCAAGATTAATAATTTACAAGTGTAAAATAAATATAATAGCATTATTATATAATGTATTAATTTTGTGAAATGACAAATATTAAATATTACCTATTTTTAATAAGAATGACATAAATAAAATGAAAAGAATATATATATCTAGGTCGATACCATTTAAAATAACTCGTCGGAAGATGTCTTTAATTTCTCC
Organism: Solanum habrochaites; assembly: GCA_027704765.1. Lineage (NCBI taxonomy): Eukaryota > Viridiplantae > Streptophyta > Magnoliopsida > Solanales > Solanaceae > Solanum > Solanum habrochaites. The sequence goes on along the minus strand of JAKWJA010002497.1, from coordinate 71,479,070 downwards.
ACGTAATAACACATGGTTGATAAATAAGCTTAAGCCGCATAGGGCAGTTTTGACAAGAAGTAAAAATAATTAGGGATAATGCCCAAGTATCCCCTCAACCTATGCCCGAAATCTGAGAAACACACTTATATTATACTAAGGTCCTATTACCCCCCTGAACTTATTTTATTAATAAATTTTTACCCCTTTTTAACCTACGTGGCACTATTTTGTGGGCCCAACGATGATTGACTTTTTTTTCAAGCTAGTACCACGTAAGCTAAAAAGGGTAGAAAATTACTTATAAAATAAGTTTAGGGGGGGTTATAGGACCTTAATATAGTATAAGTGTGTCTCTGGGATTTCGGACATAGATTGAGGGGGTACTTGTGTATTTTCCCAAATAATTATATTGCAACTACATTAAAGTTCATTTTCAACCAATTGCAATGTCCTATAACATATGACAATTGAGTTAAAGGATACTGGGTTTTTGGTCATTTGATGTCCATAAAAGCAATTTTGCATTTTGTACTAGTAAAAGAAACATTGTGTGCTATATAAAATGACCAAATTAACCTCATTCAAACTAAATTTACTTTAAGCAACACATGTTGAGCACCTTGTGTGTGCTTACCGTGTGTTGTAGACTCTTATAAAAGTAGTAACGTAAAATAATAATAAGTATCGATATCCCAAAATATTAAAATTATGTATCGTATGTAATATTATATTAAATAAATAAATGGTGAGATTAGATAATATTATTATATATGTCATGAAATGCATATATGCATGCAAGAAAAAACGGCTCCCAACACGTTTAACTAAAAAAATATATATACTACTTAATTATTTATGAGTATAAATAACACATGTTGCAACATACCAATATTCACCTACTCTTCTACTTTAACAAAATCTCTAAAATATCTAAATACGAAAGTCGATAAAAAGATTGATATACTCTTCAACGTTGTAATTTATTAGAATTTATATATCGCTCATTATAAAGTAATTCACATTTATATGATAATATGAGAGTATATAACCCATTTTTTTAACAAGGAAACATTAACTCTAAATCAAAAAATTATATAAGGTCCACCCCTAACCCCCTTCTTTCCTACAAAAATACAATAAAATAAATAAGTTTAATGGAAGAAGACTTACTCTATATCTCTTACTACAGATCACAAAAATCAAAATACTAATGTGTATACAACTCCAAGGGTGTGTTTGGTACGGATGAAAATGTTTCCATGAAAAATGATTTCCTAGAAAATGTTTTCCTCGAAAACAAGTAGATTTTGGACTTATTTTCTCATGTTTGGTTGGTGAGTAGAAAATATTTTCCAGAAATGATTTTTAGTGTTTGATTTATGAATAAAAATATTTTTGAGACACATCTTTTGTTTTACTAGATTAAAAAATAATTTATGAAATTGAAAATATTTTTTTAAAATAAAATTATTATTTTTTTGGGGTGTGGTGGTGGTTGGGAGGGTGGTGGTATGGGTGGGTGAGTGTAGAAGTGCAAAAAAATAATTTTGGGAAGATGACCTAGTATTTTTTAAAACAAAATTAATTTTTTGGAGGGATTGGGGGTGGTTGGGGCTGATAGAGGGGTGGGTGGTAGGGAGTTTAAAAATAAAAATTTGAAGTTAAAAATATTTAATAAAATCAAAATTAATTTTTTAGGAGGAGGTGGGGTTGGGGGGGCTGGCTGGTGGGTGGGTGGGGAGGTCAAGGATTGGGTGAAAAAATAAAATTTCAAAATTGAAAATATTTTTTTAAAATTGGTGTTTTTCCTAAAAAAAATGTAATTTGAAATTGAAGGAGAGTTTTTGAAAATGTTTTCCTTAATTTTTGAAGAGAAGTCATTTTCCTTAATTTTGAGGAAAATGAGTTAATTTGTAACATTTTCCAAAACTTTTATCCCAACCAAACATGAAAAAATTAAAAAATATTTTCCTTCGTACCAAACACACTCCAAGTCTTACCATGTTTTGTGTGTTAGAGTGTTTTGGATGAGCATTAATTAGAGCTTTTTACCCAAACCCCTCATACCTATTAGCTTGTTTCCTTCGATTATTGGAAGATTAAAAATACTTAATTTTTTTTTAAAAGTGAGGTGTTATGTATATGAGATTCAGAATCCAAATAAATATTCATAATGCTACTGCCCCATTTAGCAATTTTCAGGAGAAAAAGAATATCAAATTTATATCTCATACGAATGGGGTGCTAGATATATTGGAGCACTCTTAATGTATTTCACTCATGTGAGTGTAAAAGTATATATATAAACTATAAAGGATATCATTGCACTTGATTGACCTTTAAATTAAGCTATGATACCAATGGAAACGTTCATACTATAATTAAAAACAAATTTAACATTAATTTTTTTTTATTTTTAATGAAATGATTTACAACTACACAAATATTGAGGGATTGTTTAAGTAATTTGAAAAGTCTTGTTTTTTGTTTTTAAAATCATGCTAAGTTAAATGATGCGACATTAATTTCCATGGTTCCAATGTTCAAGTTGACGAGTTTCAACCTAACTCAGGATGTGAGAGAAATATTGAAGGTTATAACTCTTTAATACTCCCTTTGTCCCTTATTACTTGTGCTCTTTTTCTTATTTTTAGTTGTCCCTAATTACTTGTACAATTTGATTAATCAAGAAAGGACAAATTTTTTATTTCTATTATACCCTCAATTAATTACATTGAAAAAGGTAGAACTTTTTGAAAATTATAAGTTTTTAATTCATCTACTTCATAATTAATAGAGATAAAATGATAAACTCATTATGTCAGTAATTATTTTCTTAATAGGTATGTTAATTTAAAAGTGAACTGTTGATCAAGTATCACCCATTATACCACCTTAGTGGGAGCTTTGTCTTACACCACATTGGTAAATGTCCCAGGCCCCGGAATTGGTGGAGTAAATGTCTCAATTATTACAACCATTGCTCAAGCGTCCAAAACTAGTGAAGGGTTAATTAATGCTGTAGTTAGCACCAATATAACTACTTTGTTACAAAATACATGTGTTGCAATTGCTAATTATACTTTATTTCCCACCTCAGGAGCCCTTCAAGCTCCCCTCATGCTTGTTGGAAACATCATTCAAAATGCATTTGGTCTTAGTTATAATAACAGTTATAGATATATTAAATGTAGTAACAATCACTACTCCTCCTCCTACTGCATAACTCTTTAATTTGAGTTAATAAATATTATTAATAATATTTTTAACAAGTTATTTTATTAATAATTTTCACCTTTTTTTGTCTACGTGGCACTATCTTGTGGACTCAACGCTGATTGACATTTTTATTCAAGTTAGTACACGTAGGCCGAAAAAGGGTAGAAAATTACTTATAAAATAAGTTTAGGGGGTAATAGGACCTTAGCATAGTATAAGTGTGTCACTGAGATTTCGGACATAGGTTGAAGAGGTACTTATCATTTCCCCTGTTCATTATAACAATAATATTATTAAAAACAATAATTTATCTTATTTAATGGCTCAGATAATTGAATGAAAAGAGATTTTAACACCTTATAATTACTTTAATTCATATAAGTTTTTACTCCAACAAATTCTCACTTACCCGACCTAAATTAGGACCATTAGATTAATTTCTCTATTTAAGGTCTACATATATGTAATCTGCACTAAAATAAAAATAGTTTTTAGCGGCGAAAATTATACATATTGATAAAAGTTGATGATATATAGCCTATATTGACATTAGTTAATCGTCATTTCATCCAATATCTCTATAGTCTTCAGGGATATTTATAAAGAGTATTGCTAATTGTCTTTAAAAATATATATTCAATGATAATTAATTATTGTGACAACCCTCGTGTTTGTAAAAATATATATTAATGGTGAAGTATTTCATTAGTTAATAGCCTATCGAAAGTATAACATATTTGAGGCTGTTTTTCTAAAAGAAAAAAAGCTTTAAAGTAAATTTCTAACTTCGCCACTGTATCGTATCGACCATGCTTTACATATTGTTTATGCAGACATAATGTCTAACAATTGAATGAAAAGAAATTCTAACACATTTAAAAAGTAGTTTATTTGATATAGGTAATTTACTTTTTTAAATTCGGACCTAAATTAGAAGTTGGGACATTACATATTACTTTTTTTACACGTATAGAACCTTAGTATAATGTAAGTATGTCTCTGAAATTTCGGGCATAGGTTGAGAAAGTACTTGTGCATTCTCTTTTTTTCTTTAATGAGAATATGATAGCAACATAATAAAAAAAATAATGTTTAATTTTCTTTGTGAATGTCGAGGTCCTCTCTCAAACACAATAAAGGATCATTGAGCTTTTAAATTCAACTATGATACCAATGACAAATTTCATACTATAATTAAAAATAATTTAATCTTTAATTTTCTTTTCTTTTACAAATAATTTTCAATTTAAGGATGGTTTAGTTTAGAAAGTCTTCTTTTTTTTTTGGTTAAATATTATGTCAAGTCAAATGATACGATATTATTTTTTGTGGTCCCAATTTTCAAGTTGATCATTTTCAACCTAACTCAGGATGTGTGAAGGAAATATTGCAAGTTATTAATTATTATGATTATGTGAAAAAAAACGTTATTGCTATATAAATGGTAAGTATTTTTTTTAATAAAATATATTTATGTAAGTTTCCCAAATAAAAAATAGCCTTTAGTGGTAAGAAATATACATATTAATATAGATTGATAATTAAAGTCTTTATCGACATTAATTAATCGTCACTATATTCAACATCACTAAAGACTCTATAGGCATGTACAAAGAGTACTACTAATTACCTTCAAAAACACGTATTTAATGACAATATTTAAATTATTGAGGACTTACCATTAATTAGTTATCGCTAAATGTGAATTTTGATTTAGTGTTATAGTATAGCTTGCCCAACTATGCTTAATTTGAAGATGAACAAGATTTATCAGGCATGTATTCACATCCATACAAATAAAAATAATATATGATAAGAACAATAAACTAATTTGGTGTTTTTTTCAAAAAATATTTTTATCTGTTGGACAAATAAAAATTAGCAGATCAAAAGGAAGGGGATCTATCAATATAATATATATTATCAACTTATTCTAAAGAAAGTAGGACAATGTTTGTAAAAATATACAAATATTTGAGGTATTTCATTAGTTAATAGCCCCTATCGGAAGCATTACATATTTTTGGCCATTTTTCTAAAAGAAAAAAGCTTTAGCGTAAAATAAAATTTTCAACTTCGTCATTGTATCAAGCTTGCTTTACATATTATTTAGGCATATATAATGTCTAGTGCCGGCAAAATCGGACAAAGATCCCGTCAAGTAATGTTTAATAACCTAATAGATTTATGTCATGGAATCATTCAAAAAATGATTTGCTATTGCACACGAAAATCGTTGAAATTGGGGGTATGCGCGTTTCGGGGCTAGTTTGACCTTAAAAATGGGTCGGACTGGCCGTGAGAGCCAACCGGCTGCACAGCCAATGTCTGTCCACAAAATTTTTTGAAACTTTTGATGTCGGAATCCAGATCACCAGAAAAATAGTTTGCTATAGCACACGAAAATCATCTAAATGGGTTATGCTCGCTTCGGGGCTCGTTTGACCTTGAAAAATGAGCCCCGAAGCACGTATACCCCCTAATGAAATACCACTCTATGTATAATTATATTTTCATAAACATAATTAAAAGAATTCCCAACATTCTTTAAAATTGATCCGTTGATGATATATATGGAGTCCGAAGCTTAAAGGGTAAAAAAAATTAAAAATTCAAAAGGGATACATTAATTTTTCTTTTTTAAACTAAAAGCACCTTTTTTTTATGTGCTCTAGTGAACCAAAAGATAAAAATTTCTTTCCATACAATGACACCAAAGTTAAATCTTGTTCACCTTATCTTATAATAATTTATTTTAATAGTAAAGGTCTTCAAAGCATATATAGTTTGGCAAGCTATAGTAGGAGTTACATATATAGAGAAAGCTATTATCTTATGGTACTAAGTTAGGTCAGGTAAGTCATAATTTGTAAAAGTAAAATACTTAATTACATTAATTTTAACATGTCTTTTCATTCACTTATTGAGCCATTAAATAAGTTAGATTATTATTTTTAATAATATTGTAATGAATGGTTAAACTTTGTCAAATTAACTAATGCATTCATCCCACATTCTCTTGATATTTTCTGATAAAGTAAAAGACATATTCTATTATAACTTTTATGTTACATCATTCTTTGAAAAAACACCAAAATTTCTTTATGAGCGCCTTAAGCATATTAGTGGTCTAAAACAAAAATTAAATAGACCATCGTCAATAACTTTATATAATTGATTTCTTCTAGTTTTCAATTGATGATATAATTATTCTTATTTTAAATTATTTTTCAAATTTCTTTTGTAATTTCTTTATTTTTTATGAAAAAATTACTTTTTCTACAAATATTATTCAATATTTGTTAAAAAAAAACAATAACTTATAACCTATTATTATTAAAAATGAGGCCCTTTAAATTTGGAGGACCTAAGACACATGTCTTTTTTTAACATAGTCGAGGCACCCATGAATTTCTTATTCAATATTTAATATATATATATATTTTTATTATATCATGAATACATGGCGTGAGAAATAAAGGATTGTGATGGTATTTCAAAGGGAAAATACATAAATTTCACCTTAAACTTGTATCGAAAAGTCATTTACACACGTAGAGTCTATTGGATGGGCTTAAAAGCTGGTCAAACCGACTTAAAAGTCAGTTTTTGATTTATTTGAGTGTTTGACATTTATCAAAGTGACTTATTTTATGCCAAAAGCTAAAAGATAGGTGAGGGGTGGTTTTTTTTTCAACTTAAAAGTCATTTTATGTTGACCAAGTAGATTAGCTTTTTGCCCTTAATTCTTTTATTATTATTATTATTATTATTGTTGTTGTTGTTGTTGTTGTTGTTGTTGTTGTTATTGTTATTATTGTTATTGTTATTGTTATTGTTGTTGTTATTACATAGTGTACTTTATTATAATTAAAAACATGATATAACATTATATTTTTTAATTTTTTTTTTAATGAACAATCACACAACTATTTTCAAAAATCTTCTTTTGTTGTTATTTTTATTGTTTTTTTTTTGACACCCAAACCAAGTGGAGTAATTTATTCCATCAAAATAGTTCCTATGGGCAAACCAAAGGCCTTTTGGTCTCAGCTTACAAAAAAAGTTTCTTCTTATGACAAGTCAAATGATATTGAATTAATTAATTTGTATGGTCCCAATGCTGTTCAAGTTGATGAGTTTCAACCTAACTAATGATGATATATGTGAGCTAGGGAGATATTGTAAGTCTTTAATAATGTTATTTAGGCATGAAAGATAATATATTTAATCATTTATATAAGTTGGGGGTAGGGTAAGTTAAGGTAGGGGTGGAGTAAATAAAAAGGAGCACTATAAAAAGGGTATATTGAACAGAATAAAATATTATCAAATCATCATGTCTTCAAAAATGTGTGTTGTTTCCCTTATTATTCTACTTTCCATCATCACTATCAGTCCTCTAGCCCATGCTCAATTGCCCATTAAAGTAGGTCCCATTGTTCGTCCCATTTTGGGTCCCATTCCCCTTGTGGGTCCCATATTGGGTCCCATTTTTGTGCAACCTGTACCACAACCCGTTGGTCAAGTACCACCTGTTGGTCTTGGCCAATTATCGATTGTTGGTCCTATTCTTGGTCCAATTCTTGGTCCCATTCTTGGTCCCATTCTTGGTCCTATTCTTGGCCAACCCATTGTACCACCCATTAATACACCACCGATTTTACCACCCATTAATACACCACCGATTGTACCACCTGTTGGTCAAGTACCACCGATTGTACCACCTGTTGGTCAAGTACCACCGATTGTACCACCTGTTGGTCAAGTACTACCGATTGTACTACCTGTTGGTCAAGTACCACCGATTGTACCACCGATTGTACCACCGGTTATTAATTTAACTATATTGGGGAGTTTGTCTTGCTCCGTACCGGGAAGTAATGCCTCAGGACTCGGAGTGAGTGGAGCAAATGTAACGATTATTTGTGGCAACACAACGATTGCTCAAGTGTCCACAAATAGTCAAGGCATTATTAATGCTGCAGTGTCCACCAATACAAGTCTTTTGTCAGGAACATGTATTGCAAGGATTCCTCTCCCAATTGCTAATTGCACTTTGACTCCAACCACAGGAGCCCTTGTAGCTCCCGTTATCCTTATTGGAAACTTCGTTCAGAATGTGGTGGATCAAACTTGTGACAGCAATTTGGGGATACTTTACCTCTCTAGCACAACCGTCCACTTATTTACCTAGGACTACTCCATCATCACTCACATCGCACTCACCTAAATAAATGAAGTGCCCTCATCCATCTCTTAAATTATCAATGTATATTTATATTATTTATATTATTTACACTGGTGAGATTGGATAATATTATATATATGTCAATGAATGCATATAGCATGCAAGAAAAAACGGCTCCCAACACGTTTAACTAAAAAATTATATACTACTTAATTATTCATGAGTATAAATAACACATGTTTTTAACATACCAATATTCACCTACTCTTCTACTTTAACAAAATCTCTAAAATATCTAAATACGAAAGTTCGTAAAAAGTCTTGATATACTCCTCAATTTTATAATTTATTAAAATTTATATATCGCTCATTATAAAATAATGCACATTTATATGATAATAGGAATGTATGTAACCCACTTTTTTAACAAAGATACATCGAACTCTAAATCAAAAAATTATATAAGGTCCACCCCTAACCCCCTTCTTTCCACAAAATAAAAATAAATAAATAAGTATGGAAAACGACTTCTTCTATTCTCTACTACAGATCACAAAAAATCAATACTAATTTTATACACTCCAAGGGTGTTGTTTGGTACGGTGAAAATGTTTTTTCCATGTGTACAATGATTTCCTAGAAATGTTTTCCTTCCTGGAAAACAAGTAGCTTTTGGACTATTTTCTCATGTTTAGTTGATGAGTAGAAAATATTTTCTGGAAAAATGACTTTTAGTGTTTTGATTTATGAATCAAAAATATTTTTGAGCGGACACTTTTTTATTTTTACTAGATTAAAAATACTTTATGAAATTGACCCTCTTTTTTACACTCTAAAATTTATTACTGTTTTTTGGGATGGTGGTGGTGGTTTGGGAGGAGGGGGAGGAGGGGGTCGTGGGTGGGGCTTGGTCGACACGTGCCCCCCTAACCCTTTGCACAGTTGCTACGTCCTTTTTCCCCCCCTCCCCCTTTCATTTTTTTGGGTGGCTTGGGGGTGTGTGGGGGCTGATGGCGGGTGGGTGGGTCGGAGTTTAACATAAACTTGCAGGTTAAATATTCATTTTTAGGAGGCGGTGGGGTTGGGGGGGCCTGGCTTGTGGGTGGGTGGGCGAGGGTCAAGGATTGGTGAAAAAATAAAATTCAAAATTGTAAAAATATTTTTTTAAACTTGATTTTTTTCTTTATTACAATGTACTTTGGAATTGGAGGATAGTTTTTGAAAATTGGTTTTTTTTTTGTTTCCCTTATTTTGAAGGCAGTCATTTTCCTTAATTTTGAGGAAAATAAGTTAATTAATTTTGTAAAATCTTTTAATCCAAAAAAACTTAGTGTGATCCCCCCCCACCCAATTATACCACGCTTTTCAACCTCGTTAGGATGTTCCCAGCAATATTTTCCTTTGTACAAACCACTCCAAGTCTTATCATGTTTTGTGTGTAGAGTGTTTTACATAAGCATTAATTAGAGCTTTTTCCCCAAACCCCTCAATACCTCTAAAGCTGGGTTTTCCTTCGAGTTTTGGGAGGTTAAAAATCTTATTTTTTTAAAAAGTTATGTGGTTATGTAATGAACGATTCAGAATACACATAATTATCATAATGCTACTGATGGCCGCCCCATTTAGCAAATGTTCAGGAGAAATGAATATTCAAATTTATATCTCATACGAATGAGGTGCTAGATTTAGGTTGAGGGGGTACTTGTCCATTTTTCCTATTTTTTTTGTTTAAAAAATATGTTTTACTAGTGAATGGTTGTTCGAGCCTTAGTCGTCATTAAAAATCACTCATAACCTTTAGTGGCAATATTTTGGGATTTTGTGACGAGTTTGTCGCCACTAAAGGTCATGTTCTTTTGTAGTTAATCTTAGTTGACAACGCTTAGCTGGGGAGATTAGTCCCATGTGGTATGTCACGTCATTAAAAAATTGGGGTGTTAATTCTTGAGGATATTTGTGGTCTCCTAGGATAACATCGGGGGTATTTTTATCCCAAAATGTAATTGAGGGTATAAATGATCTATTTCGCATAATTCAGGTGCAATGTTGACCCTTTTCCGTAAGTTTTTTTAATGCATTATCATGTTCTTTAATTGAATTATTATTTAGAACTCAATGATGTTTTTAAGTTTGATCTATTTTTGGAGATTACTTCAGAATATGGAGAAAGCATGTGTAAAATTAATCCTGAAGAAGTTTGGGAGGTAAGAAGTCAGGAAATTCGCATATTCGCGTCAATCTTCATTTTTTTTCTTGAAAATATTAGCTTGGGTACACTTAATTGCTTTATTTGATAGTTTTAAAAATAAAAAAGTTGACAACTTTGTTATTTTTTTAGCTATTATTATAATGAGTATATAATTTAAATAAATCTCAATCATAAATTATTATATAGTATACCTGACATGAATATATAAGGCCATTGAATATTAGTTGACCTAATTATTCTTGACCGGATCTTTATACGAAAAAATGAATTCATATTTTGGTAACCTGTCCAATCCGCCCATATTTAGTGGGTTGGGTGATTAACTTTTTACATGGATAAAATATGAGTTGATACCCATTTTCAATCCATAACAATATGGATAAAATATGAATTTGCCAAATGAGTTCAGTTTTTAACTTTTATTTATTCAAAATTCATGATATTACTAAATATATTGTAACTTTTCTTCCTTTTTAAGTTCTTCTATAAAAAATAATTATTTTTCTCTATAATTGAAAAGTGAAGTCTTTGGCTCTTCAAAAATATCTATTTTAAATGTAAATTTCTTTAATTAATTATAATTATATATATAAATTTATATTCGATAATAAATAATATTATAAAATAAGCAAATCATATGCTAGTATTGACATTGCTTAAAGTGCATTAAACATATTTTAGGCTATGTTTAGTACAAAGAAAAATATTTTCACTTCTTAACATAATTTACTTGATAAGTATTTTACCTTTTTAACAATTCCTCACTTACCATACAGACCTAATAGTAGTTGGATCATTAGCGCTACTTTACATATCTCTAATCAAGGTCTTCATATGTAGCCTTGCCAAATTATTCTTTGAGGACCACCACTAATAAATTTATTTTTATAGAGCCATATATTTACTTTCCATGTATATAAAGTGTGATGCATTGACTATTATTTTGTGTTTTATTACCTCATATGTTTTGTCTATACATTAATTGTAAAGTGATGTGATTGGTTCATTACCATTCTCATAATTACAAAAATGCTTTATGGAAATAGAGGAAACACATAAAGTTCTTATTAAACTTAGACCTTATTTTGAAATAAAGAAAAAGGGTCCGATATACCCCTTAACTTTGTCATTTAGAGCTGATATATCCCTCGTTATAAAAGTGGCTCATATATGTTCGTACCCTTATACAAACGGTTCACATATACTCCTACCGTTACAAAATGGCCCACATATACCCTTCATTTAATGGAAGTTAAAAAAATTAAATTTTTAAATTTATAATGATTACTTCTAATTTTTTTTTAAAATTATTTAGGGGTGTTAATATGATTATTCAAATCAAGTTCAAGGCTTTTTAATTTTTTTTTCATACCTAAATTATTTTTTGACTTCTTTTATTATATTATTTGAGTTTCCTTATTCTTCTTTTTGCTTTTTCTTTCATTCCTTAGTTTAAAGAAAAAACATTAAACTATTTTTTTGTGGTGTTGTAGACTTTAATTTTGTATTCGAAGAAACAAATTTGGGTCATCTACAATAAGTTTTTATACAAGATATTAATGAAACATAAATAATTTGATTATCAAAATAAGAAATTTAAATTAGTCATTGAAATACAAAAAAAAAGTCAAAAAAATCTATTTTTTTCGAGGATTAAATTTACTCATATTGGATTATAATTTTTTAAGAAAAAAATAATAAAAATTAGATCAAAAATATTTTTTTTTCAATTTCCGTAGAGGAAAAGAGTATATGTAACCTTTGTTTACAAATAGGGTATATATGAGCACGTTCTAACACCGGGGTATTTAACTCAAATGACAAGTTAGAGGTATATCAGACCCTTTTCCTTTGAAATAAATACTTGAAGTTTGCGAAACTATTTTCTATCAAATTAAATATACCATTTTGGCCCGCTTCTACACCTGCTGTGTTTTCACGTTTTCAAAGCGCGTGAGTATCTTAAAAAACAATCCCAAACCAATATAAAATTGCCATGTGGCATTGTATGAATTCTTTATTTTAGAAGAAGACTCATCTTCCCCAATTTAATTCAAACGCCATTAATAGCCATGAAAGCTTGCTCTCAAACTTCAACGCACTTTCATAAGATGAGTACTACATCAACAACAATCCTCGAATTTCTGAGGATACCACACACTGATAATATTATTCAAAAATCGAAGGACAAAACGCACAGAAAGAAAATAAAAAGATTGACCTCAAAAATATTTATTGTTCATACTCCACGAGATTCTCAAAACATGTTAATTAGAATTCATTAATATTTATTTTACGTAAGAATTGAAACAACCCCAAAAATTAAGATAAGGTCAAAGATTAATGACAACACATGAAATTTATTCTACTTTGTGAATGCAGACGTCCTCTATAAAACACAGTAAGGATCATTGGACTGATTGACCTTTAAATTTAACTATTATACCAATGACAACTTTCCTACTATAATTAAAAATAATATAACATTTTTTTTAATCTTTAATGAAATATTTTACAATATATTTCAAATAATTTGAGAAGTCTTCTTTTTTGTTATTAAACATCATGCCAATTCAAATGATATGACATTAATTTCTATAGTTCCATTATTCAAGTTAATCATTTTCAATTTAACTCAGGATGTGAGGGAAATATAACAAATTGTTACTCTTTCCTTTAATATTATTTAGCCATGGAACATATTATCTACGTATCATTTATATCATGTTAGGGATGGGTAAGGTGGAGTAATCAGTAGCACTATAAAAGAGATATTGAATAGAAAAATAATATTATTATCTAATACTTGAAATCATCATCATGTCTTTAAATTTTATTCTCCTTTTCCTTATTACTTTGTTTTCCTTCGTCACCAACAGTCCTCTAACCCATGCTCAAGTAGGCCGACCCCTTCTTGGTGGCCTTCTTAGTCCCATTGTTGGTCCCATTCTTAGTTCCATTACTGTGTTGAAGAAGAAGGAAACTGACGATTGGAACATGTCAAGGAACGGTCCACGCAGTTTGACCTAACCCCTATATGCAACAAGTGTTCTGTTGATAACGAAGGAAGCGAGGATGAAACTGTCAAGAACACGGTCCAACGAAACTGTACTGGCGAGTACAACACTGCTGACAAAATTAGAGTCTGCTAGGATAAGAACTAACCATATGTTAAGTTAGGAAGATATTTCGCTAGAATTACTTATGATAAGAATTATATTTATGACTAAGGATTAGATTACTATTAAATTTTAACACAATTAGAATTAAATTATTTTATTCTTATGAGTAATAATAAGTCTTGTAGTAGGGACTCTAAGGTATAGTTAACTTTGGACTCTACAATTTTCCTCTTGTAAACAGAGTCTACTATCAATAAACATCATGAGTATTCAGCAATTTCATCAATAATTGACCCCAGTTCAATAACACATTATTGATCCATACATAAATATTTATTAAAATATCACATTAAAATATCAATACTATAATATTGATCAACAAATCAATTTATCACCTTACTCAATACAATCTTGATTCTCACATATACGTTGAGAATTCTGACATACTTGTCGCAAGTTCAACCAACCTGTATGAACCCATTGGACAAGTACCACCCCACCCCTTGTTTGCACACCATGTTGTGCGGAATTTATATATACGAGACAATATAACTAAACGCGAAAAACAAGACAACAGATTTCGTGGTTCATCACCAATAATTGGCTCGTCCACGGAAAGAGAGGGAGCAGTTTTATTATGGGAGAGTCAAAACCGAATTACAAAATTAGGGTTTTCCATAAGCGTCTAATACTATGTATAATATGCTAACTACGCCCTAACAGGCTTGGCCCCCCAACATCAGATTTGACATAAAATTAAGGGCCCAATACACCCATTGTGTAATATAATATCCGTCGGGCCGTGGGCGTCTCCGTCCTTTCTGTTTGTAACGGGTCCGATTCAAGGCATTCAACACACCACCCATTGTATCACCCGTTGTACCAGTCATTCTTAGTCAAATATCAGTCATTGTTGGGCAAATATTACCAGTTAATATAATTATAGAAGGAATTTTATCTTGCTCCTTATCGGGAACTGCCCTAGGCACCGAAATTAGTGGAGTAAATGACTCTGTTATTTGTGGCAACTCAACCATTGCTCAAGCGGTCACAAATAGTTAAAGAATATTAAGTGTTTCATCGAATACCAATACAAGTATTTTGTCTGGAAATACATGTGTTGCTAGGGTTGGTCTCCCAATTGTTGATTGTACTTTTTTTCCCGACTTTGGAATCCTTCAAGCTCCCATCATGATTATTGGAAACATCGTTTAGGATGTGGGTGGTCTAGTTATGAAAGCAACATCAGAGATATTTAGTTTAGTAACAATCACGACTCCTTCTAATGCATAACTCTTTAACTTGAGTTAATAAATATTGTTCGCACCCAAATAAATACAATCTATGTATTACTCATATCATATGGAGTGAGTATATAAGGTCATCTCTTTATGTTAACTATTACTAATCATCTAATAAATGAATGGATAATTACTTCTAATTTATTTTAATAGAATCAATAGCAGTAAATAACCATTGATTTGCTTTGCGGCTTTAATGTCTGTTTTTCAAGTTCCTCCGTACTTTTACTTGACTATATGTTATAATTATGCAAAAGCTATGTAGAAGAAATTCCTCCAAAAAATCTAGATTATGATAGCACTTATCCTAATATCCTCAATCAATAAGGCAATCTCGTTATACGAAATTAAAATATCCGTGTATTAGTTAATTTGTGATATGAATAACTAATGATAAAGGTTAATAACGATATTTTCATCCTATGCAATTTTTTAGATATATATACAAGTTTAGCTTTTTTTTTTTTACTTATCTGATCTTTCCCTCACCAACTATCACCCACAAACAAACAAAAGTTTACAATATTACAATTAAATACCAATTCCTTCTTTTTACTCTGGAGCATGTGCTAAGCACGACCTAATATAATATTTTTTATTTAGATGTCACAAATGACTTGAAGTTCTATAAATATTTGTCCGTTACAGTAAAATTTCTGTAAATTAATACTCGATCAAGTAATAATTTCTCTAAATAATATTTTTCTTCGGTCTCAACTTGGGCCAATGGAAAAAATATCAATTTCGATAAGATAATAAGATAATATATTTTCAAACCATCTATATATATATATTTATCCCATTAGTATCATAAATTATAAATCTTTAAAAGTACAAATATATCTAAAGACAACTGAGTGAAATATGATTTTGTTGTGTTCATTTTAAAAAAAATAAAAAATGAAAATTAAATCATTGTAACATCTCCTATACTTTTCTTCCTGATAGCATCACGAGCTCTGGTAGTTGTTTTTTTTTTAAATCGTACCAAAAATTGGTTAGTAGTTCTAATTCATAAGTTGTTTTCTTTAAGCGTAAACCGACTGGTTCCAAAGGTATATTATCATCTTTAACATGTTTTTCCTATGGTATTCACAATTTCCTTCTAATCTCCGACCTCTTAACATAATTACTTTCACTCAGATAATCCCACGTTATTGTCCCCATCCATGGTTGTGTACCCAGTTATTAACCTTACCTCAAGTCATGAATAAAGCGTTTTTCAAAATAAAGGTTTATTCAAGTTTTTCTGAGATTGCATCACCCGTGGAATTTTACAAGCCTGAGACAATTTCCTATTGTTTCTTGCTGAATTTTGTTTTGTCACAAACAGGATTGCCAAATTGATAACATCCAAACATGAACTTTGCTAGAGTAGTTTGTCCCACGTCATAGTCGTCGAAATTCATGCGATAATATATTTTGATAATCTATTTTGAAAGTCTCATCATCAAAACAACATCACAAGGTTGGACATTAGTGATACAAAAATTTGTGTATTCGTTGGCGTACTTATGTATAATATATTTATGTAAATCAAGAGTATGTGTTTTCTTCTCCTCTCTCTCTCGCATTTATGCTTGCACGGTAGAATTCAGGAGTGAACCAATTTTTTAAGTGATTGACTATTGTGATTTATAGTATTTCTTATATAATTTTTAAATAATATATGTTACTACTTTACTGTTCTCTACTACTATCTCTGTCCCAATTTTTATGTGAGGCTTATAGAATCTCGAAAGTCAATCAAAAATTTTCAGATGTGTTTTAAATATCTTAACTCATCAATTATTGTGATTTATGAGATCTTTTTCCGTAATTTTTGAATATAAATGTTACTTACCTTTTGTCCCGAATATGAGACGGTTTAAATTCTTATATATTTTAATTTGTATGTTATTTTAATATTAATGTTACCGTTCCTTTATGATCCCCCAAAAATTCTCGCTAATCTTTCCTTGTAGCAATGAAATTTCACGAGTCAATCTGCTTATGTCTTCCAAAGATATCTTTAAGTTTTTAATTTATGTATTGTTTGTACTTTCGTAATTTTTTTAAATATTTAAAAAAAGGCAAACAAATTAAACGGCAAAAAAGCAACTTCAAGTGACAATAATTAGTAGCCCCTAGACGGCAAGCTGGTAGGACAACCATCAATATATTTTAAGTTGCTAATTTACTATAAATTTTAATACATTTGATGTAATTTTTGAATATATAAAATAAGACAAATAAATTAAAACGGAAAAAATTTACTTGTAGTGACCATAACATCCCTTTGGTTGCAAGCTGGCAACGCCAACTGCTTCCCAGTCATATAATTACAATACTTTTTACGTAAATTTTAGATATAAATAATATATGAAAAATAAGTTAAAACGAAAAAAGTAATTGAAAGTGACAATATTAGCCCTTGGGTTGCAACCTGGCATGACAAGCGACAACGGCTTTCAAGGCGGATATTGTTGTAAGGTTCCGGGACATTTACAAAGTGTACTGCTAATTACCTTTAAAATATATATATTTATTGTTAAATAATTATTGTTAAAGGGTTAATTTTGTGTAGTATCAAATAATAGCTTCAAAAACTATTCTTTTGAAGATGAACAAGATTTATCACGCCATGCAGGAGTGGACCCACATTAGTAGAAGGGGTGTCATCCGAGACGGCTTAGTCGAGAAGTTTAATTAAAAAACGATACACTTTTATATAAAACATTAATGAAAAAAAAGAACACACGCTCTAAGATGGCTTGTTTGTTAGGTACTTCCACTTGTGGCTGTCAACCTGAGGTCGAACCTTGATGGCAATATTTTTTACAGAACCCAAAGAAGCCTCTTCTTTGAGCTATTCAAATTTTTGCATGTCTTAAGATGTACGTAATAAATTAAAAAAATAAGTTATTTAACGAAGTCTTTGAAAAAGAAATAGTGTATTTTCGAGAGTAGAAAATACTATTTTTCAATATGTAAAAAAACAACTTTTGCCTAAAAAGTAAAGTTACGATAAAATGTTTTTGAGAAAGTGCATTATTTACTTGGCCAGACAATAATTACTTCTAAATAGTATTTTAATAACTTATTGATCAAACATAAACCACTTCTTGCCAAAATTATTGTTTTTGAAAAAAAAATATATACTTTTTATAATAAGTTTGACTTAAAAAGTTTGGTCAAACAGACTATTAATCAGCCAAACCTAAAATTCTAGTGTTAAAAAATTAGTTGATCTTTTCCCTATTTTTTTAATTTGTTCTTTCCTTTTAAGTGACGACACTACTTATTAAATTTCTGTGTACGCCACTGACGCCCTGGCCATGCATGTATTCACATCCATACGCATAAAGATAATATAAGATATGAACAATAAACTTTAGTGTTATGTTTTGGTAAAGATATTTTTATCTTTGGCTTTTAACATTTTAAAGTCATTTTAAACTTATTTTAGTCATTTTTCAACTTCGTCAAACACTTACAAAATTTAAGATAATTTAAAAATAGTCTAATCAACTTTTAAGCTAATACAAATCGCTTCTTAAAATAGCATACTTAATATAAATATTTTACTTTTTCGAATTCTCACTTAAAAGACCTAAATAAGGAGTTGGGACCATAAGAGATCACATTTACCTATCTTTAATCAAGGTCATCACATGTAGCCTTGCCAAATTTAGCTTTGTGGACCACCACTAATTAATTTATTTTTCTAATGCCATATATATTAAGCGTGATGCATTGACTATTAATTTGTGTTTAATTACCTCATAGGTTTTGTCTTTACTTTAATTGTAAGGTGATGTAATGATTTATAATTACCATTTCCGTTATTACAAACAATTGTAATATATCAACTATTGTAATTACAGCACAAGAATAATGACATTTTTTATGGGAATATGATGGCAACACATGAAATGTTCCCATACGAGAATCCAAATTTATTTAATGAAATTTGTGAATGCTGACGTTCTCTCTAAAACACAGTAAAGATCATTGGATTCATTGACCTTTAAATTCAACTATGATACCAATGGAAACTTTTCTACTATAATTAAAAACAATATGACGTTCTTTTTTTCTTAAATTAAATAATTTACAATGTATTTAAAGATTGTTGATTTGAAAAGTCTTCTTTTTTTGTTCTTAAATATCATTTTAAGTCAAATGATATGACATTAATTTATGTGGTCTCAATATTCAAGTTGATCATTTTCAATTTTAACTCATCAGGATGTGAGGGAGATATTGCAAGTTGCAACTCTTTCATTTAATATTATTTAGCCACGGAACATATTATCTATGTATCATTTATATCATGTTAGGGGTGGGGTAAGGTAAGGTAGGGGTGGAGTAATACGTTGCACTATAAAAGGGATATTGAATAGAAAAATAATATTATCATCTAATACTTGAAATCATCATCATGTCTTCAAAATTTAGTCTTGTTTTCCTCATTACTGTGTTTTCCATCGTCACCGACAGTCCTCTAGCCCATGCTCAAGTAGGCCGACCCCTTCTTGGTGGCCTTCTTAATCCAATTGTTGGTCCCATTCTTAGTCCCGTTACCGGTCCAATTCTAGGCCAACCTGTACCACCCATTGTTTGTCAAACACCACCCATTGTACCAGACATTCTTAGTCAAATACCAGCAATTGTGGGGCAAATATTACCAGTTAATATAACTATAGCGGGAATTTTGTCTTGCTCCTTACCGGGAACTGCACCAGGCCCCGGAATTAGTGGAGTAAATGTCTCTATTATTTGTGGCAACTCAACCATTGCTCAAGCGGTCACAAATAGTCAAGGAATATTTAGTGTTTCATTGAACACCAATACAAGTATTTTGTCTGGAAATACATGTGTTGCTAGGGTTGGTCTCCCAATTGCTGGTTGTACTTTGTTTCCCATCTCTGGAGCACTTCAAGCTCCCATCATGATTATTGGAAATATCATTCAGGGCGTGGGTGGTCTAGTTATGACAGCATTTTCGGGGATATTTAGTGTAGTACGAGGCAAACAATGGATGGGAAGTGGGGGGTAGAAAGTAGGGCGGGTGGGGGGTAAAGATGGCGTTCGGGCAGGAAAAAGGAAAGGAGTAGAATAGATAAACTTAAATAAATCATCAGGCAAAAATAAGGGAAAGGAATTGTAAAGAATGAGTGTAGAAAAACAGGAGGACGGAATCTGAACAAAAAAAAAAGGGAATATAGAGAGGGGGGGGAAAGATAGGAAAGAAAGACGCAGCGAAAAGAAGAAAGGAAGGGGGGAAGGAGCACGAATGAAGTAGAAAGGAGAAATATACAAACCAACACGAAAGTAAAGGAGACCGGAAATTACACAGAGGACAGAGAAGATGGGGCAAAGTCAAGAAAGCACTCCTTCTAATGCATAACTATTTAATTTGAGTTGATAAATATCGTTCTCACCTAAATAAATACTACCTATGTATTACTCATATAGTATGGAGTGAGTATATCAAGGTCATCTCTTTAAGGTTTACACTATTATCTATTAACTAATAAATGAATGGATAATCCGCTCTAATTTGATTTTGAATACCTAAATAAACATGATTGTGGCTTTATGTTTTCAGTTTTCCTACTTTTACTTGACTATGTATTATAATTATGTCAAAAACTTATGTAGAAGAAATTGCTCTAAATTATCTAGATTATGATGACTGTTATCCTAATCTCCTTAATCAATAAGTCAATCTCGTTATACGAATTTGAATATGCACATATAAGCTAATTTATGATATGAATAACTAAATGATAAGGTTGAGACGGTTATTTTCTATGCATTTTTAGACAATGATAATACAGAGTTAAGCTTTTTTACTTATCTCACCCTTTACCTTCAACTATGTTTTTTCGCCTTCTATTTTTTGGAGCGCGTGCTAGCACAGACCTTATATATAATATTCTTTAATTTATATGTCTCAAATAGAACTTGCAAAGTCTATCAAATTTTGTCATTACAGTAAAATCTTTGTAAATTAATACTCTTAAAGTAATAAATTCTCAAAAATAATATTTTTCTTCGGTCTAAACTTGGGCCAATGGAAAAAACATCAATTTCGATAAGATAATATATTTTCAAATCATCACTATATAAATATTTGTCCCATTAATATCATAAATTAATTATTTTAAAAGTACAAATATATCTAAAGACAACTGAGTGAAATATGATTTTGTTGTGTTCTTTTTAAAAAAAATAAAAAATAAAAACTAAATCTTGTTGAAACATATCTATAACTTTTTTGATAGCATCCACGAGCTCTGGTATTTGTTTTTTTTTTAAATCGTACCATAAAATTGTTAGGAGTTCTAGATGCAATAAGTGTTTCTTTACGCGTAACTGGTTCCAAAGGTATATTATCATCTTTAACATTGTTTTTCCTATGGTATTCACAATTTCTTCTAAGCTCAGGACCTCTGAACATGTATTACTTTCCTCCATATAATCCCACCGTGATTTTTCAGCCTTTTTTGTGGTACCGGATTATTAACCATGACCACAAGTTCATGAATGACGTTTTCAAAATTAGGTTTATTCAAATTTTTCTGAGATTGCAACCCGAATGAATTTTACAGCGTTGAGAACAATTTCCTATTGTTTCTTGCTGAATATTTTTTGTCCAAACAGGGATTGCAAAATTGATAACATCCAAACATGAACTTTGCTAGAGTAGTTTGTCCCACTTCATATTCTTCTAATTCTTTTGATAAATATATGTTCAATAATATATTTTGAAAGATCTTATTATCAAAACATCACAAGGTTGAAATTAGTGTTACAAAAATTTTGATGCATTCGTTGTACTTTATGTATAATATGTTTTATGTAAAATCAATAGTTATGATATATAAATTAGTAAGATACAATGATTTTGATATAGTGAAAATTAATCTTCATCAAATCTCAAACCATTCTTTAAATTAATAAATATTACTTTATCGATAAAATAATATCTCTTTAAAATAATAAAATTTCATGATCCCGCCAATATTAATTTATAGAGAATTTATTATATTTTAAAATATTAAAAGTTGCTAATTAGTGTAACTTATTGAGTAGTAATTCTTAAGTAAATTTCAAATAATATGTGTTATTCTCTCGCAATTTATGTTGCATGGTAGAATTCAGGAGTGAACCAATTTTTTAAGTGATTGACTATTGTGATTTATAGTATTTCTTATATAATTTTTAAATAATATATGTTACTTCTCTGTCCCAATTTATGTAGTAGCATTGACAGAATCTCGAAAGTCAATCAAAATTTTTCAGATGTGTTTTAAATATCTTAACTCATCAATTATTGTGATTTATGAGATCTTTTTCCGTGATTTTTGAATAATATATGTTACTCCCTTTGTCCCGATATATTGAGATTATTTTTTATATTTGTATGTTAATTTCAAATAATTATGTTACCTTCCTTTATCGCAATCTTTCTTGTATGAATGAAATTTCAAGAGTCAATCTAGCTTATATGTCTTCCAAATGTATCTTTTAAGTTTTTAATTTAATGTAATTTGTTGTACTTTTTTCGTAATTTTTAAATGTTTAAAATAAGGCAAACAAATTAAACGGCAAAAAAGCAACTTCAAGTGACAATAATTAGTAGCTCCTAGACGGCAAGCTGGCAGGACAACCACCAATATATTTTAAGTTGCTAATTTACTATAATTTTTAATACATTTGATGTTATTATTGAATATATAAAATAAGAAAAATAAATTAAAACGGAAAAAATTTACTTGTAGTGACCATAACATCCCTTTGGTTGCAAATGCCCCCCCCTGGCAACGCCAACTCTTCCTTCCCAGGCATATTTTACCATACTTTTTTACGTAAATTTTAGATATAATAATAGAAACCTAATGAAGAAAAAATAAATGAAAAAACGCCACAACAGTGACTTACTCCCTTTCCCCAGACAAATATAAGATAACCGAGAAAAAGTATTGAAATGTGACAATATTAGACCCTTGGGTTGCAACCTGGCATACAAGCGACAACTTCTTTCAAAGGCGGGGAAATTTGTTGTAAGGTTTCAGAAGAATTTACAAAGGGTACTGTTTTATAAATCTATTCCTTTAAAATATATATAGTTTATTGTAAATAATTATTGTTAAATTTACGGGTGAATTTTTGTTTAGTGTCAATATAGCTCAAAAACATTCTTTTGAAAATGAACGATGTATCACGCATGCAGGAGTGACTCACTTAGTAAAAGGGTGTCATCCGAGAACGGCTTAGTCGAGAAGTTTAATTAAAAAAATATACATTTATGTAACACATCAGAAAAAACAATACAACACAACGTTCTATAAAAAACATTAATGAAAAAAAAGAACCACGCTCTACGATGGCTTGTTTGTAACGACCTGGTTATAGTCGTTTTGAGTGGGTCACAGATTTTTATTCTGGAAAAACTGGCTGGAACACGGATGTAACGACGGACCGACATAGTCCAACGAACGGCCGCGTCGGAGAGGTGTCGTCCCATGACACTTAAATTTGAAATTGGGTACTGAAATCGACTCGCTGTAAATTGTGACGGACCTGCAGGACGTTGCGTGCACATCACGACGAACCGTCGTGAGTTTCGTTGCAAAACCCTTCAACTTTTGAGAATTTGGTACAAGAAACGAGTTTTCTGACCTCATGACGGAGTAAACAGACGGACCGTCACAGCTGTGACGGGCCGTCACAGGCTACGTAGTTCGAGGGAGCTGGCGACGACCTGTGTTACGGAACGCGTCGCAGGCACAGACGACGGCCCAGTCACGTTGTGCAGTCCCAGGCAAAATATGATTCCTACTACAACGTTTTGGGGTCGTTTTTGGACTATTCTTTCCTTAGATTATAAAGATTGAGGGTTAATATTAATAGGTCTAAATCTTGAGGGTTAAAAGAGTAACCTTAATTAATTAGTTGGTTTTATTGTCCTCGTTACTTACACTTAATTATACTTTTAATACTTAGGGTAAAAAGAAGAGGTTGAATAAACAAAAAACAAAAGAAAAGACAGAAAGAGAGGAGAAACTAACGAGTAGATAGCGAGAAACGACGAGATGCAAGGATTTTGAGAAGATAGGCTTGTTGTTCAATTCTTCGGTGAGGTATGTTATGGTTTATGTACGATAGTTCGTAGTGAAACTCTTAATAGTGAATATTATGTTGTTGATAGTATTGTAAATCCTGCTATGTGTCTTAAGTGGTATGCTTGCAATGATTATGATTATGAAATTGGTCGATGAATTACAAAGGCTGATGAAGCTATTGAAATCCCCATCGTGAAAGAACCCTAATTCGCTTGTATATATATATATGAGAATGATATGCCTTAGTATGAAAGAAGGCCTTGATCAATTATAAATGGAATGATGAGCCTTAGTGTAAAAGAAGGCTTGATGATTATGGGGATCGTGTGTCGCGTCCGGTACCCAGGATGAATGAATATGAGGATCGGGTGCCACGTTCTCGGTACCAGTATAGAAATGAAATGAGGAATGGGATCGGAGTGTCACGTTCCGACACCAGGATCGAAAATGGATCGGGTGCCACGTTCCGGTATCCAGGATCGGAATAAGGCAGGATCGGAGTGTCACTTTCGGACACCAGGATAGAAATGGGATCGGGTGCCACGTCACGTTCCGCGTACCAGGATAGAATGGGATCGGAGTGCCACGTTCCGGCCCAGATAGAAAGATAGGATCGAGTGTCACGTAACCACACAAGATGAAGAAAGATAATGAATCTTGAACGATAATAAAAAAATATACTCAATCTAATAACTTAATCCCAAATGAGTATGGGATGGAGGCTTGAGTTCCTCAAGGTTGCAACTCAGGGTTGTGTTGTGATGAATTCATGTTGTTATTTGCTACATGATTGAGTATTGTAGTTGATTACTTATTATTGATATATACTGTTCCCTATTTTGAGTTTGGCCGATGATATGTACTTCAGTACGTGTGGTTGTACTGACCCCCTACGTTTCATGTTTTCCTCTTTGTTATGTTGTGTAATGACAGCAAACGTTCCGTCAACTTCAACCTAATCAGTTTAGATCTAGCCAGTCTTCACTTATCGGAAAATTCAGGGTGAGCAATGCGTCTAGCTTGGACTGGGCTTCTTCTCAGTCTTGATGCCTGAACTTCCGGCATGGACTGCTTTTTAGTTATTTTTGTCTTAGGACCTTTCTAGTTTAAGTAATTTGAGATAGATGTTCTGTGTGATGATGACTTCCAGATTTTGTGGGATAATAATAATAAGTATTGAATGTGTTTTATTAATGAGTTTAATGTCTCCGATCATGTATTTTCTGATGATATAGTCTGAAATGTTAAGGTTAGATGGTTGGTCGCTACACATGAGGAGGGTAAATGTGGTGCCGAGTCGCGCCATGATTTGGGGGTCGTGACATATTTAGTTACCGTTTATTGTTCGCCAAATCTTCTTGTATGAATGAAATTTCAAGAGTCAATCTAGCTTATATGTCTTCCAAATGTATCTTTTAAGTTTTTAATTTAATGTAATTTGTTTTACTTTTTGTAATTTTAAATGTTTAAATAAGGCAAAACAAATTAACGGCAAAAAAGCAACTTCAAGTGACATAATTAGTAGCCCTAGACTGCAGCTGTAGGACAACCACCAATATATTTTAAGTTGCTAATTTACTATAATTTTTAATACATTTGATGTGTATTATTTGAATATATAAAATAGAAAAAAATAAATTAAAACGGAAAAATTTACTGTAGTGACCATAACATCCCTTTGGTTGCAAGCTGGCAACGCCAACTGCTTCCCAGGCATATATTACAATACTTTTTACGGTAAATTTAAGATATAAATAATATATGAGAAATAAGAGAAAAACGAAAAAAGTAATTGAAAGTGACAATATTAGCCCGTGGGTTGCACCTGGCATGACAAGCGACAGCTGCTTTTCAAGGCGGATATTGTTGTAAGGTTCAGGACATTACAAAGGGTACTGCTAATTACCTTTAAGTATATATATTTATTGTTAAATAATTACTGTGAAAAGGGTGAATTTTGTGTAGTGTCAATAATAGCTCAAGAATATTCTTTTGAAGATGAACAAGATTATCACGCCATGCAGTAGTGGACCCACATTAGTAGAAGGGGTGTGTCATCCGAGACGTCTTAGTCGAGAATTTAATTAAATATACATATATGTAAATACATCAGAAAAAAACAATACACTTTTATATAAAATATTAATGAAAAAAAGAACACACCTCTAATATGGCTTATTTGTTAGGTACTTTCTACGGTGTGGCTGTCAACCTGAGGTCACGAACCTTGATTGCAATATTTTTTACAGACCCAAAGATCCTCTTCTTTGAGACTATTCATTTTTGCAGTGTTAAGAGTACGTAATAAATTACCAAAAATAAGTTATTAACGAAGTCTTTGAAAAAAAATAGATATGGTATTTTTCGGGATGAATATTATTTTTCAATATTTAAAAAAAAATAACTTTTGACGTAAAAAGTAAAGTTAACAATAAACTGGTTTTGAGGGAAAGTGCATTAACTTTGTCAACGACACTATGTGTACTTATAATAGTATTTTATACCTTATTGATCAAACATAAACCACTTCTTTCTTGCCAAAATTATTATGTTATGAGAAAACAAACATTATATACACTTTTTCATAATATAGTACGTTTTACTTAAAAGTTTGATCAACCAGACTATTAATCCGCCAAACCTAAAATTCGAGTGTTAAAAAATAAGTTGATCTTTTCCCTATTTTTTTGTATTTTTCTTGTTCTTATCCTTTAAGTGACGACACTACTTATTAAAATTTCCGTACGCCACTGACCGCCCCTGGCATGCATGTATTTCATACCATCCATACGCATAAAGAATAATATTAAGATATGAACAATAAACTTAGTGGTTAATGTTTTGATAAAGATATTTTTAATCTTTGGCTTTTAACATTTTAAAGTCATTTTAAACTTATTTTAGTCATTTTTCAACTTCGTCAAACACTTACAAAAGCTAAGATAGTTTTAAAATAATTTAATCAACTTTTAAACTAATACAAATCGCTTCTTAAAATAGCATACTTGATATAAATATTTTACTTTTTCGAATTCTCACTTAAAAGACCTAAATAAGGGATTAGGACCATAAGAGATCACATTTACCTATCTCCAATCAAGGTCATCACATGTAGCCTTGCCAAATTTAGCTTTGTGGACCACCACTAATTAATTTATTTTTCTAATGCCATATATATTAAGTGTGATGCATTGACTATTAATTTGTGTTTAATTACCTCATAGGTTTTGTCTGTACTTTAATTGTAAGGTGATGTAATGATTTATAATTACTATTTTCGTTATTACAAACAATTATAATATATCAACAATTGTAATTACAGCACAAGAATAATGACATTTTTTATGGGAATATGATGGCAACACATGAAATGTTCCCATACGAGAACCCAAATTTATTTAATGAAATTTGTGAATGCTGACGTCCTCTCTAAAACACAGTAAAGATCATTGGATTCATTGACCTTTAAATTCAACTATGATACCAATGGAAACTTTTCTACTATAATTAAAAACAATATGACGTTCTTTTTTTTCTTACATAAATATTTACAATTATTTAAGATGTTGAGTTGAAAAGTCTTCTTGTTTGTTTGTCTTAAATATCATTTTAAGTCAAATGATATGACATTAATTTATGTGGTCTCAATATTCAAGTTGATCATTTTCAATTTTAACTCATCAGGATGTCAGGGAGATATTGCAAGTTGCAACTCTTTCATTTAATATTATTTAGCCACGGAACATATTATCTATGTATCATTTATATCATGTTAGGGTTGGGGTAAGGTAAGGTAGGGGTGGAGTAATAAGTTGCACTATAAAAGGGATATTGAATAGAAAAATATATTATCCATCTAATCTTGAATCATATCTGTCTGTCTTCAACATTTTAGTTTGTTTTCTCCTCATTACTGTTTTTTCCATCGTCACCGACAGTCCTCTAGCCCATGCTCAAGTAGGCCGACCCCTTCTTGGTGGCCTTCTTAATCCAATTGTTGGTCCCATTCTTAGTCCCATTACCGGTCCAATTCTAGGCCAACCTGTACCACCCATTGTTTGTCAAACACCACCCATTGTACCAGACATTCTTAGTCAAATACCAGCAATTGTGGGGCAAATATTACCAATTAATATAACTATAGCGGGAATTTTGTCTTGCTCCTTACCGGGAACTGCACCAGGCCCCGTAATTAGTGAGAAATGTCTCTTTTCTGTAGCAACTCCCACCATTGCTCCGCGGTCACAAATAGTCAAGGAATATTTAGTGTTTCATTGAACACCAATACAAGTATTTTGTCTGGAAATACATGTGTTGCTAGGGTTGGTCTCCCAATTGCTGGTTGTACTTTGTTTCCCATCTCTGGAGCACTTCAAGCTCCCATCATGATTATTGGAAATATCGTTCAGGGCGTGGGTGGTCTAGTTATGACAGCATTTTCGGGGATATTTAATTTAGTAACAGTCACGACTCCTTCTAATTCATAACTATTTAATTTGAGTTGATAAATATTGGTCTCACCAAAATAAATACAACCTATGTATTACTCATATAGTATGGAATGAGTATATAAGGTCATCTATTTATGTTAACTATTATCTATTATCTAATAAATGAATGGATAATTACTTCTGATTTATTTTAATAGCAGCTAAAATAAACATGGATTTGTGGCTTTATGTTTTCAGTGTTCCTACTTTTACTTGACTATGTATTATAATTATGTCAAAAACATATGTAGAAGAAATTGCTCTAAATTATCTAGATTATGATGACTGTTATCCTAATCTCCTTAATCAATAAGTCAATCTCGTTATACGAATTTAAAACATGCACATATTAGTTAATTTATGATATGAATAACTAAATGATAAGGTTGAGACAGTTATTTTCTATGTATTTTTAGACAATCATAATACAGAGTTAAGCTTTTTTACTTATCTCACCCTTTACCTTCAACTATGTTTTTTCTCCTTCTATTTTTTGGAGCGCTTGCTAGAACAGACCTAATATATAATATTCTTTAATTTACATGTCACAAATAGAACTTGCAAAGTCTATCAAATTTTGTCATTACAGTAAAACCTTTGTAAATTAATACTCTTAAAGTAATAATTCTCTAAAATAATATTTTTCTTCGGTCTAAACTTGAGCCAATGGAAAAAATATCAATTTCGATAAGATAATAAAATAATATATTTTCAGATCATCACTATATAAATATTTGTCCCATTAATATCATAAATTAATTATCTTTAAAAGTACAAATATATCTAAAGACAACTGAGTGAAATATGATTTTGTTGTGTTCTTTTTTTAAAAAATAAAAAATAAAAATTAAATCTGGTTGAAACATATCTCTAACTTTTCTGATAGCATCCACGAGCTCCGGTATTTGTTTTTTTTTAATCGTACCATAAAATTGTTAGGAGTTCTAGATGCAATAAGTGTTTCTTTACGCGTAACTGGTTCCAAAGGTATATTATCAACTTTAACATTGTTTTTCCTATGGTATTCACAATTTCTTCTAAGCTCAGGACCTCTGAACATGTATTACTTTCACTCATATAATCCAACAGGTTATTGTCATCCATTTTATTGTGATAACCGAGATTATTAACCATGACCTCAAGTTCATGAATGACGTTTTTAAAATTAGGTTCATTCAAATTTTTCTGAGATTGCAACCCGAATGAATTTTACAGCCTTGAGAACAATTTCCTATTGTTTCTTGCTGAACATTTTTTGTCCAAACAGAGATTGCAAAATTGATAACATCCAAACATGAACTTTGCTAGAGTAGTTTGTCCCACTTCATAGTCTTCTAATTCATGCGATAAATATATGTTCGATAATATATTTTGAAAGATCTTATTATCAAAACATCACAAGGTTGAAATTAGTGATACAAAAATTCTGATGTATTCATTGTACTTTATGTATAATATATTTTATTTAAAATCAATAGTTATGATATATAAATTAGTAAGATACAATGATTTTGATATAATGAAAATTAATCTTCATCACTCTCAAACCCATTCTTTAAATTAATAAATATTACTTATCATGAAATAATATCTCTTAAAATAATAAATTTCATGATCCCGCCAATATTAATTTTATATAGGATTTTATTATTTTTTAATTTAAAGTTGCTAATTTTGTAACTTTTGAGTAGTAATTCTTATAAATTTCACATCAATATGTGTTTATTCTCTTCTCTCTCGCAATTTATGTTGCTGGTAGAATTCAGTAGGGACCCCATTTTTTTAAAGTGATTGACCCTTTGTGATTTATAGTATTTCTTATTATAATTTTTAAATAATATATGTTACTTCTCTATCCCAATTTTTGTGTTACGCAATAATAGAATCTCGAAAGTCAATCAAAATTTTTCAGATGTGTTTTAAATATCTTAACTCATCAATTATTGTGATTGATGAGATCTTTTTCCGTAATTTTTGAATAATATATGATACTCCCTTTGTCCCGATGGTTTAAATTCTTATTTATTTTTTACATTTGTATGTTATTTTCAAATAATTATGTTACTTTCCTTTATCGCAATCTTTCTTGTATGAATGGAATTTCAAGAGTCAATCTTAGCTTATATGTCTTTCAAATGTATCTTTTAAGTTTTTAATTTAATGTAATTTGTTGTACTTTTACGTAATTTTTAAATGTTAAAATAATGCAAACAATTACACGAAAAAAGGCAACTTCAAAGTGACATAATCGTAGGCTCCCTAGACGGCAAGCTGGCAAGACAACCACCAATATATTTTAAGTTGCTAATTTACTATATTTTTTAATACATTTGATGTAATTTTCGAATATATAAAATAACACAAATAAATTAAAACGGAAAAAATTTACTTGTAGTGACCATAACATCCCTTTGGTTGCAAGCTGGCAACGCCAACTGCTTCCCAGGCATATAATTACAATACTTTTTACGTAAATTTTAAATATAAATAATATATGAAAAATAAGTTAAAACGGAAAAAGTAATTGAAAGTGACAATATTAACCCTTGGGTTGCAACCTGGCATGACAAGCGACAGCTGCTTTCAAGGCCGATATTGTTGTAAGGTTCATGGACATTTACAAAGGGTGCTGCTAAATACCTTTAAAATATATATATTTATTGTTAATTAATTATTGTTAAAGGGTGAATTTTGTGTAGTATCAAATAATAGCTTCAAAAACTATTCTTTGAAGATGAACAAGATATATCACGCCATGCAGGAGTGGACCCACATTAGTAGAAGGGGTGTCTTCCGAGACGGCTTAGTCGAGAAGTTTATTTAAAATATACATATATGGAAATTAGCAGAAAAAAACAATCCACTTTCATATACAACAGTAATGACAAAAAAAACACACCGTAACGTTCTAAATGGCGTGTTGTTAGGACTGTCACGTTTGGCTGTAACCTGAGGGTCGAACCTTCATTGCAATATTTTTTTACAACCCAACGAATAGCCTCTTCTTTGACGCTATTCACATTTTTTGCAATGTCGTAGATGTACGTAAAAATAAATAAATATAAATATTTAACATACAAGTCTTTTGCAAAAAAAGAGAGTGTATTTTCGAAGTAGCAAATATGTTTTTTCAATATTTAAAAAAAACAACTTTTGCCTAAAAGTAAAGTTTACAATAAATGTTTGGAAAGTGGGTTATTTTACTTGTCAGACAACTAATTCTTCTAAATAGTATTTTATAAACTTATTGATCAAACTAAACACTTCTTGCAAAATTATTATTTTTGATTTTTTGAGAAAAAATATATATACTTTTTAAATAAGTTTGATCTAAAAAGTTTGGGTCATCAGACTTTAATCACCAGAACCTAAAATTCTAGTGTTAAAAATTAGTTGATCTTTTCCCTATTTTTTTTTTTTGTTCTTTCCTTTGTAAGTGACGACACTACTTATTAATTTCTGTGTACGCCACGACGCCCTGGCCAATGCATGTAATTCACATCCATACGCATAAAGATAATATAAGATATGAACAATAAACTTTAGTGTTATGTTTTGGATAAAGAGATTTTTTACTTTGGCGTTTACTTTTTAAAGCTCATTTTAAACTTATTTTAATCATTTTTCAACTTGTCAAACACTACAAAGCTAGATTAGTTTTAAAATATTTACTCAACTTTTTAAACTAAATACAATCGCTTCTTAAAATAAGCATATTGATATAAATATTTTACTTTTTCGAATTCTCACTTAAAAGACCTAAATAAGGGATTAGGACCATAAGAGATCACATTTACCTATCTCCAATCAAGGTCATCACATGTAGCCTTGCCAAATTTAGCTTTGTGGACCACCACTAATTAATTTATTTTTCTAATGCCATATATATTAAGTGTGATGCATTGACTATTAATTTGTGTTTAATTACCTCATAGGTTTTGTCTTACTTTAATTGTAAGGTGATGTAATGATTTATAATTACTATTTTTCGTTATTACCAAACACTTGGAATAATCAACAATTTGAATTACAGCACAGAAATAATGCATTTTTTAATGGGAATAATGATTGCAACACATGAAATGTTCCCATACGAGAACTCAAAATTTATTTAAGAAATTTTTGAATGCCTAACGTTCGCTCTAAAACACATAACGATCATTGGTTCATTTGACCTTTAACTTCAACTATGATACCAATGGAAACCTTTTCTACTATAATTAAAAACAATATGACGTTCTTTTTTTCTTAAATTAAATAATTTACAATGTATTTAAAGATTGTTGATTTGAAAAGTCTTCTTTTTTTGTTCTTAAATATCATTTTAAGTCAAATGATATGACATTAATTTATGTGGTCTCAATATTCAAGTTGATCATTTTCAATTTTAACTCATCAGGATGTGAGGGAGATATTGCAAGTTGCAACTCTTTCATTTAATATTATTTAGCCACGGAACATATTATCTATGTATCATTTATATCATGTTAGGGGTGGGGTAAGGTAAGGTAGGGGTGGAGTAATAAGTTGCACTATAAAAGGGATATTGAATAGAAAAATAATATTATCATCTAATACTTGAAAAATCAATCATCATGTCCCTTTCAAATTTTAGTCTTGTTTTCCTCTTACTGTTTTATCCATCGTCACCGCAGTCCTCTAGCCCATCTCAAGTAGGAGCCTACTCCCTTCTGTGGCCTTCTTAATCCATTGGTTGGTCCCATTCTTATTCCCCATTACCGGTCCCAATTCTAGGCCAACCTGTAACCACACCCATTGTTTGTCAAACACCACCCAGTGTGACGCAGACCATTCTAGTCAATACCAGCAATTGGTGGGGCATATTACCAAATTAATATAACTATAGCGGGAATTTGCTTGCTCCTTACCGGGAACTGCACCAGGCCCCGGAATTAGGGGTAATGATCTCTATGTTTGTGGGGGGGCAAAAAAACAAAAACTCAACCATTGCTCAAGCGGGTCACAAATGTCAAGGAATATTTAGTGTGTGCATGAACACCAATCCAAGTATCGTCTGGAAATACTGTGTTTTAGCTAGGGTTGGTCCCTCTCCCAATTGGCTGGTTGTACTTTGTTTCCCATCTCTGGAGCACTTCAAGCTCCCATCATGATTATTGGAAATATCGTTCAGGGCGTGGGTGGTCTAGTTATGACAGCATTTTCGGGGATATTTAGTGTAGTAAGAGTCACAACTCCTTCTAATGCATAACTATTTAATTTGAGTTGATAAATATCGTTCTCACCTAAATAAATACAACCTATGTATTACTCATATAGTATGGAGTGAGTATAGAAGGTCATCTCTTTAGGTTAACTATTATCTATTAACTAATAAATGAATGGATAATCGCTTCTAATTTATTTGAATAGCAGCTAAAATAAACATGAATTTGTGGCTTTATGTTTTCAGTGTTCTGTATTAAATTCCACAGCTGAAATGTCAAATACATCTAATTCTATATGAACCCTAATGGATCGTGACAAGTCGTTATTACTGGCGCTTTTATCAAATTACAATAATGAATTCATAGTTCCTGTCATGTTCAGAAAGGTTCAAATCCAGGCCGTGCATCTTGAAGGTGTACTTTTACTTGACTAAATATTATAATTATATCTAAAGCATATGTTGAAGAAAACGCTCCAAAATATCTAGATTGCGGTGACACTTATCTCAATCTTCTCAATCAGTAAGTCAATCTCATTATACAAAATTAAAATTCAACGTGCATGTATTAGTTAATTTTTTATATGAATAACTAAATTTATAAGTTGGAGACGGTTATTTCCTAAGACAATGATAATACACCATTATGTTTTTTTCCTCATCTCACCTTTACCTTCAAGGCTTCAACTATGTTGTTTCTCCTTCTATTTGCTTTGACTTTGCCCTCTTTTTAGTCATGTGGAGCGTGTGCTAGCACTTACCTAATATATAATTTTTTTTATTTATATGTCACAAGTAGAACTTAGAAAGTCTATCAAATATTGTCATTATTTTTAATTATTAAAAGTTGTTAATTATTGTAATTTATAGAGTAATAATTTTTACGTAAATTTCAAATAATATGTATTATTCTATCTTCCAATTTATGAGGCATGGGTAGAATTCAGGAGTGAATCAATTTTTCAAGTGATTAATTATGGTGATTTATAGTACCTTTTATATAATTTTCAAATAATATATGTTACTTCTCTGTCCAATTTATGTAGTAGCATTGATAGAATCTCAAACATCAATCAAATTTTTTATATATTCTTTGAATATTTTAAGTTATTAATTATTGTGATTTATGATACATTTTTACATTTTTTAAGAATAATATATGTTACTCCCTTTTTCCTAATATATAAGGAACGGTTTATATTCTTATATATCTTTTAAATTTGGATGTTATTTTCAAATCATATGTGTTACCTTCCTATATCCCAATTTATCTTGTGTGGAATTTCAAGAGCCAATCTAGTTTTTTTTATATGTATTCTAAATATATATTTTAAGTTTTTAATTTAATGTAATTTATAATACTTTTTATGTAATTTTTAAACGTATAAAATAAATAAACTAAAACGAAAAAAGTAACTTTAAGTGACCTTAATAGCCCTTAGAAGGCAAGCTGGCAGGACGCCCATCAAATATTGTAGTTGCTGATTTATTGTAATTTATAATACTTTTTTTTTATGTATTTTTCAAATATATAAAATTAAGACAATAAATTAAAAGGGAAAAAGTAATTTTTGAAGCGAACATACTATAGCCCTTTATATATAATACTTATATATTAATATATAGATAATAAATATATTTATCTATACTTATATATCTATATATCTCTAGATACTCTATATATATACTATATATATATATAATCCTAAATTAAAATGGAAAACGTAACTGAAGGCCCATATAGCCCCTGGGTTGCACCCTTTCACGTTTGTTGTGTGTTACATTCTGTTGCCAACTCATTCATTTAATGTCACATAAGCATGGTCAATGGTCAGAAGGGTCTGAAATATTGTGTTTTAATGAGTTGAAGGGTCCAATTGACAAATGGTTAAGTAGAAGAGTTCATAATACAAATGCATACAAGTATAGGAATTCATCAAATTATTTTGCCGAAAAGTAATATTGAATACAATAAAGTATTATCAAATCATCATCATGTCTTCAAAAATGTGTCTTCGTTTTCCTCGTTATTCTGATTTCCATCATCACCCCCTTCTTGGTCCCATTTTGGCAAACGTGCACCACCCATTGTATTACCTGTTGGTCAAGTACCATCGCCCATTGGTTTCCAAGTACCATACCCATTGTAACACTCATTGTTGATCAAATACCAGGTATTATTAGCCAAGTATTACCAGTTAATATAATTATAGTGGAAATTTTGTCTTGCTCCTCATCGAGAACTTTCCCAAGGCCCGGAATCAGTGGAGTAAATGTCTCGATTATTTTTTGGTAACACAACCGTTACTCAATTGGTCACAAATAGCCAAGGAATATTTAATGTTTCATTGAACACCAATAAAAGTATATTTTGTCTGGAAATACATGTGTTGCTAGGGTTGGTCCCCCAATTGCTAATTGTACTTTGTTTCTGAACTCTGGAACCCTTCAAGCTCCCGTCATGATTATTGGAAACATCGTTCAGTATGTGGGTGATCTAGTTATGACAGAAGCTACAAAGATATTTAATTTAGTAAAAAAAAAAAAACTATTGTCTTTACTACGATCTGGCTCCACAAAAATTCATCTCTTCGATCAAAACTAAGGTACTAATGTCGATCCATACCACCGGTGCAAATATGAAAAAGAATCCATAATGAAATAGAGAGATAACAACCTTGATTTCTAAAGTTTCATGATTTTGTATTACACTAGTAAGGTACTATTTAAGCAGTTCCTTGTCTTCTTCGATTATCGACTTGCTTTGCATTGACTCCTGCAACTCTTTGTTGATCTCGGTGTTATAAACGAAGAGTTTTGCTACAACAATGAAGAAGAGTAAGTTGATAAAGCTCAATACAGCATAAAATGCATAGTAATAGTCCAAATGAGAGACATTAAGGTTGTCCAAAATCCATCCTCTGTGTCCATTTTTCTTTGTAACATCTGCCACAGTTGATAGTAAAAAACTACTGAGGAAATAACCAACACTTAAGCTAGTTGTAGCATATGCAGTCCCAAGGCTTTTCATGCTATTTGGCGCTTGGTCATAGAAAAATTCAAGTTTCGCGACTTCCACAAAGTTATCAGCAACTCCCATCAATATAAACTGAGGAAACAGAACAGAAATAGGTAATGGAACAATCTGTTTTAGCTCTGTAATTCCATGTTCTCTTGCTACACTTAGCCTTTTTCTTTCGACGAATGAGGCAACAATCATGACTGTGATATGCAACACAAGGCCAATCCCTAGTCTTTGCAACAATGTGATCCCCCTTGGATTCTTTGTGTATTTACGAAGAATAGGTATAATGAAGCGATCATAGACAACAATTGTGGTTAACATTGAGATTGTTATGAACGCGGTGAGAGATGCTGGAGGAATTTCAAAGTTGGGACCAATTCCTCTCTTTAAAGTTGTACCTTGCTTAATGAAGAGGGTGTGTGTTTGTGCTAGCATTGTGCTTGGTATGAAAGTTGCTATCAGTATTGGTAGCATTTTTATCATCTGTTTAGCTTCTTCAACTTGAGTGATTGAACAAAGTGTCCATGGTGAACTATCTCCTGTTTTCACTGCTGCCTTGTCAAGAAGTCTGTATATACATTAATAATCTAAGTTTAGCATGAATTGACACTTAATTGTAAAAGAATTTTACACTATCATATATATCACCATGCAAGTAACTGTCGAAATTAGTAACCTGAAAAATAAGGCAATTTTTCTGGTAAGATAGGTAAAAATACACTCAAGCTAAGGTCAACGCGGTCTCTAGGTCCCCATTATACACTGGGACGAGGGTAAGGTTAGACTACATGGGGTTTATTTATGCAACCTTGCTCTACATTCCTGCCGATGACTGATTTGTATATATATATGTGTATATATATAGTTGACATAATACATAAATATGACCATTTAACTTAGCCTCACCTTAACATCTATATAGGTCTTTCGATTTTGGATGTGCACAAGTAGGTACTTAATCTTGCACAAAATTGAATAAGTATACATATGTACTATGTGGCATGATACGAGTAAGATACCATGTAGGATGCCACGTATGTTGTGAATTGACACTTAAGATTTATGTGTTTATCTATTCATGAACTCAATACAAGTTTAAGTGTCTGGTTGTGCAAACTTAAAGTTGGAGGACATAGATGTCAGATAAGGCCAACTTAAAAGGGGAGCGTTTATGTCTTGCGCTTTTTTTTAAAGTAGTTTTCAATGTATATAAAGTAAATATTAGAAATATTGTCACCTTAGAGAATTGGTATGATCAATTCTGAAGATGCCTGGAGAGCTAGCATACTCTTCATAGCTCAGCTCATGAAGTTCCTTTGGGTCATTAGGGACAACCACTTTCCACTTCCTAGCAGCAGCAACAACAACTTGAGCAATCCTAGTGAATGGACTCCCCGACGGAGTTTTGTGCCTATAGTAACGCGTCCCTAACAAGAACACCACGATAGACACAGCAAGTCCAGCCGTTGGAAGGCCATAACCAACGCCCGGTCCAACGTTGTCTTGTAAGTAAACAAGGAAAGTGTTGGAGAAGAGAGTACCAAGAAAAATGCTAAACATCCACCAATTGAAAAAGGAAAGCTTTTGAAATTTCTCTTTAGGCTCAAAATCATCAAATTGATCTGCTCCCATTGTAGAGATGTTAGGCTTTGTTCCACCAGTTCCAATAGCAATTATGTACAAAGCACAATAGAATATGCCAATTTGGAAAGATGAAGCCCTTTTAGGACAGTCTATGTCTTTGATTCCTTTGCCACAACTTGGAGGTCTCAAGGATTTCAATGTAACACACAGTGTCACCAAACACATTCCCTGTTGTAGTAGTTATTGTGTGTCAAAAACAAGGCATAGATAGGGTTAGTGACTACCACAAATATGATCTTTCGTAACGACTTTTTGTAGCGACACACACAATGTAAGGTTTATGTGGCGACTCAATATGGTTGCGACTAATATTATCGCTATTGAAAAATGTGAGCGTTTTAGTGGTGATGCATAATTCAGTTATAAAAATTTATGTATGTAATAAATTAATTTTAAGGGATAGTTTGGTAGCTGGATAATAAACAAGTTATTCATGCATTATTCTTTGTATAACTTATACGACATTTGGTAGTTAGATAGAAAATAAGTTATTCATGTATAAAATTCAGTACGATGTTTTATTGACATTTTATAAATCTGCATATATAAGTAATACATGTATAAGTTATGAGAAAACCTATGTAGTATTTCATGCAAGATAGAAGGTCATGAAATAACTAATAGACAGTTAACTAATTTCTAGATAACTAATATTTGCACAAAAAATAATTCATAAATTCACATACAATTCATAATCCCCATCTAGATTACTACCTTATCCTATCCCATCTGTATAATGGAGTACGTCATAAATTTATTGACGGATCTTTTGGGATGTTTCTTCCTTAGAATTGGAAGAAAAATATTGAATTGACCGTGAAATACTTCTTTGAAATTGAAACTCTAAATTATTAGTTTTTTATTAAAGGTTTATTAGTCGATGATGGGTCTAAAATATAGGTGGTAAAAACAGACATCAAATTATTGACCTTTTATCAACATCTTCTCTCGTAGAGTGACATGTTTTATAAAAAAAGACTTACTCAATAAAACTAGAAAAGAACATTACTAATTATATTCATATAATTCTAACCAGTTACCAGACAAACTTTAAATGAATAAAGATGAAAGAAGATAGTGTTAATTAAATTACCACAAGGTAAACAGCAGAAGAGATTAGAAAAGTCCAATAACGACCAAGATGAGCATCAGCAATGTAAGCACCAATAAGGGGAGTCAACCAAACAGTGCCAACCCAATTAGTAACATTGTTTGAAGATTTTACTGTCCCTTCATGAAACTTGTTGCTTAAATAAATCACCAAATTTGTTGATATTCCATAGAATGCCATCCTCTCAAATACCTCATACCCTATATATACATATATAAAACTAACTTTTATCACTTTATTAATTAGTCTTATTGAGCATACTAAAAAGAATTATAATCTTTTTTTTATAAAATATTACCCTAACTTCAACAGATATTTAAAGAATGACAATACACAACAAAGTAATGAGAATAATTATAATACAAGTATAGTTTTGTTTTTAAATTAATAGTACTATTATCATAAATATCAATTTTTTTTAAATGAAGAAAAATTAACACATATTAATCTATTATTCATATATTTTATGATAAATCAACAATCCATTTTAAGTAAGAAGAACTTTTTGATATTAGTTTTCTTTTTTTCAGACGAAAAACATGGAAATCGAAAATAGGAGTAAGAAGTCTTTAAGTGATTAGGGTCTTAATGAGGGACCGTCAAGCACATATATATATGAAACGGATCAAGGGAAATCTTCTTGTTGTTTAATAGACATTATTTTTCAATTATGAGTCATCTAATTACTTGATTTATGGGTAACTAGTAAGGTTCACCCCTCAAATATCAGTTTAAAGCGAATTCAAAATTTAAAACATTCCGTGTTTAAATGTGAATTATTAAAATTAACATACCAACAATGAAATAACAAGCTCTCCATCTTCCAGTTTTTGATCTAAGCACATTTCTACCTTTGAGATCCACAGTCCCATCTTGTGTATAATCTTCATGATCCCTAATATTATTCTCTAATTTTTCACTCATCATATACTAAACAAGAAATTATAATTTTGGGGTTTGGGTCTTAGAAGTCCCTTTAATATTTGTAGATAAATATAATATAATATAATATGAGGACTAGACATATATTTCTAAGTCATGTTTGAGCCAGCTTTTATATATTGAAAGTTTCTATACATATTGTCCCCATAATTCCAAATGTTGCTTTCACCTTGCATCTAAAATATATTATACGTAATTTCCTACAACTAATGCAAAAGAGTTTTATATATATTTCATGATATATGCTTTTAATTATAAAAATATGTGTTTTGTCTACATTTATATGCATATGTTGTATTTGGAATGTGCAACATCAATATTATCGACGTGCAACCCGAACCCTCTTCGATGAAAAATTATATTTATTTATATATGGTTAAAATAATTTTATATGTGTATATAATAGATATCGAATTTCCTTTGACTACTTTAATTTATGTATATCTATTTCTACAGATTTTGAACTCCCTTATTGAAAATTCTGACTCCGCCTCTGCGTGCAATTATAGAGCTAGTCATAGAAGAGTTGATGTGTGCATCACACTTGGTCACAAATACTTTATATCTTTTGTTTTTTCTCCTCATTTTTCTCGTTATTTTATTATAAAAGTCATCATCAAAACTTACTCTTAAAAAATATTTTTATTTTGTAATTGCTAGGCACAAGGAGCTATTCTAAACAGCGATATTAAATTTTGGATTTCTCTTTTATGGATTGAACAGCATGGTTGTAATTTAACATTTGTAGAAAGTCAACATTACTTTATTTATTTTCTGTATCATTTCAATGTAAGTATCATAATTATTGTCACGATCACAAAACGGGGCGCGACTGACACCCAACTTATCCGACTATTTGAGGAAACCAAACCCCATACAATCCCCAACGGTTCAAAAACCAGAAATAACAAAATATAATTCGGAAGCTAAAACTCATTAATGAAAATCGATACTTAAATAAACTTATAAAAACTCCAATACTCATTTATTCCCAAAACCTGGACGAGAAGTCATCACAACGACCATTATATCCTCCAAAATACTAATTAAGATATCTAAGAAGCTAAAATAGTAAAAAGTAGTCCAATGCGGAATTCAAAGGCATCACGACATGACGAGGGAGGATGATGATCCAGCCAAGCTAGAAGCAATAGCTCACCTGAAATCTGAAAATTTGGCTTGACTTGATGAAGAATGGCTCTAGGTTGCGCTAAGTCGAAGCCGATGGCACGTTTGATGTGGCACTCCAAAATGACAAGGACGAACATACAGTAGGGGTCAGTACAAAACACGAGTAGAGTATGAGTAAGGTAGGTATCATCGGCCAACTAACATAGAAAAAAGATATATTCAAATAATATCATAATCAACTCAATAATCAACATGTAGCAATAACAAGTTCTATACTCCATTAATAAGCAACGCCCAAGTTCCACCCATTGAGGACTCACGCCTCATGCACAACCCATTGAGGGAATATTAGGTTCATTAGATTGAGTATATAAAGTCTTCTTTCAAATTCATTATTGTTTATTTCTCTCGTGTCCGTACGTGACACTCCGTCCATATACTAAGTGTTCGGTTCGTGATTGACACCCGACGTTCCCCTAATTCTAGATGCGGTTCGTGACCCCGATCCACTATACTACGTGTCGGTCTGACACCCGATCCTAATTCTATTGTCCGGTTCGTTGCATACGTTCAACAATACTACGTGTCGGTTCGTGACACCCGTCCCTAATTCTAAGTGTAGGTTGTGACACCCGATCCCCTAATACTACCGTGGAGGTTTCGTGACAACCGGTCCCCTAATTTACGTGTCGGTTCGGGACACCCGTCCCCTAATTCTACCGTGTCGGTTCGTGACACACGATCCCCTTATATACGGGTCGGTTCGTGACACCCGTTCCACTACTTCACACTGAGTTCATCAACTTCTTTTATACCACGGATGTCACAATCTCATTAACAAAGACAGATTGGGTTTTTCAAGATTTAGGACTTTCAATCGCTTCATCATGCTTATTTTATCACAATTTTGGTAATCACATTCTCCACAAGCATACAATTAAGCATATAGCAACAGCGGGTTACAATACTACCCCAATACATATCATCGCTATTAAGAGTTATCTACGAATAGCATAAACCATAACCTACTCCACCGAAGGAATTCGTGATCACAACAAGCTTAATCTTTCAAAGGTCTTTGCTTTCCTCTCGTTTTCTTTTTCTCCGATCGTTATATCTCGTCTCCCTCTGTTCTTTCATTTTTCTTATCAAAACCCCTTTTTTTACCCTAATTATTAAATTATAATTAGTATCAAAGATGACAATAATCACCCTAATGAACCTAGGTTCAACTCTTTAACCCCCAAGTAATTAGACCTTATTAAACATAAACCCACTACTTAATTTAAAGCAGGAATTAGTCCAAAACGCCCCTTAAATTACTTAACAGAAATCCGACCCAGCCTGGGACTTACGATCTTGGACGGACGTCGCGGGGCGGGGCCCGCCTGCGACGGTCAGTCCTGGCTCAGTCACAGAGTCTCTGAGATGAAAATTCACGAATGGACCTGTCTGTGACGGTCAGTCTGCCCACGACGTTCCGTCCTTCCATTACGTCGTGACGTTAGAGAGTCGATCTCAGAGTACCCAAATTTCAGAATTCTAAGTGTTTTGAAAAGCGACTTCCCTTCGACGGGTCCGCGTGCCCATGAAGGTCCGTTCGACATTCGGCACACAGAGTTTTTCCAGAAATAAAATTGCTGCTCAAAACGATCTAAACAGGTCGTTACAATTTTAGGCAAAAAGGTATTATTAACCCCTAACTTTGTCATTTGGAGCTGATTTACCTCCGTTATTAAAAGGGTACATATGCCGCCTTACCGTTCATAAACGGCTCACAGTTATACACCGCCGTTGTTACAAAGGGTCACAATACCCTTCATTCAACGAAAGTAAAAAATTAGTTTTAAACTTGATATTTATTACTTCTCAATTTTTTTTAAAAAATTATTTAGGGGTTAGATTATGATTCTTCTTCAAAGTCAAGGTATATTTTACTTTTTTTCTACATAAATTATTTTTTGACTTCTTTTATTATAATTATTTGAATTCTTATTATTAGTTTATTTTTATTCTTCATTCCTGAGTTTAAAGAGAAAAAATAAACTATTTTTTTGTGTATTGTAATTTACAATTTCGTATACTTCGAAGAAAAAATTTGGTCATCTACAATAAGTTTTTACAAGAATGTAGTGACGCATAAATAAATTGATTTATCAAAATTAATAATGATAAATTAGTCATTGAAACAAAAAAAAAAAGTCAAAAAAAAAATAGTTGACGAGGATTAAAGTTAATCATATGGGATTATATTTTTAGAAAAATAAATAATTTAAAATTTAGATTACCCCACCAACACAATATATTTTTTTTTCATTTCTGTTAAAGGAAAAGGGTATATGTGAGTCATTTGTTTACAAATAGGGTATATATGAGTCACATTTGTAACAAATGGTATATCAGCTCTAAATGACAAAGTTGAGGGGTACATCAAACCCTTTTCCCTAATTATTAATCACACATTCATTATTTTTTTTGATCATTAGAATTATAAAATTGGATTTTGGAAAAAATATTATGTGTCATTGTCTTTTTATTGTTGAATATCTTTTAGTAAATTCATATTTAAAAATGATGGTAATTTTATAAGGCAAATAAGCATCATTTTACATATGAATTGTATTTTTTTTCCTTATAGAGCTACAAATAAAATCTAGCATATAAAAAAAAACCCTTCTGAAACAGAAAGTAGCATAAAGTTTTTTCCTCTTATGTTATTAGAGTTCATTTCCTCAAATAATGTGATGATTTATTATCACTATAAATATAAATACGCTTTTGATATTAAGATCCAAACTCTTATTTTCTTAATTTTCTAAAATTAAAAGTTTAGTCATGGATCGGGTGAATATATACATATTCAAACCAGAAAAAATCACAAAGCATTAAGTAAGCGACCAGGGGCTTAGCTAAGTACGTTTCAGGGTGTCCAATTGGACACGATTCGTCACATCATATATATAAGTAAAATATATATAAAATAATTAAATAATATATTTTGGACATTCTTAACACAATCAGGTTTAAGATGCCTTGAAAGAGCCAAGTTTTTAAGCATTTATGAGCTCAAATTTCGCTAGCAACAGCATTAAGCCTCTTATTTTTTTTAAAAAAAATCATTTATATTTCAAATTTTTACCTCTTTTTTCAAAAAATTTAATGTATATTACATACTTTTTTAAAAAAAAAATTATGTAT
Source organism: Solanum habrochaites (assembly GCA_027704765.1). Taxonomy (NCBI): domain Eukaryota; kingdom Viridiplantae; phylum Streptophyta; class Magnoliopsida; order Solanales; family Solanaceae; genus Solanum; species Solanum habrochaites. The sequence continues at coordinate 71,434,204 of JAKWJA010002497.1, read as the reverse complement.
ATTACATAGTTTAATTTTTAAAATTTCTAGTGCACTCTTTCATCTTTTTTTTTTCAATTTTTTTCAGGTATGTTGCCATCTGACTTTTTTTTGGTGTACTAACGTAGTTAATTTTTAAAATTTTTGCTTACACAGTGTATTCAAATGAAAAAATGTATTCGTATACAATTCATGAACACCATTCGTGAAATTTCTAGCTATGCCCCTATAAGCGACCAAGGAGCACATTAGGTATACAAATATATACATATATCTAAGGAAAAAAACAATAAATTCTTACAATTGTTAAAATTTATAATTAAAGGTCTTTTACGAAACATGACATATACATATATACTAGATAATTGAAGGCCCGTTCACAGGCCTAATATAATCAATTATCTTTTCAATTTTAAACTAAAATTTTGTCTAAATTCATATTTTATTTTATTTTAAGTTCTAAAATTTTCTACCATTTAAAAAAATTACAAAAATTCCCGCTCAACTACATTTCTATCCTCTGTATACATCACTATCTCCTCTCGAATATATCTCTATCATCTCTCGAATACATCTTTATCCCCTCTTGTATACATCTCTATTCTCTCTTGGATACATCTCTCTCCTTTCAGATACACCTATATTCCCTCTCGAATACACTTCTCCCCTCTCGGATTCATCCGCGAGATATGTGTTTGTAAATTTTCTGAATTTTTTGTTTTTTTTTTTTTTAAAGGGTTTTTTTCTATCACGACCAATGTTTCCGCATTCTGCCTGATAAATCTATGAAATTTTTTTGTAATTTAAAAAAGGTGGTGATATAGTGTAATTAGCTTTAACAAATGAAAACTGAGGGACATTTTTTTAGTCAATTTCAACAGACATGACTGATCACTCTATTAATAACATTTTGACTTCAAAAATTATTCATTTTATTTCAGTAAGATGATTTATTAATTTCATATGAACATCTATGGTGTGTTTTTCAAATCACGAGTTCTAAAGTATTTTAAAAAAAATATACTTCATTTAAATCAGATAAAAACATTACATAAATCAAAAATGGGAGTAGTACAAAATGTAGATCAATTTTAAATTATGAATTTGAGTTTTTGTAACTAATTTGGCCTTTTATAAAATTTAAATGAAAATACTAAAGTTTTTTCACAATTATTTTTATAGAATTTTTTCTTCTCAATATTATGCTGATTAATCATCAAAATGGTAATAAAAGTAAGCGTTAATTCAAGGATCTTAACTTTTAAATTTCAAGTCTCAAATCAATTGAGAAAATATTTATTTTTAAATTGTAAAACATTCATAATCTAATATTTATATACTTCGTACTCCGACGGAAATTGACACTGATTAATCATAATTTAAATTGTCCGAAGTAGAAGGAACAGAAAAAGTAGTAAGTAGAAATTAAAATAAAAAAATGAACTCACTATTATTGAAAGGTCTTTATGAGTTATTGTACATGGTAGAGTATGTCATATAGTAATTATTAATTGCCATAAGGAAACAACCAGAAAATACTAAGAGATAATTAATTTATAGTTTAAAATTTTATGGAAAATGGAAGTACACATTATATATGTAAATATGTTTATGTCATATACATATTAGTGTAAAGAATTTCCCACTATAAATTATTACTTATTTAATATGTATTTATTTTATTATGAAAATTTACAAATTTGATGCTTTATGAAAAATTGGTATGAATATTTTATAGTCCTAATAGTAAATAGTCTTACTTTATAATAAAGAAAATATTACATTAAACATAAGTGATACGTCATTTAATTCTAATTAGTAATTTGTAATATATTAATAGAAATTTTTTTAGAAAAACATCACCGTAGTCCCAAATTTATAGGTTCTTAAAAATCATAGTTTAGAATTACCTTAAGATCTATAAAAAATAATTAGTATGTGTAAAACAAAATTTATTCGACAATGCTAATAAATATTTTTGGTTTAATGAAAATTTTGCAATATATAGAAAATAAATGTCATAAGAAGGGTAATATCTCATTAAACTAGGACTAATATTAGTCATAGTCAAAAAATTTAAGAAAAAAATGTGATTGAAAATTAGGTCCATATTAAATGTCACATCATTAGGATAAACGTGTCATTGAGGAAAATATATTGGTTGTTTGGTCATTAAAAATCTATTACCACTTTTTTGATGTCATAATATAGAAACAAACATTCTAGAATCTTTATGAATTGACAAATTTACCCTTGGTCGTCCTCAAATTGGCTCTTCTATATATATGTCACATCATTAGGATAAACATGACATTGAGGAAAATATATTTGGTTGTTTGGTCATTAAAAATCTATTACCACTTTCTCGATGTCATAATATAGAAACAAACATTCTAGAATCTTTATGAGTTGACAAATTTTACCCTTGGTCGTCCTCAAATTGGCTCTTATATATATAAATATATTCAAACCAGAGAAAAATCATAAAATAAACAAATACAATCATAAATATATATTTATCTGATTAACTAATTATATCAATATACATATGAAGCTACTAATTGAGAGATATTAAATATAAGAATGAACAAACAAAAAAAACTTATCAAAAATTCAATAACATGATTCTGAATTCTGAAAAATAATAATAAATATTGAATACGTAATTGTTGATCTTTACAAATTATCAACGATATAAAGAAATAAAAAAAAAGGAACTAATTAATATTAGTGTTGGAATAAATCCGAACAGGAAATTAATATTTGACAGTATAAAGGCCAACAAAGCGGAACATCAACATCGGTTAATCAACGGAACTAAAAGATAACAGATAAAAGAGAAATATGAACACCAAGAGTTACGTGGAAACACTACTAAATAAGGGAAAAAAACCACGACCCGACGAGGAAGCAACGAATAATCCCGATAGTAAGGATTTTACACTTGTATGGTCTGAGTAAAAATCCAAAGGACCACTACCATTCAAAGAAATAACCACTCTTTTGATTTTTCCACCTCACACATATCGATCACACTCTCTTATTTTTTCCTCACAGATTATTTTCATCTGTATGCCTCACTCTTTTTTCCCTCTTGGTAATCTTTTGGGTACTTAGAGGAAGATTCTCCTCCCTTTTATAGAGAACAAATTACATACCCTCAAAATGTGTTATAGAGAAAAACATTTTTTCTTCTTTATAGATTACCAACTCTACCAAACTTAAGATTTGGCACAAAAAACAAGTTTTTCTTCTTTTGTAGGATTATCAACTCTACCAAAACTTTGAATGAATTGGCACAAAACAAGTTTTTCTTCTTTGTAATACCAACTATAAACCAAAACTTTGAAATTGGCACAAAGATATTCAAAGTTTTGGTAAATGGGGTGGACCACAATCTTCCCCCTCCAGACCAATTCAAACATGAAGGAGGTAGCTCCAGGTTTCGCCGAGTCCATGCCCGACAAGTTCTTTGCATACTCAAAAAGGTCTATTGATACCACCTTTGGAGCATATCATGAAGGTTGTTCACTAGTAGGGATTTATTTCCAATGACCTGCATAGATCCGTCCTCGATCTTTTCACGAAATCCAGTGATTATCTCACGTCAATATGCTTGTCCTTGCATGGTAATGGTTGTTTTCTTGCTCCAAGTCTATTGCATCTGACTGTCAAATAGAACGAATTACTACTTCTGATGAATTCCAAGTCTTGAAGAAAATCGTTTCAGCCATACCACTCTTCTTTGCCAGCTTCAGTAGTGCAATATATTCTGCCTCAGTTGTAGAAGGCGACACACTTCTTGCAACTTTGACTGCCATGATATAGCTCCCTGAAATGTAAACAAAATATCCAGAGTGGATTTTCTATTATCGAGGTCACCTGCCATATCAGGCATCCGTTTATAGCCTTCAGATTGGATCAGATCCTTAAAAACAAGCAATCTTTTGTGGTACCTATTAGATTACCTAAGTATACACCTTAACTTGCCTTCCCGTTTCTTTTCCAGATTTTCAAGGAACTGCTAACAACACCAACCGGCATGAGCAATATCAGGTCTTGTACACACCCATGCATACAATCAAACTCCCCATGATGAAGAATAAGGAAACTTTTAGATCTCTCTTTCTCCTCTTTTCGTGTAGACACATATTTGCTCAACTTCAGGATGGCTCGCAAGAGGCGTGCTAACAGTTTAGGCCACTCTCATGTTGAAGAGTGCTAGTACACGTCAAGTACCTTCTTTGAGGATAGCCACAACTTTTTTTTGTTCGTTCTCGAACAATTCTTTCATCCTAGAATTTGTTGTGCGGGGGGGGGGGCCCAGGTCTTTAATGTCAAATGACTTGGACAAATATTTCTTCAACTTGCAATCAGGGTCCTTTGTCTTGTCCTACAATTAAAATGTAATCCACATTATAACAACAAAGAATAAAATTGTTGTCAGACAATCTTTTTGAAGGCTAACATGGATCAGAAATAGTCTTGTGTCGTTTGACTTTTCATGAAAGAGTCAAAACTTGTCTGCTACCATTGCCTGGGGCATGTTTTCAACCCATAAAGACTCTTATTCCAATTTGCACACCATGTGTTCTTTCCAGATACTTCAAATCCCTCTGGTTGCTCCATAAAATCTCTTCTTCCAAAATCTCCGTTTGAAGAAATGCGTTTTCAATCCAATTGCCTCACTTAAAGATCTAGACTAGCTGCTATTGCTCAAAATAGTTCGAATAGAGGTCATTTTTGACAACGGTGAAAAAATTTAATCAAAAATCAATACCGTCTTTTGTCGAAGCCTTTTACAAACCAATCGAGCTGTGTACCTCACCAACCTTGACATTTTTCCATCTTTCTTGAGTTTAAAGACCACTTGCATTCTATTTAAGTGGTCTTTTTCCTTTGGAAGTTCAACTACGCTCGGTAATTGCCTTTTTTTTGTAGAGATCCCACTATTCGTGCATGCGCTTTCATCCATTGGCCTTTTCTGGATGAGACAACCTCTTATGACTTTCTGGGTTCACCTTAATCATTGATAAGAACAACCTCTGAGGAAGGGAGTTTAGGTTGATTTCTACCACCTTTGTCTTTCTGGATCTCCTCAGAGGTTGAGATTGTTCTTCTTCTGGGGTTTACTCCATCTTGCCTCACGGTATTATCACCAAGTTGACTCCCCCCTGCTCAACAATCTCATCAGGCAGGTTGCTCTTCATGGCTCAGCAACTCAGCAATCAGGACTTTATGCACTTATGGGCATGGTTAGAAGAAGCAGGGGAAAGGTAACAGATCTAGGAAAAACTATACCATTCTTTTTCATTGGCCCTTCTCGGATAGACATCAGCATTTCCAATTCACTTTCTCGAAATAGAATCCACTTCTGATGATCGTATTCTTTAAAAGATCCCAAAGTCTTGTACTCGAACTCTTTCATCTCAAGATCCGATGGAAATGCACGGAACTGCTTTATCATCTAGCTTGGTGTTCTTTGCTCCTTCGGTCATGTGCAAAAGCTTGCAACCGAACACATTTAGGTGCGAGTAGAAAACCTTTTGTTGCCAAACCTATTCCGGAAGGTCAACAACTCAAACGGACAACTGTATGGACTAAGAGTTGATAGATAACACGCTGTCGAACTGGCTTCACCCCAGAATGTCTTGGGTTAATTAAAGCCATTCTGAGATGCATTCCAACTTCTCAACAATGGTGCGATTAATCTCTCAGCTACACAAATTGGGTTGTGGGGTTCCAGGACTGTTCTTGTCATGTTTGATTCCATGGTTTGAAAAGTAATCTCAAATTCTCTTGAAGTGTGTAATCCACCCCCTTGGCGGTTCGGAGACGTTTTAGAAGGGATGAATATGCGGCCGAACTTCCCCTCTACTTCGCACCACACGCCAAATTAATGCCGACCACACCATACGACCATGGCCTAACCCCAACCACCACTCCACTCATCACACTCCCTCTTCCCACCACCCACCCGCAAACTCTAATACTTACCTTACGCTGTCTCTCTTTCTATCAGAGCATGATGAAATTTTGCAATCTTGAAACACCTGATCTTTGGTTCTAAAGAATAAACCCACAATTTTCGAGAACGCTGCGTCATCAATAAAGTAACAAAGTCTTTATACCTCCTACGATTTTATCTCCATTGGACCACAAAACATCAGAATATACCAAATCAAGTATATTTGACTTTCTTTCAGATGATGTCTTAAATGCAGACTCTCTGTTGTTTTACCAACAAATAAGCAGATAGTTACAAGGTGTTTTATCGTTTAGGTACCTTTGCAAAGAGATGAGAGTGGACTTTTTGAAAGAATTTGCAATCCTCTTTCTCGCTCATATGACCCCAGTCTTTTTATGCCATAAAATCTGCAGAATTTTCTTAGTTGAGCCGCCATTTAATTCACATGGACCTATTCTGCATTGGGTCCTGTATAATGTGGGGCCCCACGAGGCACTCCTTTGCCAATCACCAATTGCCTTTGGTGAGTATCCATTTTTTATTGCAAAGTAGTTATCATATCCATCTTGGTCCTCCAAAGCAATCCGAGATACAAGTTCATCCGCAATCAGGTACGTGCGAATCTTCAAAAAACCCACGAATGTGAATCCATATTTGTTTTTAAGCAAATATTCCGATACCCGCAATCTTTGAGTAACTTGTGTTACCCATTTTCACATTATCCATAATCAACGGACATATCTGCAAAAAAGACTCTTTACGGTGTTGGCATGCTAAGATGCTTGTGTGGTTGTCGACCACCCATTCCACTTATACCTGCCAAGTGCATATGCATTCTGCTGTCATAATTTATGAGGAGGAACAACATCGTCATTTTTGTTGCACCATGGCAGCTGTGTTTCATCATTCTTCTGGCCCGCTGCTTTCCCCTTTGCCCCTGTTATTAGATTTGGACAATTCTCCTTGTGAAGTGTCCTGGTTGATCGCAAATGTTAGAATTTCTGGCATTTGATTTGATCGGACCTTGACTTGCCACGACTACGGATTATACCATTGTTTATTTGAGCGCTCATTGGTAACTCGGCCTCTACTTTCCGTTGATGAGAGCCCGGTCCGTGATTTTCAGGCCATTTTCTCATTTTCTCATTAAGCAAAAGGGACTGATTGACATCCTTCAACTCAATAGGTTTACCATTGTAAAATGGTTGTGATAAAGTATAGTAGGGAAGATGGCAACGAGTTAAGGAGCACTATGGCTTTATCTTATCCGTCATCTTTACTACGAGGTTTGCGAGCCTGCGTTGAGTTAGTCCAGTAAGTACATTTAAAGAGAAAAAAAAATTTGTAAACGAAAACAGATGGTAGCGAATTAGAAAGGACTGCGGTACGTGGTGAACAAGGGAGGGGGACAGAGGGGGGGAAAGGGGAGAAAGGGGAGAAGCGGAAAGAAAGAGGGAGAAAACGATGGTACAGCAGATGGGAAGCCCTATACACCCTCCGGACCTGCCCCCACCATATACACCGACAACCCCTCCTTACCACTCCCGTGACAGCAATTCCACCCACCACCCTTCAATACCATACAGCGCACACCACCCCTACCACATCAATTCCACCCCTTCAAACCTTAAGCAATCCCTCCCAATCGCACCTAATCCCATCACCACCCTGAAGACCACACTCACCCAATCTGATCACCTCCCTACCCAAACCCCCAAGCCCATTCCAAATACACACCCCCACTCCCTAATACACCCCACCACTATCCACGAACAACCCAACCATACATTCCCACCCCTCACCCCACCCCCCATCCCACTCCCAGTGCCCTAAACCCCACCACCTCCCTCACACATATTCTCATATCACTCCCCCACTACCTCCGCTCCCAACCCCTCCCTACCCTCCCCCTCCAGCCCCATTCCTCATCAGCCCTTACCCCAACTAATTTCCCTCACACAACCCAATCTTCCCTAACCTATACCCTACAAAACCCCCATACCCACCCCTCTTGCGCCCCCTCCTCTCCAACAACATCTCTTTTCTCGTTCTAAACCTAGCCTCTTTCCACAAAATTACACCCCGCACCCCAACCCCTCTCTTGACATAGGAACCCATGTATAAATTTTTCTAACTTCTTCCAAATGCTACATGCCACTCTCTATCGATGATGTATATTAAATGACATCATCTGTTAAAGTGCAATCTGATTGCATAGCAGCCTTTTTCATTCATTTCTTCCCCAATCCTCAAGTATTCATGGATTCGGGATTTTTGGATTCCGCCTAGTGACTTGTGCAAAACCACTGTTGGATGAGTAATCTTTCATCCTTCTCTGCACGTGAGAAACCGCTATCACCGTTAAATTTTGCTACCTCGTACGTTATTCCAGACCTTTTTTTTATTGAGTTATAATACAATAAGCTACAAAAATATTTCGTAATGAGCAGAGAAACCTGTGCTCTGATACCAATTGTGGGAATATAAATCCGTAAACAGAAATAATATTTGCAGTAATAAAGTACGGCAACCAAGCGGAAACACAACAATACGGTTAATCAACGAGAATAAAAGAGAAGTAATGACACCAAGATTTACGTGGAAACCCTCCAAGAAATAAGGGCAAAAACCACGGACCCGGCGAGGAGCAACGAAAATCACTATAGTAAGGATTTTGACACTTGTAGTCTGAGTAAACCTCCAAAGACCACTACACATTCCAAAAATAACACTCTTTTGATTTTTCACCTCACTTACAAATCGATCACAATCTCTATTTTTCTCACGATTTATTTTCCTCGGTGCTGCCTCCCTCTTTTTTCTCTCCTTGTGAATTCTTTTTGGGGTCTAGCAATGAAGCATTCTACTCCCTTTTATAGAGAACAAACTACACTACCCCTCCAACTGTTGCGATGAAGAAAAACAGTTTTTTCTTCTTCATAGTTTCCTACTTACCAAACTTTGAAAAGTGGCACAAAACAAGTTTTCTTCTTTATAGATTACACTATACCAAACTGTGAAATTGGGCACAAACAAGTTTTCTTCTTTGTAGATTACCAACTCTACCAACTTTGAAATTGGCACAAAACCAAGTTGTTTCTCTGTAGAATTACCAACTTCTACCAAACCTTGAAATTGGCACAAAGATATCAAAAGTTTGGTAAATGGGATGGACCTCACTTTACTCAGACATACAAGTGTAAAATCCTTACGTATAGTGATATTCGTTGTCCTCTCGGGCTCGTGTTTTTTCCTATTTAGGAGGTTTTCACGTTTAAAATCTTGGTTGTTCATTATTTCTCTTTTATTATCGTCTGATTACGTATTGTTGTGATTCGCATTTTGTTGCTTTATTACTCAATATTATTTTATGTTACGGATTTATTCCCAACAATTATGAGTTCATCAAATCCTTCTAAAATAGAAAGTAGCACAAAGTTTTTTATTTTTTCCTCTTATGGTAATTGATGAGTCCATTTATTCCATCCATCACTTAAGTTTCTAACCATTGAAGAATGCTTCAAGCAATTTGGATTCGAGATCCAATTAAAAAACTCGACATTCTTGAACTTCAAGAATTAAAGGAAACCCTAAAAACCAAGATAAAGAAATTAAAGCTAGAAGCGCGTTGTGATCACAAAAGAAACATCATGCTCCATTCCCTAATAGTTCCCTTGGATGTTCCTTGCTTGACGAGGAAAAATCCTTTGTTAGATTTTGATGATAGGTCAACTAGATCGCGTTAAGATCTAAATGACCTAGCATCAACTTCTAAGGATGCTATTGGGAATGAAACATGCTGCTTCGTTTGTGACAAACACTCTTTCAACTTCCTTTATTCTGGTTTTTCAAAGGTTACCATCAATTCTTGAAATTGAAGAATGTTGAGTTCTTCTATTCACATTACTTGAAGCTTTCTTCAAAGTTAGGAACTTTAGTGTTGGATGGAGTATTAACTCTAGCTAGCCTAAAATATAATGTTGAATCTCAATATTAGAGGTATATTTATAGTGAAAAAAGTTAACAAATTGTTTTATGGTAATGAACTCAAATGTCAAAAAAGGAAAAAAATATTAATTACTTTCATTTTCAGAATGATTTGAACAAATCTCATAATATTAATTGGGTTACCTTCATTGTTTCTTTATATAGATCACATTCAATATTTCTTTCCTATTTAGAATTTTGTTTTTTAATTTATTTTTTTTTAAAAAAATGTGTTTCATTGATGGAATATCTTAGTAAGTTTATTTGTAAAATAATAAGTAATTTATGAGGTAAAAATATAATTTTTAATAAGTAATAAAAAGAATAATTCTATTATTGATTTTTAAACAAGGAATACAAACTATTTTTAAAAATAATTAGGAATAAAAAAACCTCTTCTGAACAAAGGAATATTTTTTAGAAAAATAAGGATCACCAAACTTGAGGCGTGTATCATTGTTAAACATAAATCACAAAATTGTGTAGTTCGAAATTTTTTTTACGCAAATGAATAAATAAAATATATTTCTTATTTATTAAATAAGAATCGTTGAACATGTGTAGTACTGTCTACATGTGGATTTATGGAGTATGATAACTGATGACTAAAATGTTAATTTAATAATGATTATAACTATAAATCCTCAAGTATGTAAATCAAGGGCAACAACTACAACCTACTCACACACATATATAAAAGAAAATTTGCATGACAATTCGAGTGTGAAGAATAAAATAGCGGCTTCCTTCAATGAGTGTTTAACTTGTAGAGTTTGAAGGGTTAGAATTAGTCTCTTAGATTATAGAGTTGTAATCTGAAATCACTCATTGAAGTTACTGTATTTTTTGTGGTTTCTTCTCGTGATCGTTTAGGTCTTTCATGTGTAAATTCACATTCAGTTTTATATGAATAAATGTGTTCAAAGAACTTTGCGTTATCTACTCAATTATCGTATTAACAAGAATCTAGGAATTATCAAGTTTGTAGATTTGTGAACCAAAAACCGACAGATCTTACTGTTCGCAGCATATTCAATAAATACACAATCTATCGTTTTGGGTCCAAGTTTCACCCTTTTGGGTAAAGGAGCCTCTGCCTTCGCGAGACACCACCACACTTTGAAATATTTCAAGTTGGGTTCCTTCCTTTCCACAATTCATATGGAATTGATTGTGTTTTGCTACGGGGTATCCTATTATCCGTAAGGATGGCTTCCCCCAATGGTTTTGCGGTGAACCTGAATTGATCGTTAAGACATTCATTATTTCCTTTAATGTTCTGTTCTTCCGTGCCGCCAAACTATTGATGTGGGGTTATAGGGTGCGTTAGTAGTATAGTGAGTGAATAATACCATTTCCAAACAATCTATCAAAAGGAGATTCGTATCTCCATTTCTATCACTTCGAATCATTATTCTTTAGATTTCAATTGGTTTGTCTCCATCATTTTTGTATTGCTTAAATGGCCATAATTGCCTTTATTTTACTTTAAGCAAATATACATAACAAAATCAGTGCAATCGTCAATAAAAGTTAAAAAATATTTTTTCCACCACGAGATGGTGTCGACTTCATATCATATATATCTGTGTGAATTAAGCCTAAAGATTTAGAATTTCTTTCAACAGACTTATAAGGATATTTAACAAACTTACTTTCCACACAAATTTTGCATTTTGATTTGTCACATTTAAAATCAAGCAATACTTCTAAAGTAACCAATTTTCGAGACTTTGTAATTTTTATGTCCCAAACAAGCATGTCATAAATAATTTGACTTCAATAAATAATCAGAAGAATTGTTATTAATATTGTCAACAATCATTACATTCAGTTTGAAGAGACCCTCATTGAGGTAGCCCTTTCCTATGAACATCTCATTCTTATTTTTTACAACTTTGTCACTAACTAGGACACACTTAAATTTGTTCTTAATTAACGATTAGTGCAGCAGAAACTAAATTCTTTCTAATAGTAGGGACATGCACAACACTGTTCAAAGTCAACACCTTGTCGGATGTCATTTTTAAAATTATTTTCCCATTTCCTGCAATCCTTGTTGTTGTTGTGTTTCCCATAAACACATCTTCATCGTACTCAGCAGAAGTGTACGTTGCAAAGGCTTTTTTCGCAGAGCAAATATATCGAGATTCACCTGAGTTGAAAAACCACTCATTGAGATTTCCAACTAAGTTACACGCCGAGATCGTTGCACACAAGTCATCTGCATCTTCCATATCTTCCACAATTTTTGCTTGACTTTGTCTTTGCCTTTATTTTTTTCCTTTCTTTGACCACAACAGTCAGAAGACCTATGACCAGTCTTATCACGATTGTAACAGTTGTCTTTGAATTTCTTCTTGGCTTGTTCTGACTCATGTCCGTTGGACTTCTTTCTCTTTTTGTCTTTGGCAGGAGCTTCTTCAAAAATATTAACTCCAATGATTGTTGAATTCTTACAAGACTTTTTTTTCAGCGTTTTTGTTATCTTTCTCAATTTTGAGCCGAATGACAAAATCTTCAAGCTTCATTTCCTTATGCTGGTGCTTTAGATAATTCTTGAAGTTGTTCCACGAAAGAGGCAATTTTTTTTATCATTGCAGCCACTTGAAAAGCTTCATTTTACTATCATATCTTCAGCAATCAGATCATGGGGAATAATGTGAAGTTCATGCACTTGTGATCCAACCGTTTTACTATCTACCATTTTATAGTCTAAAAATTTTGCGACCATAATTTTTTTCAGGCATGCATCTTCTATCTTATATTTCTTCTAAAGTCCACCCCCTACTCTTTCTAAATTATCATTTTACTATAGACATTATATAAGTCATCCTCTAAAGCACTCAGAATGTAGCCCTTACATAGGAAGTTTGTTTATTTCCATGCTTCAATAATCATTGATTTTTCTCTTCTAGCATTTCAGCAGAAGTCACTGGAGTTTCTTCCCTGATAAATTTCTGCAGACCAAGAGTGATAAGCAAGAAAAATACTCGTTATTGTCATCCTTAAACATTCATACCATAAAATTTACTCGGTTTCTCTGCTTGTGGTACAACAGTTCGGGTTGATGCATCAACAACCACCATAACATTGATGTTTTCCATTTCTAATAAAAAAATCGATACAATATTAGTAAGCAATAACTCAAAATTGTAGACTTAAAGGAGTATAAAAACCATAAAGGTTTTTGTCTCCACCAAATACACAAATTAAACTAAAATAATAATTTTCTTAAGATTGTTGTCAACCTGTGTTTGAAAAATAGAATTACTCATTCCAACAAATAAAGTTTAGCTATGGTTGGAGTGAATACTCAACCCACTACTGAATGGAAACTTAGAATAGAAAAGATTAAGCCCACTGAATGCATAGTGTCCTCTTAAGGAAATTATTCTCTTTTAGTATCCGAGGTTTGATTTGGAATATATCCTCCCAAGATAGAATGAACTCAATCACCAGCGTATTGATACTCAAAACTCTGGTGTCAGCGAACCACTCAACATCAAAGTACAATGCGAAACTTTTTGTGACAGAAGACCGAAGACTTAGACACTTTTCATTACTGAAAAAAGTATGAAGCTAATATATAAATGGTATTTATAGGCAAGAGGAATATGTTATGAAAGGTTGCAACCCTTTCAGAATTCACATTACTTTTAATGAAAGTTTGTAACTTTTCAAACGGTCCTGGTTGTTCCTGAAAGTTGCAACCTTTTGGAACAGTCATTTCCAAAAGGTGGAAAAATTAAAGGAAAGATATTAAATAAAAACGGGTCACGCGAATCCAAGTCGGGTCGGGTTAATCAACTAAAAAATTAAAACGTTTCGGTTAATCTCAACTAAATAATTAAAAATGTTTATGTTATCAACTATTCATCAAGTCTTTGGCCATTAATTGATTAATTATTAACTATTAATTAACTAAAATATTTCAAACAAAGTTTTGTCCAAAAATAATTCTCTCGATCGATTATCTCAACCCCGTTGTCGGCCGTCGTCGGAGGCGATCACGCCCCTCTCCACTCCCTCAACTCCAACCCGACTACCCCCCACCCCAGCTACCCCTCCCCCCTCCACTCTCTCCGCCTCCTCTCATCAGCACCTGGCGAGAGACGATGCGAGGGGGAGGTCCATCTTTCAACCCTTTATTTAACAATTAATTTATAAATGAGTGTTTTGATATTTTACATTCATATTTTTCTACCACCACCATGAGGGACAAATGTGCTTTTTCATAAAGTATAGAGGACATCTTTCACGTTTCAAACTTTCAAGTTCCGGTTCTTTTCATCTTCCCTCAATTTCCATTATTTCTTGTTATTATCCCACTACGTGCTTGGAATTATACCCTACTCTTTTAATGGATAATACTATGAATGGTGCCCTCCATTTTCCATTAATTCTTGCTACATACCCAACAGATGTCTCGAAAATTATACCATTACTTTTCAATGGATTATATTATAGATGGTGAAAAATAGAATGATGTAATTTTTCCGAATTAGAATTCTTTGTTTGGATTCTTCTTTTTAAAAAATAATTTTTCATTCTTTGATAGAATAGAATAAGTTCATTTTTAAATAAGGAATAAATTTCTCTTTTTTTTTTAATACGAATCGGAATATAATGTGAGGTAAGTATCTCAACTCGAGGTGATAAGAATTTGATATGTATAGATCGCAAAAGAACACAAATGTGGAAAAAACACTTTCTTTTAAATAAGAAATAAAAAGTTTGTTTATATATATATATATTATATAATCTTATATATATATATATATACTAGATTATAGATAGACATGGAATAGAAAATTTTTTAAAAAGGGAAATAAAAAACCTTTTTTTGGAATTTTTGACCAAGGAATATTTTGCTAAAAGAAATAAGGATCATTAAACCCAAAAAAGACTACCTACTTACCATGTTAAACATTAATCAGAAAATTGCGTAGTTTGAAACATTACTTATCCAAATAATAACCAAAAGGTGTTTTATAGTGATAAAATCATCGGATTATTTTATGGTAATGAATTCAAATAGCAAAAAAGGAAAAAAAAATTAAGACTTACGTTCACTAGGTTTGAACCAATTCATTAATATCTAACTTGAGGTTAATACATCACTTATACCATATTCAAAATATTTTCCTCATTAAGATTTTATTTTTGATATTTTTTTAAAAAAAATATTGTAGAATATCTCTTAGCACGTTCGTTTGTAAAAATGGCTTTAACTTATGAAGTACAAATATTTTTTTCTAAAAAATAAAATTTCTATTCTTTATATTGTTCAATAAGGAATACACATATATGTTTATCCCAAGAAAAACTACCTACTTACCATGTTAAACATAAATAAAAAAAAATTGTGTATAGTTTGAAAAATCCTAAATAAACTTTATTAAGAAAAAGAATAATACATAAATTGAAAGAAAAAAATCATTGAATCCGACTGCCTATATGTGGATTTATTAAGTATGTTGACTATTGACTAAAATGTTAATTTATTATATGACTGATTATTTAATTGAGAATATGGTCCGGTATATAATAGGTATATGTGACGCATGCTATTTATGGTAAATAACTAATTTACTAAGCACAAAAGAAGAAAAGAATAGTTTACAAGTGTTCAATTTACTACTCCTTTCGTTATAAAAGTGATGGTCTATTTTAATTTGGAATGCAATTTTAGAAAAGAAAGAAGAATTTTCAATCTTTTTGTGATTTTAAATTAAAATTATGTTAAATGTACCAAAATGTCTTTTAATCTTGTGTAAAATTAAAGTTAAAGTGTTGCCAAAAAAGACAACAAAATCATTCTCTTTTAAAGAGACTAAAAAGAAAATAAAATCATTCTTTTTAAAATAGAGGGAGTATTAATTTTGAGTCCCTATAGAATTGTAACTATTCTTATTACTGTTCAATTTAGGATTGGAAAAATTACTAAAATATTCAATTTAAGACTTTAATTTACATAATATTAATTTTATTTATAACATTATCATTTTAATTAAAAATATAATGATTATGACGATTGACTATATTATGAATTAGTGTCATTCGATCATACTGCAAGATACTCATGTAGCCCAGATCTTTGAGTTTGTGCATATTGACATAACTGAAATTGATCTAATATACGAGGTTACACTCTTGTACATTCTATTTTGTACACAAACATGGAAAAACTATACATGGAAAATAAGTTTTAATCGCATCTCATATACAAAATAAATATTTGTTTTACTTCTATTGAAAAGAGTAAAAATATTCAAAAATAAATAAATAAATGAATGTGAGGATAAATTAGCTAAACGACCAAAAAGTTAAAACTTCTTAAGAAAATGTGGAATGGTACCTTAAAGGACTTGGAAATTGAATTCAACCTTTTAAAAAAATTTAATCATGCGAAAGAATAATGCATTTGTTTCTATTATACTTATACTATTTCTAGTAAAAGGAACATCCTTTATTTATACAATAAAAACCCTTGATGTTGAATCTCAATATCAAGGGTGTATTTATAGCGATAAAATCATCGAATTATTTTATGGTAATGAATTCAAATAACAAAAAAGGAAAAAAAAAAATACTACTCACTTTCAAATAGGTTTGAACAAATCTCATAATATTAATTGGGTTACCTACATCACTATAACATATTCAATATTTTTCCTAATTAGAATTTTATATTTGGATTTTTTCTTTTAAAAAAAAAAAAGATATTGTGTGTCATTATTTGATATGATATCTCTTAGTAAGTTCATTTGTAAAATGAATAGTAACTTATGATGTAAAAATATATTTTTTTTCCTAAGAAATAAACTTCTATTTATTTTTTTTAATTGTTCAATGAGGAATATACATACATGTTTATCCCAAGAAAAACTACCTACTTACCATGTTAAATATATATATATAAAAAAAAAAAGAATTGCTTAGTTTGAAAAATCCTAAATGAACTTTATTAAGAAAAGAAATAATACATAAAATAAATTTTTCTTTTTAATAGAAAAAAGATCACTGAATCTGAATAGGATGCTATGGAGTTACGAAGATGAAGAAAAAATTAACAACTTCCTTTAACAAACGTTTAATTTATTATTAGTTCTACGATGATGGTATGGAGTTTGTAACACACTACATTAAAAATAATTATCAGCGACAATTAACATTTTTTGTATTGATTAATGACATTTAACAAATGCCGATAAAGATTTTTGCATTTTTTATTTATGTCAATATTTATTAACGCTAAAAGTTATTCTTATTATTGTTCAAACTTGGTGAGGTTTTTAAGGATTGTATACATAGTAAATCGTGATTTTTACTTCATGAAGTAAGAAGGTAATACAACTCTTGAAATCAGGTTATAGAAAATAGAAATCGTTAGTGCACATTCTTAAAAGATTCCTACTGTCTACATAGTCTAAATCATGCACCATACAGCAGCCAAACAAATAAGTATAAAAACTATTCTATATAATTATCAAAGGCATATTTTATATGCCAATATGTAGAAACTAAAATCATTAATTTCAAGTAACCAACTGTAGGAATAGATTAGATTTCACATAAATAGCTACTTCAGATATGAGATCAAGGAAAGAAACATAATCATTCAGGTAGGAGTAATACCTTCAACAGAAGATGTCAATGTAACTAATCGTCTGCACGAATGTAAAAACGCTGTAACACCAGTTTAAACCAACACTAGTCAGCTGTAGGAATGTTAATGTAAATGTAACTGTTACGCGATAATAAATAGACTGCAGTAACTCAACCAGTCATCAGATCTATTGTGACCAAACTGGTGGTGTTAACAGGGTTACTTTTTCTCTGATTGATTCTTAGAAGCTGATAATATAATGATACGGTTAGTGCGGTTAGTATTCCCTCAGTCTAACCACAATAAACCGGAATTTCTTACTTATCGGAAACTAAAACTGCATCAGGAAACCCTGGAGAACCATTACTGCTGTCAATGAATGTTGTTGTGGTGCACCCATTTGCCTGGGTAGTTGCCTTACCACTGCTGCTGTTTGGAGGAGCACTACCTGTATGCCTATCACCAGTCTCGTTACCATCAGAATCAGTGATAGGACCTTCATTTTCTGTGTACATACTGCAACCATTCCCCTGATTATTGTTTTGAGAAACATGACCCTGAGATGTACTAGTTGATGACAAAATAACAGCACGAGTGGATGAAGCACCCAACGAACTAGAAGCGCCATAACTTGCATTTAAATTATAGAAATCACCATGCCCAAGATTCTGGCTGCTCCACTGGTTTCTTGTGGCACCAGGCAAGCTGTTACCATAAACAATGCTGGCCAAAGATGGATTCATATATACTCCAGCTGCCCCACCGTAGAAAGTATAAGGATCATAACCATAACCATAACCATAACCATAATTCAGAGCTCCATAGCTGTTATAGGGAGTGTAACCACAAAAAGCAGGCTGTGGAAACCTAATGGGATCAGAAGAACCATAACCCGGGTAACCTCCACCATAATGATTGCCTGCGGGATTTGCTTCTTTTGGCAGGGCACGTTTTACCTCCACTATCCTATTTTTCAGTTCATGAAAGGTTTTATGAAGAACTCTATCAACAGAATCTTCTGAGTCAAAGGTAATGAAACCAAATCCTCGTGGGCGACCAGTGTTTGGGTCAAACATAATTACTTTATCTGTCACATTACCATAATCTTGGAAGTACTGGCAAAACTCTTCTTCAGTAAGGGATGAAGGTAGCCCACCCACAAATATTTTTCTCGTTCTGTTGTTGAGATTGCGCATTACCGGTCTTGTATCTTCACTGGCATGAGGAAGTCGCGATCTCAAACTATGCTGTTGTGCTCTTGGTAAAGCCCTCTTAGCTTCAACCTGAATGGATAAACTTGAGTCTAAAGTGAAAATAGACAGACAAGTAAACAGGCATTTCATCAGCAAGAAATTCCAATGTGGTTTAGCTGAAGCCAAGCTACAACATCACAGCCGCCAAGCGGGATTTTCATCAACTTTAAACACTGCTAAGAACTTTCAGAATGTGACTCAAGCATATCCACTAGAATATCATGTCTTTGAATGATTTCGGGCTCAGATAAACATATCCGATAAAGAACAAGAAAATCTAACAGATTACTCCTTTAACTTTGCATAGAGTTGACAACATAGGCGCAAGTGGGATGTCATCATGTAAACGAATAACAAAAAGTCATCTAATCAGTGTTCCCCAAAAGAGTGAACATCACATCATCAGAAGTTGGGTCCTTTCTTTGAATGAATATTTTACAAAAAATGGGAAGTACAAAAAACAGAATCCTTCATTATCTAAGGAAATTTGTCTTCACTGCCCTGCAAAAGCAAAAACTAAACAAATAATACCCTACCCTTACCCTTGCCTTCATAAATGTGATGGTTTTCACAAAAGCATTGCACAGCTTTTAATCAAACAACCTAAAAGATAAGTTACAAGTGAAAGGAGCGTACATCATTAATCATACCCACCATTTGAGAAAACTAACTGAAAAATGGATTCAATTTTAGAGACAATGTGGTATAATACACACGTTATATAAACACTTGGAGACGAAATTGAAGTCACAACAAACGCCTAGACACAACACATCTTGATGCAACTAATGACAAAATTCCAAACTGCCTTACGGGAAAACCTTAACTTTGAAAGCATTCAAACATAAATCAGTTGAAAAAAAAAAAAACTCAATTGAGATCAATTTTAAAAGGCATAATACATAAATGGGTTCTTTAACTTGGTTTCAACGAACATCTATTCCCTCTAACTTCGAGTCTCCATAAGCAAGCACTTAAACTTATATAAACATATTCATCCTACATTGCAATTTTGCGTCATACGTGGTGTCCCACGCGTAGCATGTCAGGTAGAACACGTGCATTTATTTTTCAATTTTATACAAGTTTAAGTGTGCACATTCAAAATTAAAGGGCTAAAGCCAAGATAAAGAGCAAATTTATGTATTATGTCATCTTAAAAAGTAAAAAATGGTAGGACTGAGAGTGTGTTTGGATTGACTTTTTAAAAGTAGTTTATAAGCTTAAGCAAAAAGTCATTTTTTATTGTCTTCTTCAAACACCACAAAAAAAAAACACTTCCAATAAGTCAATCCAAACAGTCTTAAGGCTACATGTACAAAACTGATAAAATAAACCAACACCCACATGAAATTAGCAACAGACAGATTGAAGACGACAAATTTTGTAGCTAAACATCAAAATTCATATGGATGATCATGAAATTGGTAATGTTACTTACCGGACGGCCATCAATAGTGTGTTTCTCCTGAAGAATGGCATCAATAACAGAAGGATCGGAGAAGACAACAAACGCAAATCCTCTCGATAAGCCAGTAACCCTGTCACGCATGATTATGGCATGGGTAACTTGTCCATAATGGGTAAAATAGTCTCTTAGCTTATCTTCCTTAATATCCCATCCTAATCCACCAACAAACAGCTTTCCTTCATCCGAATCCATCTTCTTCAAATTCTGAAAAACAACAACAACAACAAAAAAAATCTGTCTTCTGCTGTGTAATGTTACAGTTTACGTATGTATTTTCTTTGGGTGTACAAAGCTTTTGTGGAATTCATGGCTAGGGTTTGGGAAAATGAAGATCAAAAAAATCAAATTGAACAATTCTTTTCCAGATTTAGGGCAGATTTGGGAATCACACTTCAAAATCGTATTCTAACTGAAACTGCAATACTTTTGTGTGTGTGTTAAATGGTTAAATAAATACATTACTAACCTAACTAATTCTATTTTATTTTATTTTTCTTTTACGAATATATTTGTTTCTTTTTTTATAGTATGGTGTCACATGTTAATGCTATGGGAGATACCGATTTATGATACGTATTAATTGAGCATTTGAACATGTGATGAAGTGTTTCAATTAGATATAAATTTATGTATGTTCACAAGAGTTTGTTAGGTGGCTGAGTTAAATATACATAAATATTATATCTCTTTAATCATATGATATGGTCTTAGAAAGTCCTAAAAATTTGTGAGTATTTCCTAATTGAAGTTAATATATATATAATTAAAGAAGTGAGCAAAATGTAAAGTGAGACATAATTGATTTGTATATCTAATCGATAATTGTATTACAAATAAAATTGATACAAATTAAATTATTTGTATAAACATCTAGCTATTGGAAGGAGGACGAACAGCGAGACTGGGAGAGGAAAAAAAAGGCGAGCGAGATTTGAAAGAGAGATTAGAGAGAGACTCAAGTGATTTGTATATCTCATTGATGATTGACTATATATCCGATAATAGTTTCACAAATACAATAAATTTTTATTGATGAATACAATTATATCAAAGACTATATATTCAATTCACATTGCAAATCAACTCTATCGATATATCAACAAATATAATTTGTATCAAAAATATAATTGTATCATTGTTGTGCTTCATAACAAATCGTATTTGCATTCATGTGTTGCCTTGTGTATTATGTTGGGGTTGGGTTAGTTGATCGCCCAAAAAATGATTCTTATCCCATCCGTCAAGTTTGTATGTACCCACACTCCTGTTTATTATTTTCTAGAACCTCAGAAATGTTACCATATGTTTTTATAAGTGATTATTAGTTAATTTTTTTTCATTTGTATTATTTATTGTTATCATAGAGAGAGGGGGGGGGTCAAAGTGACTAGCGAAAGTCCAGACAAAGGAGAGAGACATTTGCCATAAAATTTTAGTTATAGCTATAAATTGTAATTCTTTTAAATTATAGTTATATATAATAAATATATATCACATTATACCTTGTTGTATTGCTTTTTCTTAATTTCATATTTAATAGGCTCTTGAGAATTTGTGCAAGAAATTCTCAAAACATAAATTGAAAGTGTTCAATTGCAATACCTTATTGTTCAATTAGAACAGACAATATATAGTTAAAATATCAAAATGAAATTTGGAAAAAATGGTCAAAGCCCCCCAATCTAAAGTCGAATTTCTAATTACACGATCATATTTTACAGGGGTTCTATCACCCTCCTGAATTTTATAAAGCTGAAATTATTACCTCCCTGAACGCTTAGCTGATAAAGTGAGTGTATCTCACTTTCTTTGAGAGAGTGAGCAAAAAAATTTAACATTAGAAATTTATTTTTAATATCTATTTTTAAGAATATATGTTTTTTTTAAAATTTATTTATTGTCTTCTTCTCCATAGCAATAAAGATGAAATTCCTCCACCATTCATCATCTCTAAACCATCATCTTCACAGGATTCACATGGTTGATTTCACACAAGCTTTTAAAATCTCATATAAGAAATTTTTATAAACCATTCAAATCAATAAAAAGTAAAATGAGATCTATTTATATCACCTAAAAATGAGATTTGGATCATATTTGGGGGGGGAAAATCAATTTAGGTTTACATCAAACCCGATTGAACTCTCAAATAAGATTTCTTTTTTATTTTATAGATCCTTTAATTATCAATCTCAAATCTCAAGCAACAAATTAGAAATTTCTTCCTCCTTTTTTCAGAGAGGATCTGCACTTGTTCTTCCTCTCTATTTCACTACCCTCACTTTTTTTAGTTTTCTTCTCCCCACTGCTACCAGTGAAAAGCTACCATTGTTGCTTCCTCCGACGAAACGTCACCATTGTGGCTGCCTCCGACGAAACACCACCATTGTCACTGCCTCCAACGAAACGCCACTGCTGCCTCCGGTACGCCACCATTGTCGTCGCTTTCGGCGAAACTCAAAATACTAGCAAAAACCCTCTCACACCTCCTTTCATCTCTCTCTTGTTCCTCATAATCCAATTTTGATGGACTTTGGTGTTTAAAGTAATGGTGAAGTTACTTTAGAAATTTGAAGGAATCAGAAAAAAATTGTTTTAGGATTTAAAGAAATTGGAAAAGTATAGGAAAAAGAGAAAGGAATTATAAGAAAATTGGAAAAAAAAATTAATTAAATTTCTACGTGTCGAACGCGTGAAATTCACAAATTAATATATATGTGGTTATGGCCTTTCAAACTATTTCAACTTTAGACAGTTCAGATGGATGATAGGACTCCCGTACAGTTAAGGTGCGTAGTTGGGAATCCGATTATAGATTGGGACGGCTTTAGCCATTTTCTCATGAAATTTGCTAGAAAGTTTAAGAGAATAACTATGTAATAAGTAAAAACCTTGCCTTGTATTTTTGGATAAAATTTTGATGAAATTACTCTTGCCAATCTCAAATATTATTTTTTTAGTAAAAAAAAAGAATAATAATAAAATAGGAGAAAGGAGAAATGGGAGAAATGTATAAAAACTTTAAAAAGTACTAAAATCTAAGTCACGATTACTTGTCATTTTTTGTTGATTCCCTATAGAAAAATCAATTACTTATATTGAAGATGAGAAGTTCACACAAAAATATAGAAGAAGACATTAGAATCAAACTCTCGATCCCATTATGAATTGAAATCCTTGAATTCTTCCATCAATCTCTGTTCCTTGCTTTTATCGTGGTAATTGGACAAGTTGAGTTAAATTTGTGCGGATCATAATGAGTTAAGATAACAATTATATCAAGACCTAACTTATTCTAAATTTTGGTATTTCTCCATGTATAATATGTTAGTATGATAAAATATAGACTTTTTTTTTTAATTGTCAACGTCAAAATGCCCTGAGTAAATATTAGTCAAAGTTGTAACAAACTATAATTATCAACTTACTATACCTTAGAATACTGAAACCGAACTTCAGTATACCAAACCATATCGAGTTAAATTGATATGGTAATGATATAATATTTTTATAAACGAATATCGAAATTACAGTATCTAAAGTTTCAAATACCGTATTATACCACTCTATGTCCACCCCTAACTATAGTTATCTCTACCTTCTTAAGATGGGATAAGGTTGCATATTCACTATCCTTCCAAACCACGCTTGTAAAATTATATTGAATATGTTATTATTGAAATATGATAGGTTGGTGGATGGAGGGGATTAAATAATTTTAAATTGGGTAACTACTGCCAATAGGATTCATACAAAAACATCTTCAAGAGAAAAATAGAAATAAATTTTTTTGAAAATTCTAATATAACATCCAAATCGACGTACTCTTTGCTAATACAGTATTAGCTTCCATGATGGAGATTAATTTTTAATTGACATTTATCCAACTTGATACTGTATATTAAGAAAAACATGCCCTCTTAATTGCACGAATAATAGTGAAAAAAATTGAAGATGTATTTTATAATACAAAATCTGAAAAGATTTGAAAATCCTTATAAAATTTGGAGAATAAAAGTATTAAAGGGAGCCTAATTTTTAAGGGAAGTGGGCGGCACTATTACTTTTTCTATATTAAAATGTTTGGAAAATTAAATGAGTTTTTTGCTAACATTTAATATTGTATTTATTTGCCATTTGATACAAGGAAAATTGTAATTTATAACATAAATTTACTCTTTAATTATAAAATTATCAACCACATTAATTTTCAATAAAGAAGTTTCGAACAAATTTAGATTGAGGAAATTGAAAATAATAAACTAATCAAAATGGTTTTCCAGATATGCGGTCACATCACATGAAGAATTAAAATAGGCTAATTAAAATATTAAATCCAAGTATGAACTATTTTTCTTTAAAAATAAATAAATTATAGTGAATTGGTCCTCCAAAGATAAAGCTAGAAGTTTGAATAAGCTTTAATGGATTAAATATTTTTTATCCGAATAATATATTTATGTTAAAAATCTACTTACAGCATTTAAACATTCTTCTAAAATCAGAAAAGAATTATAAAATTGAATTTTTGGCTCCCCTTCTAGCTCCCCCCCTCATGTCATTTCAAGCAAATATTATGTTCAATTAAACCAAAAAAATTATCTTAAATATATTAAAATAAACTTATCTATGATAATAATAATAATAAATAACATATTCAGAATAATTATACAATATAAGATTTGAAAAAATAAAATATACGTAAACTTCACTACAAGCAATATCTCAGACCAAACAACACATCTTAAAAAAAAATCTTTATCTCATTATCCAAATAGCATTTTTAAAATTAAATATGACAATAATGGCAGGTTTTTGTTCTGTTAAATTCACTATCACAATTATATAATCAAGAATTTAAACTCAAAAAAGCAAAAACCCCACCATAATAATAATAATTTTATTTATTAATTAAGAATAAAAAGGCAAAATAAACAGCTATGATTAGTAACGGTCACATTTGCCTCTTTTTTCAAAGTAAAATAAACCCCTGTTTGCCACTCTGTCTTAAGCCCCTTCCCCCCCTTACCAATTTTCTTGACCGTTTCAATCCAAACGCTCCTCCTCTGTAATCATGAGGGTTCTCGGTTGATTTCTTGCTCCACCATTCTTGGCTGGCTGGAAGAGAAGCACAATCCCCCCACCCACCCCACTCTGAAAACCAAGATTTGAATCGTTTCTTTTTTCTGTGTAGATGGGTTGTTTTCTTGGGTGTTTTGGTGGTGATAAGGAAAAGAAATGCCGGAAAAACAGGAAAAAGTTCATCCCTCGAGACCAAGTAAGTGTTTCTGTAGAACCCCTTTTTCTTCTTTATGTTTACTCCTTTGTTGTTGTTACCCTGTTCCCAAGTTCTGTTTTCGAAATTCTTGGGAAGGGGATTGTTGAAATTGAGCAAAGATTTCAGCTTTTTATCATGGTTTGGATTTGGTTTAATTTAACTGGTGTTAGGGTTAATTTAGTTGATGATGATGGGAATTTGATGGTCAGTGGGTATGTTATTGTTGAGTGTACCATTTATTCCTGTTCCCAAGTTCTATTTTTGAAAGAAGTATTTGAGCAAGATTCCAGCTTTTATAAGGATTGGGAGTTGGTTTAACTGTGGTTAGGATTAATTTAGTTGATTATAATGGGAATTTCTTTGTTAGTTGATGATGATGGGATTTTGGCTTCGGGACTTTCGAAAACAATTTTTTTATCTCCATGATGCAGTGGTGTAATGTCTGGGTATACACTACCTTCCCCAGACCCTACTTGTGGGATTCGACTGGGTCTGTTGTTGTTGTTGAGTGTATCATTTGTTATTCCTGTTCCCAAGTTGTTATTCCTTAGTAGTTACCCTTTTCCCAAGTTCTATTTTTGAAATTATTGGTAAGGGGATTGTTGAACTTGTCTTGTATTTGAGCAAGATTCCAGCTTTTATCATGATTGGGAGTTGGTTTAACCAAGGTTAGGGCTAATTTAGTTGATGATGATAGAAATTTCTTAATTAGTTGGTGATGATGAGAATTTTGGCCGAGGGCGTTTCGGAAGCAAGTCTCTCTATCTTCATAAAGTAGTGATAGGGTCCTTTCCAAACCCTACTTGTGGAATTTCACTGGATATGTTGTTGTTGTTGTTGTTGTTGTGGAGTGTACGATTTTTTTTGTTTTCAAGTTCTTTTTTTGAAATTCTTGAGAAGGGGATTGTTGAACTTGTCTTGTATTTGAGCGAGATAACATCTTTTATCATGATTGGGAGTTGGTTTAACAAGGGTTAGGGTTAATTTAGTTGATGATGATGAGAATTTTGTCTGAGGGTCATGCAGAAACAGTCTCTTGGACTCCATGAGGTAGTGATAGAGTCTGCATACACTTTACCCTCCCTAAAACCACTTGTGAGATTTCACTTAATATGTTGTTGTTGAGTGTACCATTTTCTCCAGTTCCCTAGTTCTATTTTTGTATTTCTTGGGAAGGGATTGTTGAACTTGTATTGTATTTGAACAAGATTCCAGCTTTTATCATGGTTGGGAGCTGGTTTATCTGGGGTCAGGGTTAACTTAGTTGATGACAATGGGAATTTCTTAATTAGTTGGTGATGATGAGAATTTTGGCCGATGGTTTTTCTAAAACAGTTTCTCTATCTTCACGAGGTAGTGGTAGGGTATGAATATACTCTATGTTGTTGTTGTTGAGTGTACCATTTGTTCCTGGAGTTTTTTCCTGGGGGGGACAAATTAGTAGAGCTATGGTTTTGCATTTCTTTTCTTTTGGTGATATTAACAAACAATGTAAAAATCTAATATTGTGCTGCAGAAACATGTTTGTCAGGATGCTCAGAGAAGCATTATCTCTACAGAACAAAGCATCACAGAGGAACCCTCTGGGAGCTTGGTTACCGAAGCGCGGTGAGTTACTGAACTTGGCTTTTTCTCTTTTTCCACTTCATCTTACAAAGTTAAATGATATGGGTTGCTGTGACATGCAGAGATAGGCCTGACGAGCAACTTAGCTTGAGTGCTAGAAAAAAAGTCACATTTGATTCAAAGATCACTACTTATGAACCTGTTTCAGTTTATGAAAGTACAGATTCTTTACCTGAAACCAAGAAATCTGGTGAAGAAGAAAGAGAGGAGGAGGGATCTCTTGCTAAATCAAGCAAGTCCAGCTCTTCCTCTGGTGGGGGTTCTGTCGTTTCTAGTGTAGGATCATATCCTACAAACCACAGGTATCAGAACTGTCGAGACAGTGATGATGAAGCTGAGGAGTTTGGCGACAGTGACGTGGACGAAGAATGTGATCTGGATGATGATGAAGAGTACGGGGATTTCAATTGTGAAGGTGGACAAGTGTGGTCTGAATCAATGGTGGTTGACAAGTACTTTCATCAAGTGAAAGAACAGGAAGTGGATAGTCCTAATTTGATGTTCGGTGTCCCCGAGAAGGAAACGAGGAAGGGTGAAACAAAAGGATATGTGAGAGATAGGAGTGCTTACATCCATCCTGTGTTGAACCCTGTAGAGAACCTCAGTCAGTGGAAAAGTGTTAAATCAAAAGCAGCAGAACCCATGAAGCTACTGCCACAGAAGGAAAATTGTACCGCAGAAGTAGAAGGGCCTCGTGCTTCGTTCAGTTTAGAACCTACATTTAAGCAATCATCATTTAGTTTTAAGACAAAGCCTAAAGATCAAGAAATTGGGGTTGATGCTAGTCTTTCAAATTGGTTGGTTACACCTGATACCACCAAGAAGGCAGGGTCCAACGCGCTTGAGACTGTTACATCAGAAAAAAGCATGTCACAAGGTTCTAACTCTATGATGAGCTTTGAAGACAGGCCAATTTTAGGTGTCTTGACAGTTGAGCAGCTGAAACAGCATTCAGCAACTTCCTCCCCGAGAAAATCACCCTGTCGAAGCCCTGATGAGATGCCTATTATAGGAACTGTTGGTACCTACTGGAATCCCTTGGGATCGGCTAAAGACTTTGGGTCGGTTTCTTCTTTTAAAGGCATACCAAACTCGACGAGCAAGTACAGAGAGGTAGAGTTTATATGAATTTTTTCTTATTAATGATGCAACTCACTATCACTAAGTACTAAGTGGTTATAATGCAGGATAAGAGAGTTAATTGGCACTCTACTCCATTTGAGGCAAGATTGGACAGAGCCTTGAAAGAAGGTGCCACAGAAGCCTCTATAGCTTGATAGATTATTGTATATCTAAACTGGCACAGCAGTTTGTGAAGCGAGTGCGCGACTCTTCTTGTTACTATTGTTTGTGTTTACATTTCTATACAATTCGTGGATTTTTCGTGTGTATGGATTATGGGAAAACTGTTTGTTGTAATTCTTTGTAACTATGATAAGTGGTGATGCAGTGAACTTATTTATTATTGCTTGTGTTTTTCCCTTCAAAAAATTTTCATGTTTTGCTTCCTTAATATAGTGATTAGTGATGAATAGTAAGATTAACCTAACCATGAAAGTATCATTGGCGAAGATCACCAGACTGTATTATGTGCTAAGTTGTGACTTGAGTAGACTCTTCACTTCCGAGGTTGCACCTGTGTGTCGGATTCTCCACAAGTATACTACTTTTGGAGAATCCAATATATGCATGTTGACATTTTTGATGAGTTCAGCGACAGAGATTACAATTCTGGTGCTTTTGTTTGATTCTAACAAGTTTGAAAGGACACAACTTTAATGGTTGGTACTTTGGTCTATATTATTCGGCAGAAAAGGGTTTAAAATATTTTTAAACTATGTGACGATGAATAAAAATTTCTATTGTTAATAGTTGATCTAAAAATGTCTCTATCATTAATAGTTTGGTCCAAAAGTATCTTTACTGCTAATAGTTTGGTCCAAAAATACGTTGTATTTAATGGGTTAAAAATATTTAGTTTTCTTAATAAATATATTTTATTTCTTTTCTTTCTAAACACATTTTATTCCTAATAATAATATCACTTTTAAGAGATTTAATCTTGTTTCTTTTCTGTTAAAATCACTTGAATAAATAAATAGGAGATATTCTTTTTTTTCTTAATTTCATTTATTAACTAAAATAGAATAACTATATGCGCCTTTTTAACTGACGATATAAGTCAATATATATAAGATCATAATATTTCACTTCGTCATTAGTTTCATTTTGATAAAGATAAAATAATTTAATAAATTAAAAAAAAATTGTATTTGTTAATCTATTTTGAATTGAATTAGGAAATACATTTGCTAATAAAAAGTTTACAAAGAAACGAGATATACTTATATATTTATTTGGCAAAATGATATTTTTAACTCATTAAATATTACGGGTATTTTAAAATCAAATTAATGACGGTGAATATATTTAGACCAAACAATTTAACACATCATATTTTTATTCAATTTCACATGATTAAAGGAAGAACAAAAAGAACAAATTTTAACTTTTTAAATAACAACGTTTACTCAAATATCACATTATGAGATAGTGACACATATTTTTAAGGGGAAAAATATTTACATTTTTTATTGTGTATCATCTTTATATTAGCTGTCTATTTTTTTTTATATGTTTACAAGCTATAAATAAAAAGGATAGTTTTATCGATTATTGATTAATTATAAGAGTAAAATTCAAAGGAATAATTTGATTAATTTTATAATTTGAGATAATTATTTTTAATATAAGATGGAGGAAGTATTTATTGTTTGCGTCAAAATAATAGATATATATGATATGTGTGCGTTATGTGTTTTATTACGTAATCATGATAAATTAACCTGATTTGATGTATAGATTAAGTCCAAATAACTTATTTTAGCTGAATATAACTAAATCATGATAAATTAACAATTGATTTATCCCACTCATTATTTTCTTCTGTAATATGATATTTTTTTTAATTTTTTTTTTGAAAGTGGGACTATGGTGATGTCTTATCAAGAGTAACAAAAAATTCTCATCATTTTATTTTTTTTAATAATATAGTGGAGTACTAGGTACTAGGAAAATGATAAAAAAAAACTTTATTTATGCGCCACAAAAATGGCAATAGATTCACAAATAGATTATAATTGTTGATGATATAATCACTAGAACAAAATTATGTCATATTTCAAATTCCATTATATTGCCAAGAATTTACTCTCTACATTTTCACACATGTTAATTGAAGGGAAGTTGTGGGTTAAGATACTTCTTATCGGAAAAAAATTATTGATCATTCAAAAATTGATTCCGAAAATTTTCGATTAAATGAGTTGGGTTTAGGATTTTTTATTTTTATTCAAAAAATATGTATCAGCGTTACATCATTAAAAATGACCCAATTTATCACTTTTCGACTTGAGGGATCTTTTTTTGAAAAATGATAAATGATTTTATGACACAAAAGAAAAGAAATTATTATTTTTTGTTGAAAAAAATATAAATGACTTTTCTGATTTTAAAAAATAAGAACTCCATTCACCTATATTCAAAAATTTATTGACCTTTTCATGAATGATGAATTTGATCGAAAGTATTTAAAGGGTAGCTTAGACATATATTTTCTTAAGAGCGAAAACTTTTAAAGATAAATACTATGCAAGTTTCAACTCTGAGCGCGTGTATTTCTTTTTTACAAGTTATTTGAATTTCTCACTCTATGTTTAATATTCATATTAAAGTTGAATTATTTTGAGTTCATATTGCGTAGATTTAATATTATTTTTTACAAAATTATTTTGTATATATCAAAGATATTTTTATGTTTAAGACTCAAATAACTTTATTCGTCCCACCACATTAATTGATGGTTGTTTACTTTTTAGTTGTTATAGAAATTCAAAGTTCAATTGAGACAATAACACATGTTTCAACTAGTTTTTCAATTGGCCCATATTTTCCATTTGAATGCTTTGACCTTATTATCACTTATTTACTTTGGTCTTGATTTGAAAATTCAATTTGTGTTTACATTTGAAAATGACGTATGTGTATAAATCTAAGTTTTGAAAAGAATTTAGTTATATGAGTAGTCAGATTAATTTTATATATATATATATAAGAAAAAATTGGATTAAATATACAGTCTACGTGATTTTTTTATAAAGTTCATCTAGTCAACTAGTCAATAGTTTATTTTAATATTTTTTCTAAAGTTAAAAAGATACACCTAAGAATATTTATTTTTTTAACCAAATTTATTAAGTTTTAGCAACGAAAAATTATTACTAGTAATATTGAGATAGCATCATTTTTGGTATCAGTATTACCTACAAACGATAGCTAGTTCAATTAGAAAAAAATAATAAATAAATTAAACAGTGTTTTCAAAAACATATTTGGGGCGAGTCTCAGAGCGAGTTTCGGGACGGGGCGTATTAAAAACGCTTTGAGACATAAATTAAAATGTAGATCCATAAGGCATAAATTCTAAAATTTGAGACGTAAGTCCTGAGCATAAAAACGTAAGTCCTGGGCATAAAAACGTACGCCCGGGCATTTCAAATGTATTCCTTTTAATTTTTTTTTGCTTTAAATTATATTTTATTATTGGTGTAATGATATTTCTCAAATAATAATGATAATCCTTCTTTCTTCATTATTGAATATTAACACTTTATCTCACATAAAAATCATAATTTTGTTGAAAAGTTTACTTTTGCTTATTTTATTAGTAATAAAATTATAAAATTGAATATACATGCGACTACGCCTTGTAAATCCATGGGACTTACGCCCCGTGTCTCGAGGCTTACGCCTCGCTCCGTACTATATAAAACGCCTCGCCTCCCCCCCCCCCCCCCCGGGCCTTTTAAAACACTGGAATTAAAAATTAATAAAAATTAAGCTGGTTAGATTATGATCCGCTATTTAGAGTCTGATTGATTGCGCTAATAGCTTATGATTATAATTTATAGCTTAATTTTTATTATTTTAACTTAA
Source organism: Solanum habrochaites (assembly GCA_027704765.1). Lineage (NCBI taxonomy): Eukaryota > Viridiplantae > Streptophyta > Magnoliopsida > Solanales > Solanaceae > Solanum > Solanum habrochaites. The sequence goes on along the minus strand of JAKWJA010002497.1, from coordinate 71,402,035 downwards.
AAATAAGTGTGCAAAGACTTTTTAATTTTAATGAAATACTATAGAAGTGTTTTAAAATTATTTTAGTAAGTTAATCCAAATAGGTTATTAGTTTATTCATCAAAAGTATTTTTTAGCAGATCATTAACTTATTTATTTATTAATTTAACCTATTTTATTTTATTTAAATTTAACTCAACTTGACCATTTAACATTCTATTATTTATCATTTTTTATGCAATTGTTCGAAATATCGTATCAAAGTACGCATCACATCATAAGTAATGCAATCTAATCAGATTCCAAAAGAATAGATGCGATAAATACAAAATTTAAATATTATATGTTTAAACTTAAATTTTTAATATTAAATATTTTTGAAGTTATAAATTTATATTTAATAATTTATTATAATTACAATATATATTTATAAAACGCAGCTTAATTCTGACCACTAAAAATGTTTTGATATTGGAAGCACCAAAAACTAACCAACAATTATTATATACTTAATAATTTCTTTAATGGTTTAACCACATAGGTGATTTCAAGAATCAATCGATAACAATTGACATTTTAATTTTATTTTATTATGTCTATTCCATGACACCACTAATTATGACATCTAGTGAAAGAAAAAAAATTTCTTAAAAAAGCAAGCTTGATATTGGTATTTAGGATATATTTTTTTAGTCCATTGTGTCACTTGAATTATGTCAAAGAAAAATAGGAAACGTCACTATAAGTGACACATTATTTTACATTATCTAATATTTTATATTTATTATTGTACATTTTCTACAAGCTAAGTATTATATATTAAGGTAGACATGATTTTAGTTAAAGCAAAATCATGCCATTTCACTTAGTCATATAATAATAATAATTACTTAGTTGAAGACTAGTACCATTTAGTTAGTATGAATAAAGTTAGTCAATATACTCATTAATCAGCCTATAGCAACTTTTCCTTGACTGGATCTATGAGATAAAAGTAGATATATCGTATTGTTTTATTTCATCTTTCATATGATAATAATTCTATCATATTTTAGTCTGAGGCGGATTCATATATATAAATGAAGATGCACGTATACTCGTTAATTTTAGAAAAAATCATGTGTAATTATATATATATATATATTTCTTGAGAAATTGATAAAAACTAAAATATAATAACCAGCTTATGTCGTTGGTATAAGCTGGAGGAACTATCGGTGAAACCAGAGTTTGAATCCAGCTAAAGTCCTTTTCACTGTTTTTTTTTATTTTAGCTTAGAGCTCAGATTTTGAATTAAGGTAATATTGATATACTCAAAAATTTTAAATTTTAGATTAGCTTCTGATTTTAGTATAATAGTTTTGAGATTAAATAATATCTCGCACTAAATATAAGGCAGATTAAATTCAAATTTTATCATCGGTGTACCAAATGACCTCTAACAATTTTCTTTGGTTCTACTATTAGAAATAACGATTTTTGTATCGTAAATGAATCAATGAGAATTTATTTTATTGAACATAATTTTATTCATCAAAATATCTAGAATAGTTGTTAAATATTTTTCTAGAGTAGTTGTTAAATATTTTTCTAAGTGATATTTTAGCTTTGTTCGAGGAAAGCCAAGGTAGTTGAACATTTTTTAAATGTATATATTGAATATAAGCCATCAATTTTGACCCCAACCTGCACATGTATGTACTTTAATCTCTATTTATTTTTTCCACAGAGATTTTTCAAATTATAACTTGTTGACTGAGCAATAAAAGGTCAATCATCCAGCTACTTTAATTCATCATATTTTTAAACCCTCTTGATATATAAAAATTCTGATTCTAAATGTACAATTATTTCAAGAATTTTTTTGTTTTTTGGTGTCACGGATTCAACAATTTAATATAAATAAACGTTTTCATCAGTTTTCACAAATCACACTACCACATGTTGAAGGAAAAAAAAAAGAAAAATCATTGACTTGATTTTATTTTTCTTTGATATTTATTTTGAACCAATTTTTTTTTTTTTTAATATACTTATCCTACTTAATTGTTCACCACTCAATTTTTTCATTTTCTATATATCAAAGTTGATATATAGTTTTGACTAAAAAAAGACAATAAACCGTGTCATTGTCACATCCTATTGGACACTTTTCCAACTACAAAAAGTACAACATTTTATTTTATTTTATTTTATTTTATTGGAGTTTAACTATTTTAGATTCACGCTGCATAGAGTCTCATTTAGGGGGAAGTGCTCGACATTTTCATATCCCAAGTTTAAATCTGACGCCTTTGATTAAGCGAAGAATTACCCCATTTGTTGTACCACATTTTTTTGTTTCCTACTTGATGTTCGGCGCCTTCATTAGAGCTCCAACAAAATTCGAATCGCACATTGTAAGACTCAATTCAGAGTGACACTCCAATAAGATTTTTTTCATATTCAGGACTTGAACTCGAGACCGTTAGTTAAGAATGAAACAGTCTCAGCACAACTCATCTTGTTAATGCAGTACATCCTTTGGTGAATATAATACAACATCTTTGACTTTTTTTTTGATTGTTTTTCCACTACTAATATACACCCTTTTTTTCTCCACTTATATATTAACAACCCTTTTATATATAAAAAAAAGCACAAAAATGTTGTATTAATTCTTCTTAGAAAACCAAATATTACACATGACAACATTTCATACTAGCTTAGTTTACATTTTGTATGTGCTACTTCTTTTTTCACTTCCATTAAGCATCACATCTTCAGCAAGAACAGAAGCTGAATCTCTTCTCAAATGGAAGAGTAATTTACCTACTACTTCTTTCTTAGATTCATGGTCCATTTCGAATCTGGAAAACTTGTGCAATTGGACATCTATTGTGTGTAATGTTGGTGGAACAATTTCAGTGATCAATCTTTCTGATGCAGCCCTCTCAGGCTCACTTGATCACCTTGATTTCACTTCATTTCCGAGTCTCGTGAATTTCAATCTTAGTCAAAATAACTTGAGTGGATCGATACCTTCGAGTATTGGCAATGCCTCATTGCTCACTTTCTTGGACTTGAGTAACAACATCTTGTCAGGTATCATACCTGAAGAGATTGGAATGTTGAATCAACTTGAGTATCTGAGTTTTTATAACAACAATATCATCGGTGTGATTCCGTATCAGATTAGCAATCTGCAGAAGCTAATGCACTTGGATCTTGGATCAAATTACTTAGAAACTCCTGATTGGTTGAAGATGAGAAATATGCCTACGTTGAGGAATCTAAGCTTTGCTTACAATGAACTGAGGTTAGAATTCCCTGAATTCGTACTCCGTTGTCATAATCTAACATATCTTGATTTATCGATAAATCATTTCAATGGTTCGATCCCTGAAACAGTATTTACCAACTTGATCAACCTTGAAACACTTGATCTTTCATCTAATTCATTTCAAGGTTCATTGTCACCAAATTTTAACAACTTGTCTAAGTTGAAAGAACTTCAGCTAGGTTCTAACATGTTTTCTGGTTTAATTCCTGACGAAATTGGCTTGAGCACTAGTCTTGAAGTTGTTGTACTTAACAACAATTCATTCGAAGGAATGATTCCATCTTCTATAGGTAGACTCATAAATCTTCAAAAGTTGGATCTTCGAACGAACAGTTTGAATTCAACTATTCCTTCTGAGCTTGGCTTTTGTACTAAACTCAATTACTTAGCTCTAGCTGGAAATGACCTGCAAGGGTCATTGCCTTTATCATTCTCCTCTCTTACAAAGTTATCTGAATTGGGGTTGTCTGATAATAGTCTTTCTGGTGAAATCTCATCGAATTTAATCACCAATTGGACTGAGTTGACATCTCTGCAGCTTCAAAACAATTCCTTTACGGGGAAAATTCCACCCGAAACCACTCAATTGACAAACCTTGAATATCTTTTCCTCTATCATAACAAGTTCACTGGTTCCATTCCCTATCAGATTGGGAACTTGCAAAACTTGTTGGAGTTAGATTTGTCTGATAACCAGCTTTCAGGCATAATACCTCCAACCATTGGAAATCTGACCATATAAAGACGGTCGTTTGCACTTTTTCGCCAACCATCTCAGTGGACCACCTCGAGATGTTTGGAAAATTGATATCCTTACAGCATCGGGAATCAACACCAACCGACTAAGTGGTGAGCTGCCGGACAGCATTTCTGACCTCAGTGCACTGACTAATATTTCTGTATATACTAATGATTTCTCAGGCAGTGTGCCTAAGGACTTTGGAAAGAATAGTCCTCCATTGTTAAGTGTCAGCTTTGCAAATAATAGTTTCACTGGTGAACTACCTGCTGGATTGTGTAGCCCGAATCTTAAGGAGTTGACGATAAACGGGAACAAATTCAGTGGGAAGTTACCAGATTGTTTGAAGAACTGCACGCTGCTAACCCGAGTACGGCTTGAAGGCAACAATTTATCTGGTAATCTTGCAGATGCATTTGGAGTGCACCCGAATCTTGTTTTCCTTTCTCTTAGTGACAACCAACTTTCAGGTGAACTCTCACCTAACTGGGGGAAATGTGAAAGTCTCACTAATCTAAGAATGGATGGAAACAAATTTTCTGGTGTAATCCCAGCTGAGCTAGGGAACCTGAGAGCGTTGCGCATGTTAGCTTTGGAAGGAAATGAATTGACTGGTGAAATTCCTTCTGAACTGGGAAGGTTAGACCTTCTCTTCAATCTCAGCTTGAGCAAAAACAATCTTACTGGAGGCATCCCTCAGTCTATTGGCAATTTAACTAATCTCCAGTATCTTGATTTTTCAACAAACAAGTTAAGTGGTAACATACCAGTAGATCTTGGGAAGTGTGATCGCCTGTTGAGCTTGAATCTTGGCAACAACTCATTATCAGGTGGCATTCCATCTGACCTTGGCAATTTGATGCAGTTGAGTATTCTTTTGGACCTAAGTAACAATTCGCTAACGGGAACCATTCCACAAAACTTGGCCAAACTCACCTCATTAATGCATCTCAAACTCTCACATAACAACCTCTCAGGTAGAATTCCTCCAGCATTATCTCAGATGATCAGTCTTCAGGAGATGGATTTTTCCTACAATGAGTTTTCTGGACCAATCCCAACCAATGGAGTATTTCAAAGAGCACCCGCTAGATCTTTTCTTGGAAACTCTGGTTTGTGTGGAAATATAGAAGGATTATCCTCATGTAATTTGGATACTCCCAATGACAAGTCCAGAAATAATAATCAAAAGATCCTCATTGCGGTACTTGTACCGGTGGTCAGCCTCATACTTTTAGCAATCCTGTTTGTTGCATGTCTCGTGTCTCGAAGGAAGGCTAAGCAATATGATGAGGAGATCAAAGCTAGCCAGGTACATGAAAATACAGAATCTCTGATTTGGGAAAGAGAAGGGAAGTTTACATTTGGTGACATAGTGAAAGCTACTGAAGATTTCAGTGAAAAGAACTGCATTGGAAGAGGAGGCTTTGGAACTGTCTATAAAGCTGTTTTGCCCTCTGGGCAGATTGTTGCAGTCAAAAGACTCAACATGTCAGACTCAAGTGACATTCCATTGACTAATCGTCGAAGCTTTGAGAATGAGATTAGAACTTTGACAGAGGTGAGACACAGGAACATAATTAAGCTCTTTGGTTACTGTTCTAAGAATGGGTGCATGTACTTGGTTTATGAGTATATAGAAAGAGGTAGCCTGGGGAAAGTTCTATATGACAATGATATGGGAATGGAACTTGGATGGGGTACAAGAGTGAAAATTGTGCAAGGAATAGCTCATGCACTCGCTTACTTGCATCATGACTGCTCTCCGCCCATCGTTCACCGTGATGTATCATTGAATAACATTTTGCTTGAATCAGAATTCGGGCCACGACTCTCTGACTTTGGCACAGCAAAGTTGTTAGCTTCAGACTCATCAAATTGGACCACAGTTGCTGGTTCTTATGGCTATATGGCACCAGGTATGTTACATACTCATTACCTAATGCATCCATATTTCTGTTGATTAAGTAGTATATTCATTGGAAGGATACTTCAATAATATTGTGTCTTTCTTCACATGCAGAGCTTGCACTTACCATGCGTGTTACAGAAAAGTGTGATGTCTATAGTTTTGGAGTCGTAGCGATGGAGACTATGATGGGAAGGCATCCAGGGGAGCTTTTAACTTCATTATCAGCATCAACAACATTGTCTCCGGAAATACTTTTGAAGGATGTTCTTGACCAAAGACTTCCTCCTCCCACCGGCCACTTGGCAGAGGCAGTGGTTTTTGTGATCACGATTGCCTTGGCATGTACACGTACTACGCCTGAATCGCGACCAACCATGCGTTCTGTAGCACAAGAATTGTCTGTTCAGACTTTGCCTTACCTTCCACAGCCACTGGGGACAATAGAAATGAGCAAACTAACAAGTTTTCAGAAATAATGTACAGGTTGTAGAGTTTTAGTGTTGTAATGGATCTATTCAAATAAGTTTTAGATGCACTTTTCCCTAGAAAGAAAGAAATAATATCATCCTGTTAATCATGAATGTTACAAAGTTGGTATATTAATTTGGACAAGTATGAATATTACAAAGATGCACAATGCCCTTTCCTAGTCTTCACTTTATTGCTAGGCAAAACACTAGCAGAAAGATACAATGTGTTCACTTGCCAATAAAAATAGCAACCTAACAAAAATTTGGCAAAGAATACATCACACAGATACCAGGCATGGCACTTAGCATTCCATCCACACTGCTTGAGTATAGGTCCCTTCTGCTTTGGTAGGAATGGGTCTATTCGTACCCAAACGAGTGAGAAGATTGAAGCAAGAAGAATTGACCAGAGGACCACAATGGTGGGAGTCCTGTTCTGCCTGCCCATCAATCCCTTTAGGAAAGGATAGAGATGCACAATAACCCAAAAGGCGAAAAATAACTTTCCAAAGAGAGGACCCCATGAACCATAACCATTGTTGATGGCATCCGAAACACCAGCTACAACACCAACCATATTCAAGATGATCAGAGTGGTTGGTGGGATGAGAAGTGTGGTCCATTTGAAGAGGTAAAGCTCCCCAAATTCAGCGTCATCAGCTGCTTTTGACGTTACAGTGAAGTTTGTGTCTACACCAGCAAGAACTTTAAGAAGGCCTTGGAAAACTGCAAACAAATGTGCTGAAACACCACCGATGACCCAAAATTGCTCGTTACGCCACCAGGCCTCAATGCTTACTCCACTCCATCGCAGCTCGAGTACACTTGTGGCTATGATGGAGATAAAGAGAGCCATGAACCAAATGCTAGCAAAGTTGTTAAGCTACAAAAAAAACATGAGATTTGATTTAGAAAATCAAAATCAAATCTTTATATTACTGAACCAAACGACTTCAGTTCACTTACCGTGGGGACGATAAATTTTCCAGTAAGAAGGCATACAGCTGGAAGGGTGCAGTAAGCTAGCAGAGCAATGGAAGTGAATGGGTAAACAATGGTGTTAATGTATGCTAGCCTTTCCAACCATTTGAGTTTTCCACCCCAGGCATACCAAAGGGGACAATGACGACTCATGAAAATTTCAACAGAACCAAGAGCCCATCTCAGGACTTGGTGCAATCTATCTGATAGATTGATTGGAGCTGATCCCTTAAAAGCTGCTCTTTTAGGACAGCAATAAACCGATCTCCATCCTCTGCAATGCATCTTGAATCCAGTCAAAATGTCCTCGGTGACGGAACCATAAATCCATCCAATCTGTCAAAAAAAGAAAAAGAAAAATGTAAACCAATTTATTAGAAGTTAGCTAAGCGAACACCAGCAACTCATTATTTATTCATGAAATATGATTCTGACCTCTTTGCCCCAGTCAGTTTTCTCTTCATACCCACAGCTAATAACATGAATAGCTTCTTTTATGAGTGTTGTTGGGTTTGTCCCTTCAGGAAGCCCACCATCTTCCTTAAGTGTGGAAGCTATGAAAACGGGGGACTGCCCGAATCGTTTCTCAAAGTTTTTTTGTGACATGAGAGATGACTTCTCAAGCTCATCATATCCTTCAAGGCCTTCTTCAATTTCCTCAAGATCAAAGACAGGTCCAGATGACTTCCTAGTGTAGTTCTTTCCATTCATTGTTTTCTTTTTCTTGTTGTATAGTCCTCCGAGTCCAAGTAAGGCCTTGATGCTCTTCTTCTTGGACTTGGACTTGGACTTGGACTTTCTTGAACCACAACAACAGCAACTGGGCCAGCAATCACATGTCATCTTTTGACGCTTCTCAGAAACAGGTGGATCATAGCCGTACAACGCCTGCCTGTTAAAGACAGTACCTGTTCCAACATAAACTGGTCCTTGAATTCCATCCAGGCCTTTCATGTTGATCTGCCACCATGAAGGGAAAAAGCATATTAATACAGGGAATAAATCCATTGTCAACACAACTGCTGTATTTATAGATCAACTTACATCAAAAAAGACAACATTACGATTGGCATATCGATCGTGGCGATCAATACCATCAAATCTTTGGGGAAATTGAACATAGCAAAGCTTCTTTCCAATTTGTGGGTCCATTAAAAAGCACATGGCTTCTCTAACTGCCTTGCTGTTGTTAAGATAGTGATCACAATCCAAGTTCAACATAAATGGTGCATTGGTCAGAACAGCAGCTACTCGAACCTATTTAGAAAAACAGCACAAATTACATAACATTAAGAAAAAAAGACTTAATAAAATGTCAAAGAAGCAAGCCAAAAACTATTATATTAATTACTAACCAAAGCATTCATGGCACCAGCTTTCTTGTGGTGTTGATAGCCCGGTCGTTTCTCACGAGAAACATAGACAAGGCGGGGTAGCTCCTTACCTTCAATGTCAAGTGCTCCTTCACTACCAAGATAAACTTGAATCATACCAGGATGATCTCTGGTGTTGTTACCAGGCCATGGAGTTCCATCTTGCATTACCCATCCTTCTTCTGGTTTTTTCTGAGCTTTTGCTACTAATGCATTAATTCTTACTTTGAATTCTTCATATTCTCTCTGCCACAAGAGAGTGAGTTTTCAATTTGCAGAAAAAACCTTATTTCAAGCAAAGAAACTTAAGCCCCCGACAAATGATACTCCTTCTATCCAAACTTATATGACATTCTTTTATTTTGGGCACGTCCTAAAATGTTCGACATGATTCCTTCTACAACTTCTTCTTAAACCTTGATATGATTCAGTCAACATTTTAGGCACAGCATCTCCTCTGATATAGTCATATAAAATGAGACGAAATGAATTAATTGATACATACCTTCATGGCCCTGCGATCCTTGACAAAGGTAGGCTGAACTTTATCTTTCAAGTAATCAATCTTTTCGTTGAAGTAGAAATCGGGTGCTCTAGGCTCTACACTATATTTCTTACAAAATGGCACCCATCTCCTGGCAAATTCAGCTGTTTCTGCTAATGAATCAAACAACAGCATAGAAGCACCATCATCTGATACATAACAGCTAACCTTCTCGACAGGATAATCAACAGCCAAGATTGACAGAACAGTGTTTGCAGTTATAATAGGAGGTTCCTTGAGAGGATCAACAGTACTCACAAACACATCCACTGGGGCTAATCGATTAGGCTCGCCGTCACGTTCAAACCTCAATGTCAATCGATCTAAATAAGTTTCACGGTTTATGGGTGACCATTTGGGGAACTGATCAAGTATCCATGATAATGCAAACCATATTTCACATATAACCGAGATAATCCATAATGGATATGCATCATAGGCTGGTGTTAAGATCCGGAAATGGAAAAAGAATCCAAGAATGACAAGCCTGAGGATAATGACAATCCGATATGGACTGATTAGACTTGACGGTAGTGGAATTTTTCGCCAAAGTGGTTGCCGAGCCTCAGCCAAACTGCTTGGAAATCAGTTAAGTGATCAGAATATTGAAATATACTGCAAGTTCTATATGCTTAAACTTGATCTGTTTCAATTCATCCACACGCATTTCATGTTGAAACATTGTAGTATTTGATTCATTTTGTTAATAATATTACATGTAACTATAGAACTTTCACAGCTATAAAGAGTTCAAATTATTTAACTATACCAGTTGGTCACTGAATGATACAAATCTACAAGTGACAGAGACAATATATAACCGAAAATCCAATATTTAAAAGTTGTAAGGAGAATGAGGGGAAGGTAAAAACAACCAGATATAATTTGATCGTTATGAACAAATCAATAGACCAGGTTGACTGATTTGTTATATACATTTAAAGTATTTCTATAGGGTCTTTTCCTGTTCCATCTATGCTGTTTTCTCGATAATTCCTCACTTAAAACCTTCTCGTATTAGCAACGATAAAACTTCAACACTATGCAGTAATTAGCTTGAATAATCAAACAAACTTTTCAATATTTTCTTCCACAAATAACATGTTTAATTCCCCTTCTAAGCTGAAGGTCTATCGAAAACAGAAAATCTAGTAGGGGTCTATATCTTTCACACCCAAGACTCCACTTGTAGGATTACACTAGATGTAAATAACATGTTAAATTCTCCTTCTAAGCCAAGGGTCTATCAGAAACAGTAAATCTACCCCAGAAAGGTAGGCGTAAGATGTGGTATATCACTATATCTTACCCTCTCAAACCTCACTCGTGGGATTACACCGAGGGTAAACAACAAGTTAAAGTGAAAAGAAAGAGTACATACAGATAGTCATCATCATCATCAGGTTGATCATTTCCACCATTATTAACAAGACCTCTCTTTTCTTGACGATTCTTCCATTTCTCAACTCTTTCCTTCCATTCTGCATCACCATAACTTTCTTTCTGCTCATCCTCCAATTCCTTCCCTACAACTGTAAGTGATTTTACATTTTGAAATTAAACAAAATTATGAATTTGAGTGATACATATAAAGTGATACGATTACTCATTTCGAAATTAAATAATAGAGATCGATATAGCTTTACCGCTTCCAATAACTGATTGATTAAAAGCAGCACCACCATTGGTGTTATGATTATACTCTCCATTCTCCTGTCAAGCATATAACAACACTTCAAATGAGAGAGCTCGATTGGTCTTTTACATAAATTTCACTAGTTCAGGGCGTTATCAAAATCGATCACTACATGTATTGAGATTCATGTATCTTGTATGCATAAGTCAAAATAAAGTGTAATTTGTTATAAATATACGAAATCAGATTCACATGACAACTCTCTCATCTCCCTATTTGGGGTGCACCAACTTACTCTCCTATCTTGCTCGCTACTCTCTTTGTATTTTTAGACTACAAATTATAGAAATCACATAAAATTACAATCTATTAGTTAAAAGTTTATAATTACAGAAATTCCTCAAACATATACAATAATATAAGCGTTGATACATTAAATAGAGGGTCGGATACATGCGCTGATACATTAAAAAAGAGGGTCGAATATATTAATGGAGGGTCCGGATACATTAATGCCCAAAAAATCAAAGTGATGAGACATTAAAAGGAGGGTCAGATACATGTCCACATTAAAAAGAAGGTCAGATACATTAATGACATTTTTTACTTAAAAGAGAAAATGAGAGATTTTGGAGATTTGTAAAACTTATAGGGGATAATGATAATAAGTAACTAAAAGATGGGATTTTTGTAATTATCTGGTAGTAGAAATACATGTATATAGGTATATCTGACTTGAATTGTAATTAGTGAGGTAATATGTTATTTATTTAAACTATAGAAAGAATTAGTAAATATGATATAAATGTTTGTATAATTAGATAGTTTTTCTAAATAATTACTACCATTATTCCAAAATTTACATAATTGCCGCGAAAACCTCCAATTCTGAAGTACACTTTGTTCATCTAGTTAACCAACATGGACAAAATATACACTATAAATACAATTAGAGGTCCAATATGTATTTATATTATATGTATAGATATATATAGTATACATAAATTTAATATAAAATTTACATTATCTATACACTAACCGATTGGTGTTGGTTGGGAGAAGTGTGATGATTCTTGATCTGAAATTCTTGTTCAAAATCATCATGAATATCATCTTCATCATCACCTACAACTCTAGGACACCCTGCCAATATTCAACAATTACCGTTTGAAAAGGTCATTGTCTTCTAGAGGACAAAAGATATTATTATCTATCTATCTTGCTAACGTATCTCGAAATACATAACAATTTATCGTACAATTTTAACTATGTTATAGCGAGTTATTATATATGTATATTATAAGTGGGAAGATCACAGCTCAAAGTGAATTACCATTATATAAATAATTAAACAATATTTAAAACTATAATTAAAAATTTAATAATAACTATTTTAGATGGTGCATGAATCAACTCAAATTAATAATTAATTACTCTATTGTGAAAATCAGGAGTATTTAAAAGTTTTTCCATTTCAAACAATTTGATATGGACTAAAACCTTTGAAACCTAATTTAATGCAAATTAATGGATCTAACTCAAGGTCATCATAGCTACTTCTATAAAATACCTAGATGATATCATGTAAATGACAAGAAGCGGATGAGAGATTATCATGCAAAAAATGAACTTTGACTAAAATCATTTTGTATGTGCAGTAATTTTTTTTGTTTTAACCGCTCCTTTTTGTTCGTCTAAGTATTATATATTTCCGTGTTATAGTGTTGAGTACTTTCTATTGATTTTTTTTTATTGATATTTTTGTATCTACATGAAGAAAATAGAATATTACAATTCATGTTTACTATGTATTTAATTACTGAGGAAATTCATCTTTATGAAAAGATTAATCAGTTAGTTGACATGCTATTTGGCTCTAGATAGATGTTCTACTGTAGTATAATCTATTTAAAATTATTATTTATGAGTAGTCGAGAATAATGACTAAATGAGAAAATCATATCTATATATATGAAACTAAAATTAAAATGGCCAACCTAATTGGAGGATAAAGAATGCATCATACTCTATATAGTATATATGTGTTTTTGAGGTTGTTATTTTACATTTAAAACTTTTCGTTTATTATGTATTATTTATTGATTTATTATTCTATTATATGTTTGTGGACCAGTCATTTCCTCAATGATCATTTATCTAGAATAAGTCATTTTGAAAAGTTTATAGTGCTCAATTATATAATTATTCAAAGAGTAATGTTATGAAAAAAGAGGAGCTATTATTCTTTTCGCTCATAAATATGTGTACAGTATTTTAAGTTAAAAGAAGCGTATATGGATAGAATGATAAAAATAATGACTACTAATCATGTAATGACGTCAAGTGTGTTCGTAATATACCAGTGTTTTTATCATAAGTTTGCATATGTATACATTGACGCAAATCTTTAGCATTTATGAAAGTTTATGCAATCAAACGTCTATCTACTGTGATAATAAGCTATTTATTGTTGAGGTAAAATTTGACTATAGCTGGAAAACATTGTCAAAACTCCCATATATAGATTATTGAGTGAGCGGACCATGGACCCAATAAATAGTTAGTGTAAGTATTCCAACTAGATGTCTACTTTTGATTAGAGATATTATTTTAGTTATGATACTGTGATATCTTGATGCCTATTATTGAATGTTAAGTATTTCTCAATAAACATTAATTTTTTAATTAAAAGCTCAATGTGAAGAGTCATTTCCACATTTATGTAAAAAAACACTTGAGAATTAAATTTTAATATGCTTTGTAAGAACCAATTTAGAAAGTTGATATTATATAGAAAGGACAAGTACACTATTCAAAATGTGACGAAAAGAGAATGAGGAAGATAACAAAAAAATAACTAGATATATAATCTTTTAATGTTCTTCATATTATATTTGTTCTTATTAGCGAATAAAAAAATAATTAAACTAATTGTTAATTTAAGCATCTTTTAATTACTTAACTTTTTAGTATATAAAAATTTAATAAATAATAAAGGGACAAATGTGCAAGGCACGTTCTCATAATCTAGTTACTATACAAGTGAGAGGGAGGGGGCAATGTACCTTTATGACGTTTATATCGAGTATGACACTGAGGACAAGCTTGATTGCCTTCACTTCTTTCATATTCATAACATGGCCTGCAAACTGGAAATCCACACTCCCCACAAGCAACAAATACCTCTCCATTTTCCTTAACTTCAATCTCATCTCTACAAATCTTGCATATCTTCTTCAACGAAACGACAAACTCTTTCGACGTTTCTGTTGGAGGTCGTTGCTACATATATACACAAACAAAAAAATATATATATATTCGTTAGCAAACAAAGCAAAAATTATGTATTTGACTGAACACAAAATTTAGTGGCATGTAAAATGAGACAGAAACAGAGACGTACGTCGTCTCCCGTATGAAAAACATGAAGTTCACTCCTAGAATGTGAACGAGCAAGAGCCATGGTGTTAGATGGATATTGGCAGTAAGGCAAAGTGAGTGTATTAATATTAAGAAGAGAATATGTAGTTTTTTTTGGTGGGAGTTTGAGATTTTTCACCTAATTGATAGTTGAAATGTCATTGGTTTGATTAGAAGACACGTTACTTGGATAGGTAGGAACACATTGCTTCTTCCACAACCTATTTAATTCTCTTTTTTTAAAAAAAAAATTCTTATTATTGTTCTTTAATATTTTTTATAATAAGATGATTATATATTGTGTATGATCATTTATCATGTGTGATTAGGTAGTATATAGATAGCTTTGATACAAAGGTATCCAAACTCAGAAACTTATAGGTTGGCCAATAATAACTCATTATAAATTATTCATTCTAATTAAAAATTATATTCTTCTACCGTGAAAAGAAGTTCGTGAATCACATAATTAGATATACTTTACTATTATATATATTATTTTTATATGTACTTTTAAAATATTACGTATCTTATCACTAGTTAAGAGTTTTTAATCCTATATATTGAAAAATATACGCTTAGATACATGTATTTTTGCTAACCAGATACTAACATAGGTAGAGAGGAGAGTCAGATGGAAAGGGGATGCCAGCGAGATTTGTTATGTAAACCAGATACAAGCGAATCACACTAGATACATGTATTTAGAACAAATTACACCTAATTTTGACCTCATGTATCTTGAAAAACATATATTTGAACATATCTAGAAGCACCAAAATGTGAAGATGGTTTTATTTTTCTCCAAATCTCACTTGTGGGATTAACGTCGAATATCAAGTATATTGTTGTTCAACTGATCTTCTTTCCCTTTCTTCCATGTTTTTTTTTCTTTTTCCACTTACATGATGAAGGGAGACTAATTACTACTCTGGAATTCCTAAGCCTACTTTAACATGATTATAAAAAGGCCAAAAAAAGCAGCATCTTTAGCCAAAGACTATATTTACATAATGTAACTGATGAGAATTCAAGCAATAAGAACTATTTTCCTTCCTGATACATAAGACTATAACAGAACAATTCATGTTCAGACAAGCTACATTTTCAGTTGATGGAATTTGACACGACAAGGACGACCAATAGTTCCTCGTTTTCCATCCAAGATGACTCTGAAATGCCACAAATCTAACATCAAAGGTTTGATATTTCTTTATGATCTATGTCAAAATAGTGACACGGCCATGGCCCCTCGAGATATTGTCTATGAAAAGAATACCATGGTACTTTTAGCTCTTTCACGAGCCAACTCCGTTCTACTCAAGGATTTCATGTTCCAAGCGTCAATATATTACTATTCCATAGTCTACCGATGGTGTTTTGAACCTAAAAAGGCTTATTCATCCAATTTAGAGCGCTTCAAAGGAGGTGAATCAGGTGTGCTGGTTATATTTGTCTCAGGATCTCCAAGAACTTCTCTTTCCCGCTCTTTCTGTTTCTCGTGATCAATTTCTTTAGCAGTGTCAACCTGTGACAACTGTGCAAAGGCATCATCTGCTGTGGAAGATGATGAGCCTTTAGCCAAGTCTGCGCCAGGCATTGACTTGCACTGCTTCTCAAACATCATCTGGAGGTATCGCCCTTGTTCTTCTATACGAAGCTGCAGGTTTCTTTGAATCTGGAAATGTATATTGACAATATAAGTGCTGCAAGTTAGACTACCACGAGATAATCAAATAAGAGATTGGATGAGCTGGCTATATTCGTTATATCAATGAGCATAAGAAAACTATTCTATTACCCATGATAGAGAAGATTTTTAGCCCCAAGACTGAACTATGATTAACTCGAAATTGACTCATCAAAAAGATTGACAAGGAAGAGAAAATTACAGAAATTGCTTACATTATAAATTAAACTGAAAACGTACAAAGAAAAATCTAGAGTGCACTTTTCATTTTCTTCAGAATTATCTAGTACGAATTGAAGACTCTAAAAGGCCATAAAAGCAGCCAAAAGCTATCCTTGAGAAAAATAAAACATGACAAGCAGATATTCTCATATAACAGGCAGTTCTTTGTTGAACACGTAAGTAATGATCACCTGTCAAAGTGTGAGTATTTTTTAGCTCAACAGAAAGAAGCCATACCTCAAGCTGTTCATGGAGACGCTTCTGAACTTCCATCTGCAACCGTAATGCCTCAGTGATCTCAATTCCCCTGAGTCAGCCCAACACACCAGATTTGAATGATACAAGTGTGGAAGTATACACGACAGTAAGATATAACAGGAAACTCAAAATTACATAAATAGAGCCCCTAAAGCTACCACCCAGTTACTGTATCGGAGCACCAGTAGTGACCTGTGTTAGATAATACATGCACATAATTCCCAATTAATGTAGAATTAGGAATTCCTCTCATTAGATTATGTGCAAGAGAATTTTAAATCTTCATAGATTAGCTCAGTATTACCCTCCAGAAAAATTGTCGATTTTGGCTTTAACGGTCAATATTACTATTGTATTTCTGTTGTAATTATTTGAATATTTTCAAATGAAGAGTTTTCAGACTTGTAGAATTTTCAGTTTCATAATCTCTAAATTTAGCATTATAGATAGTGATTTTATTCAATTTTTGAAACAGGCTTTAATTATAGTTAGTGATTAAGTCAAGTCCCTTTACTTAAAAAATTGCTAACTTCATCTACAGAAGGTGAAACGAAAAAAAGACTAAATTGGGACTGAACATGTATTTGATATCAATAGGTTACCTGCAAAATCACATTCCTACATGAAAGCTAAACCAGAAAGTTTATTAAACAGAACCTAAGCATCATGTAATGCAAAACGAGAAGGGGACAGACCACATGCTATGGTTATGTAAATGCATTTCCAGGACACTGCTTTGTGGTATCAAATCACGAACAGGAAGGGCCTCATTGAGGACAAAGCAGGATTGGGGGGTGGGGGGTGGACAAACGTTCCACATTATTGTTCTAAATAATCAGCCAGAAAAAGAAACTGTTCAAAAAAGTTTGTTGTAATTGCAAACTGATAAGCTTAAAGTCGGAATAGTCGGTTAATTCTCTTGTAAATTTGAGGACAAACAAGCAAATCAAGTATGTGCATGATAATTATGTGAGTGTTTTGTTGGCCCGGGTATTGTTTAATAACAAAGTACAATACCACAGGAAAAAGAAAAGGACAACTCCCATCCCTCTAAAAACATCAAAACCTACAATCCCACAATCTAAAAACATTAATAAAGACAGGTCAAACACAGAAGAGAAAAGAAAATCTCGAAATCCTTATCTGAACCAATGCCCCAAACCACAAAACCAAAAATTGAAACTTCTATCACCAAAACTAGACCATATCCCAAGACCAAGAAACAGATATCTCCAAGACTCAAATTACATAACCAATAGCCAAATCCCAAGCCCAAGAGAAAACAATTCTGCATGTCAAAGAATTGGCTCATCACAGAAAACAGAGATCACTTCATCAAAAAAAAAAAAAAGCGACATCACTAAAGCTGCCATGGATGCCAACCTCTGTTCTTCAGAGCTTATGGATAACATATTCAAAGATGAATTTTGAGAAGGAAGAATCCAGTAGAGCCAGAAAAAAAAAGACATTGAAGAGGAGAGTCTGGAATGACGATGAGCCAACCCCTGATTACTGGAAATTCAAGTTGGCCCTTGCACCAAATTTGATAATCTGTTATTTTAGGTGAGGAAGAGAAAACTGGTAATTTTTCAATAGTAGCTAGAGGATAGAGAGGAATCGCTGCCTGTGGAAGAAAATTTTATGCTGGAAAACAAAGAAGCAGTCAAGGTTCAGTGCCAAGGTGGCAAGGTCTTCCATGAAGATAGAATTCTGGCGAGAGGAAAGAAGAAAACACTCTTCCTATATACTGTGCCAACCAGAGATATTTTTTTGATCCTTGGGGGGTGGGGTGGGGTGGGGGTAGAGTCAGGGTAGAAGGTGAAACAGAGGAGAGAAGGGGAAGGCTTATGTTATAACCTATAAAAGATATATTGCAGAAGTTCTCTTATGCCTAGAATAATAAATTGACTTGTAATAATTATATAAATAGAAGTGCGGACATGGAACAGCAACTTACGTCTTTAAGTCCAGAGATGCCAAATCATCTAGTGAAGATTGTTTTTTCTCTGAAGACCCAGCTATGAGATAAAAGAAAAGAATGTCAGCAACCAAAATCATCAGAAGATAAGAATGGATGGAGAAATTAATTAGTCACAACCTAAAAACACAGGATATTTAGCAATCAAATATTTTATGCTGATTAACCATTTAGTTGAAGAGTATCTGATTTAGGTCAGAAAAAGACAGACTCGAATTTTTTTTACAAGACAATATGAAGTTCATAATACTCTTCTATCCAATAATATTTGTCACTATTTCCTGTCAGGGATGTTCAACATACTGATGCCCTTCCAGATAAGATTTTCTCATCCCCAAAATTAGCCTTAGACAAAACATGTACAGATTTTCAATTGAAGTGGGTAAAACTGAGGGGGGAGGGGCCGTGGAAACTATTTTAGTTCTTACACTGAGTGAAAAAGCAACAGATGCAGGAAAAGAAGAGATGGAGGAGCAGTCTCTGGTAGGAGAAGTTATTTTGAAAAAGAAATGTAAGAACCTAACATAGATGTATCTGGACTTTAAAATTTTCAGTGTAATGCTTCTTTTACTAATGACATTGATGTAATGTTGGAGTTTTTGGAATTACTGCAGTTTTAAGAGATTCATACCCAGCAAACTGTCTTTTACTAGTGCAGTACCATCTTGGATTCATATTAATAAAATTATGCCTTGTCGAAGAAAAATAGGAGTTAAGAAGAAAATACTGCATGCAGTGTAAGTTAATAAAACACATTCAGCTAAGGAGGGAGAGGAAGGGAGAGAGAGAGAGAGAGAGAGAGATGGGAGGTTTAAATAAGAGAAACATACAAAAGAAGTACCTTAAGGTAGTGAGCTAGGCTATGAGAAGTGATGATACAAAACAAAGTACAAGATGTTGGAAATTGTGTACAAAGTTTACAGTTTCCTTAAGTAGTCCCAAACTTTTTAAATTTCCTATGCAATAACTTCCACACAGTATTATCTCATTCAATTATGTCCCTAACATGGAAAAAAACTATGTAGCTCCGACTCTTCAAAAAAATCAATGGGCGCGTGTCGGATTCTCCAAAAGTAGTGTATTTTTGGAGAATCCGACATGGGTGCGGCATCGAAAGTGAAGAGTCCGCTCAACTTAGGAAAAAAATACCATGTCACATGAAGTTTTCAAACAGAGCACAAGTTCATGTTCCTGAGACAGACAGTACCAACTAAAGATCTGATCCGAGACTCGTTGCTTCAAAACCTAGTTGATAACTCACAGGTCCATGTCTTTCAGATCCAACATATATTTTTTTCTAGGGCATTAGAGAAAGCTCATCTATTATGCACTAAAAAGCTACCATATGAATAGCTGTAGAAGAATAATTTCATTATCTGCTACCATGCATATAAGGATTGAGGAATCCACATGAGATCAAATACAAAAACAATAAGTTGACATGTGAATAAATAATTAAAACATGCAAACACACATACATGCGCATGCGCTCGGTTTCCAAGAAGTATAATAAAAATCTCAAGTACTTAACAAAAATTAGACATCTACTGGCTCAAAAGAATTTCACAGCTTTACAACAATCAAAGTTTTTTTAAGAATAAGAACAAAACACTTCTTTAAAATTGCTTGAGAAAAGAGAAAAAAAAACAAAAATGAATGAAAAGATAGACACGTAAACAAACACAAAAGAGTGAGAAATTTCTATATACCTTCTGATGCTTCTGGTTTATATCTAGCTGTTCGATATTTCTGCATTTCAGAAAAATGGTTCAAAACCATCAACAAAGAAATACAACACGTCCATCTCTAAAAAGAATCAACTTGAGGACATGAGATAGCACAAACCTGCAAATGGCTTTTAACGTGATAGATGGTCAAACCCTCAACTTTCATCATTTTTAGCACCCCTTTGGGAGTAGCTCCTGCAGCTCATGTAAAATCACTGAGTCAGACAACAGTCTAATACTAAAACTCGGTTTATGATGCACAACAAGGAGAGCTTTATAAGAACTGATGCACAGTAAGGAGAGTAATCACTTTCACTTCCACCAAGCTTGTTGACTGCTTCAACAAAGGCTTCATGAAGTTCTGGAGTCCAACGCATGCGCTGCTTTGTTGCAGCACTACTTGCAGGGGATGATACAGGAGCAATAGCTGAAGTTTCTACAGGCACAGGTGGGATTTGCTGTGATGCTTGGACTTGCTGCATTGGGAAATTCAAAGGTTGTTTTTCCTCCTGAAATTGCATCTTTGAACACACGACAAGATAAGAATGGGTCTCCTTTTGTTATTTTAACACTAATAAGATCGTATGAAGAAGTAAATGAATGAGGAATAGAAATTCAGCAGTCAGTGCAGAATAAACTGACCTTCAGCTCCGAGTCGCCAATACTTGTATCAGCAATAATATCGTTCCAATCAGAAGGTAGAGCATCTTCATCATTGAGTACAAGGTCGGCCCACTCCTGCCAATCGCTTTGTTTATTGCTAGAAGCTACCTGACTATTCTGGACAGGGTTATTCATCGAATAATCAAGGAAATTAGGCAGTGGATCTATACACCAGGGTTCATGGTTTTCATTCAAATATTGGCTTGATGCTGTGGACTGAAGAACTCCCGAATGAGGTAATTGGATCGATGTCTCACTATATGTTGACTGAGAAATGAAAGGTGCAGGTCCTGAATGCTTTTCCTGGGGTGAAACAGATGAGAACTGAAGATCTGCGGATAATCCTGATGATGATGAGAACATAAGACCAACAGACCCACTGTTAGAAGGCAAAGAAGAGACAACAGTTCCAGGATGTTGCTTGAGCTCCTTTTCCATCGAAGCCTGCTGCAAGTCTGGAAACTTAGGGTACTTTTCTCCGAGGGCTGTTGGAAACATAGACAGGGAAGAAGAAAGTGCCCCTGATGCACCACAATTACTGAGTTGACTTGCAACCACACTTTGAACAGATACAGCAGGACGTGCTTCCATTTGAACTTTGTGGATGAGTACAACACACTACTATATTCTCCTCAATTAGTATCTTCTAATTTCTTAGTAACCAGTGTCCAAGATTGATACCTGCATCATCAGCATGACATCAAAATCAAATCACCAAGAACCTCAAAGATAAAACATACCAATAACATACCTTGCATTTAGGATTATTAAACACACATGGTACTCATGACTGGACACAATTCCAAGGAAAAATATCAAAGAAAAAATAACCATTTTAAAAATTAAGTGCTTAGCAACATGGATTATTATGAACAGAAACAACAAGCGCCCTACAACTAAAAAGGAGTATACGAGATATTTCTTGCCTTGTTATAGGAAATTTAGATGGTTAAGCATAGTTCTGTCTATGTTGAAATTCAGCAAACACAGAAACTGCATGATGGATACATGCAAAACCCCACAAATGAAAGTTATATGTCATTGTGACAGCTAAATTACAACCAACCAATGAAATCAAGCATGACTTGCCAGTAAGATGATGCAAGACCCCGCCACTGCCAAGAGAACATATTGTACAACTGGAATCTTTTTTGTAACCAGAGTAATTATATGTAAATTATAACTAATATTGAAACTTTGCCAACCAAAGATACACATCATATTCACAATTTTAAGTTGAAGAAATGTTGAATAAAATAAAAATGAATCGCATCATTGTAGTACACATGGAAATACTATGCATTTTTCAGATACATCCACATTAGAAATCCCCACAGAATTAGCCATTTATGTGTGTGTCAGGGTGGCTGCCTACATCACATCCCCTTGTGGTGCGGCTCTTTCCAAGACCCCACAAGAATGGGGATGATTCATGCACCAAGCTTCCATTTTTTTAGCTTTTTCTAGAAATCGCAACAGAATTATTTCTTTGAGAAGTCAAACCAGAAGATTTATGATTTCTTGAGTCAGGTTCAAATCCTAGTGAAGGCAAAAACACTAGGTGATTTCTTTCTAAGTACCTGGTACCTGTGTCTGTCGAGGCAGGGTGACCCATTGAATTAGTGAAGGGGCAAGCAAGTTGTCTAGACACCAAGGCTAAATGAAAAAACAAGAAAGATTAATGATTTCCTCTGGGAATACAGAAGGAAAGGTATTAGGTTGACATCAAGGCTTACATTGTCTTGCATGAACAGCAAGGATTCAACCATACAAGAGCAAAGTTATTAGAATGGAGATTACATGCAAAACGGAGCAATTTTTGCACAAAGATTGAGCATAGCTTTTGTTAGCCAAAAAAAGTTTGAATAACATCTTTGGTAATGACAAAAGAGAATAGGACTTGAATGACACTACCAAGCTAATGTAGCTCTGAGATGGATAGGGCTAAAAGTTGAGTAGTACTATCGAACCGGGATAAGAGATTAATAAATTTCAGAATGCAAGAAGAACCCACCTGCTGTTAAACCATGTTTATACAAGGCTAACCTCCTGTATTCATCTTTTCCTTTTGATCGGAATAGAATTAATCATGTCAAGTTAATTTAGCACTGACATCAGCTATTGCCTAAAGCTTCCACTTTTATCTCAGTACCCCAACCAGATTAACTGAATATAAAGTTGCAAGAAGTCCACACACAGAGTCAATGTTGACATTTTCAATCTCAACCAACTTAATCTAAATAAAACCAGGCAAAAGTAATCAATTAACTATGTCTCAAGCCCAAATTAATCTGAATGGGCTCTCTGAATCCTCTAATATTCATTTTGCTCGTCTCGAACTTATTTCAACCTAACATTGGTGAATAATTTGTCTTTTTAAGAGAAATTAGGGGTTCTCTAAATTCTAGAAGTAGAGGATCTCGACAATTTCACACTTAGTCCTAGTCAATAACTAGATTAGCAATGCTCCGAGCAAACTCCTGCCCTTGGGCAAGTTTTATATCAACTAAGGATTCATTTGGTAATGCAGGTATCAGTTACTCCATCTTTTACCTAACATCAGATAAAACACCAATTCCCTCATAACTTATAAACACACTGTTCATTCAGGTTTTAAATTGCAAACCAAACATCTTATTAATATACATGAATATCAGCTTACTTCCTAACCAGCTACCAAAAGTTGTATAACTTAATCAAAATTAACACATAAATAAGTTACCTCATTAATAGCGCTACCAAAGGAACCCCTAAGTTGATATCAAGTAGTTGGTATGCCTATAAGAAATCTTTGCTTTTTGTCTGTTTACCCTTGTCTAAAACTGTATAGGTCTTCTAAGATAACTTACCCCACTCCACCCCACCTCATCCCACACAAGAGATATCCCATTAGAGCTACAATCAAACTCCGCAAAAAGATAAACATTAAAAATCACTTCTTTTGGCAAGAGATTATCCATTCCATCCAAAAACATCAAAATTATTGAAAGAAACGAAAAGCGGTATACGAAACTTTTACCTAAAAATAAACCCATATAAAGAAAAAGTTTTAGAGAATCAAAACAGCTCCATTAGAACCCGAAAAAACAGGCCAATCATAGAGCACATAAACTTCAATATATAAAATCACCTGTATGTACAAACAGCTAAATCGTTTTGCCGATTTCGGGAGATTTCATTTCATCGCCAGCGAAATCGAAAGAATTTGAACGGTGAACGTTGATTTTTTTTTTGCTTGGCTGATAATTTTGTATTCTAGTAGTACAGTGCCTACTTGCAGAGATGGAGGTTGACTACACACGCGCTTTGCGCTTATGGAGAGCGCGTGAGGAGATATGAAGGAATATGAGGAGAAGTTGGTGACTACCATGTGGTGGGTCCCATTTGACCAGAAAAGCAATATTATTGGTTTGTGAAGTGAGTATCTCGTGCGCTACACGTGTGATTTTAAAAAAAAATTATTTTGGATTTTAATAATTTAATTTTTATTATTATTTTGTGGGAAAATGATTTTAATATTCTAAGTGAAAAGGGAAAAAAAGTTAATAATTGTGAGTTGAAAACTTGATTTCATAATTGTGGTTTTAGTGGATTAAAGGCCAAATTGGGAGGTCCTTCTTTTTCTGGATAAATTATGTAAAGTAGTCATTTAGCCAGAAAAATTATATAACAAGGTAAAAAGTATAATATAATATGTATTTATGATAAATACATAATTGTCAAAAAGAAAAATATTCCACATTAATATGACAATTGTGTTTTATCATATATCAAGTGTATTTGTACTCCATATCAACTGTATTTTTGTATCATGTATCAATTGTATACATATTTTCTATCAGTTGTATTATGCCATTGTATTTGTTGACACAAATTGTGTTTGTTAATGTAATTCTATTTGATATATGATACAATTCAATTATATTTAAATAATTATATTTGTGTTTGTATGTGTTGATTGTAGTCGTGATACAACGAATATAATACGTATTCATTCACCTCTTTTACCTCTTCGTTTTTTGGTTTACGCATAGCTCTTACTACTCTCTCATGCATGGCGCATTATCTCCTCCTCTTCTCTCAGTTTTGCTTGTCATACAAATGAGTTATATCAATTATATTCGTGATACAACAAATACAATAGATATTCAACTTCTCTCATTTCTCCCTCAGATCTTGCTCACCTTTCTCGCCCCTTCTCCTAATCTCGCTTGCGTCTCTCTTCTCCTTAATATATAGCTATAATTCATGATTAAGCAAACTTAAATCTCTAATTAAGCTCAAAATATAATTATTTTTCCAACTCGATCAAAATTAACCATTATTAAAAATTGATCCAACTCAATCAAAATTAATCATTTGGTATTCTTTATTGCAATAAAGTGGACAAATAAAGTCTTTTTTTAGTTTTCAAATTTGACGTACCATAAATAAAAAATAATTTAACATAAAAAAAATATATATATTGAGAGAATTTTAGATTTTGAAATTTTTAAAATTCCTATACGATTTTATATTTAAAAGACTCGAGAACACTCTAATGTAGATTTATCTTTTGCGACCGTAACTGCTAATACTCATGAAGGTGGTGATTTTGACATTGCAATCATTATACATTAAACACAGATACATACTTCATGTATATATGGGATGTATCTATCTAATATTTGATACAATGATTGTGATACATACTTCACATAAATAATACATATTTCATGAAGTTGTTTAGATGCATTTAATTTGATATCATATATAATAAGCGTGCAAATTGTATGTGTTATAGTTTAGATGAATCAGATACAATGTCAATTTTGTATATGTATACTAATTTCTATTTATTATATAAGTCTAATTTAGATAGACTTTTTTTAATGATAAGTAAACATTCAATAACATGCAAATGCATTATATTAGTTCTAAATACATGGTAAAAATATAATTCATGTACATTTTTATAAAATATAGTTCCGATATAGTAATAAAATAAAAATTATGATCAGATACACTACTAAAAAAACTTATCTTTCAATAAAAAAAAGTTATAACTCAAAAGATGGGGATTTAATGAAAGTGATAAGTTGTTAGTTGCGTAATTTACTCCTAAAGTAGCATTTTAAGTACACATAATTATGTGTATATGCTTTGAATGTATACATAATACATGTATCTGGATGTGCCAAATATACCTATCTGGCGAACTATATATGCTAAAAACTATAATTAAAAAAAAAAAAAAACGACAAAAAATTTTAAACTAGTAAAATTTGTATTGTAAGCTGAATATTTGAATTCACCAAGTGTGGTCTTTCAATGAATTTAAAAGCCCAAAGGGAGGCCCTTCCTTTTCTTTTACTTGGGCCTCATTTATTTACATTAGGATTAGAGACTCTATGGGCCGTTATTTGCTTATTAATTTATGAAAAGTTGAACGGTTATTTAGAGTAAAATTTATCTGTGATGTTTATTTCAAATCATTATATGCATGTAATATGTTTAAATTTTGTAGTTTTTTAGTTCATTAAATTACGTAATAATAAAAATTGCATTGACTTAATATATATACTCATTGCGGATAAATTTTTTCGGTTATTCGATCTTAGTTATATTGGTTATTGGTCGTTATTTCCTTATTGTTTTGCCTGTCAATCAAGATGGTCTGATGTCCATTTGAATTGAGGTTTTTACTTTTATATATAGTAAAAAAAAAAATTATTTCTTCGTGTGTTTACTTTTTATATTTTAATTCATCCTCAGGGTCGGAGTCAAAAATTCTATCGATGGGGTTCAAAAAAATTAAGCCCACACTTAATAATCATTCATAAAATAACGCGTTCGCAGTCAGATCATAATGACTGGACTTGATAACAAAAGGTTGACAAAAACCCTAATTAAATAATTTCTTACAATTACAACTTATCTTAAGAAACAAATTTAAAGTACATATCTATAAAGTAATTTCTACAAGTTCTTCAATTCCTTTATAATTGTCTTCAGCTCCTGAAAGTGAAAATAGAGAGCAAGTACAAATTTAACATTAGAGAGATTAACAATAAACACAATTTAAAGAAAAAATACTCTTTCTTCACAAAAATTCTTTTTTGACACACCGCATATATAAAATTTTGAATTTTTTTTTAAAAAAAAAATACAAGAACTTAGAGAGATTGTCATCAATGGTCGAATCATGGATGAATCCGTGCTTAAAAGACCTTAAGCAAGCGAAAACGCTTCAAAATGGAAGAAAAAAAAAAGATTGCTACTTGCTAGATTCAAACTCGTGACCAAACCAACAAAACACACTTTCTTAAACTAAGTTTAAAGTAGAGTTACTCCTTTGACATGTGCTCAAAAGGTTCAGTTTTAAATATATACACGTAAATAAAAAATCAATCTTATACATAGAGTTTAATCTTTTTTATCCAGAGAGTTCGGATGAACCCCTTGGCACATCCGCCCCTGTCCACCCCGATAAAAATCTTGATTGCTATTTCTTGTTTCTTGAGAAAAAAAGAAAAGGTGTTTTTTGTTTGTTTTTTTTTTTGGTAATTGTAAGTTGACATAATAAATAAATGTGTTTAGTACAAAAGCCCTCCAACTTTGAATAATGTATTGCACAAGTATAAACTTTAACATGTATAAACTTGAATAAGTAAGTACATGTGTCCTACTTAGCGTCATATATGATGTCTTACGTGTATTATGTCACGTAGGACGCGAGTGTCTACTTGTTCAACTTTATATATGTTAAGTATCTACTAGATGTGATGTCCTACGTTAATTATATAATGTAGAACGTGAGTGTCTACTTATTCAACTTAATTTATACATATTTAAGTGTTTATTTCATGTATGCAAGCAAAATTTAAGGATATAAATATCAATTAGGGTCAAATCAAATGACATATTTATGTATTATGTCTTTTAAGTTCAAAGAAAACGTTACATGTATTATTGGCTTGAGAGTAGTGGTGAACTAAATTCAATAGGTTAGGCAACTAAACCTACTAGTAGGCTTGTAGCTTGGCTCCCTTAATTGAGAATAAATTATCTCGTAATTAATTATCTCAAGATTCGTTATGTTTCAATTGTTACTTCTCTCTCAATGTAGAATAAAAATACAAAATACAATTCTCAAATAATTAATTTCAAAAACCTTATCTTGTAATTCATTTCCAATCAAATATAAAATATACTTATTTTACAATTAATCTCAAAATCAATTATATCTTATCCTTTTTATTAATCGAGTACAACACTCAATGAGCAAATAATTTAACTTGTCCATTGACTCTCGGGTGAATATTTAAGGGGTTTTTACCTTTTTTTTTTCTAAAGCTACCCATAGGGTCAGGTTAACTAACAAAAGGCTACAATTGCCTTTATTATCTTTTGATGATTAATAGGACTTGTTTGGATGAGGTTGAAATTATAATTAGGAGGTTCACGTTATGAAGGATATGGGTATTGTATTAGAGGTAAATTCATTTTATCTCAATTCCATACTGAGTTATCCTCCTATCTCCACTTATATAAAAAAAAGGCATTATACATAAATATGACTACTAATTTAATGTCAATTAACAATTATGACTCTTAACTTTAGATATGCATAAGAAGACACTTAAATTTGTATAAAATTGAACAATTGTCACATTCATCTTACATGGAACCCTTTATGGAAAATTTGTGTCCTACGTGTATCATGTCATGTAGGACACGTGTGTCTATTTATTCAATTTTATACAAGTTTAAGTGTCTACATGTGTATGCCCAAAGTTAAGGATCATAGTTGTTAATTAACGTCAAGTTAAGAGTCATATTTATGTATTATGCCAAAAAAAATAAACTCCATATTGTTTTTTTAAAAAAAAATTCTTTATACCAAATACACCCTTAATACCGTTTATTTTTGTCCCCTTTAAATACCCGCCATTTTCGTGGTTACTGCAATTTGAATAAATGGATTCAATCAACCCAGTTGTTTATGATATTCCAACATTTTTTAAGATCTACAAAGATGGAAGTATCGAAAACATGATTTTGTTCCTCCTTCCAATTATAATCCAATCACAGGTGTTCGATCCAAAGATATCGGAGAACAATATAACGGTACGGCTTTACCTTCCAAAAATCACCCAAAATGACAATCAGTAATTTCCACTCCTTGTGTACTTCCATGGAGGAGGGTTTGTGATCGAATCGG
This sequence comes from Solanum habrochaites, assembly GCA_027704765.1. Lineage (NCBI taxonomy): Eukaryota > Viridiplantae > Streptophyta > Magnoliopsida > Solanales > Solanaceae > Solanum > Solanum habrochaites. The sequence goes on along the minus strand of JAKWJA010002497.1, from coordinate 71,372,917 downwards.
CGTTTTCTACTTTTTATGATAGTTAGTTATGTTCACTCTGTATCTGCAGAAACTAATGTAGTTGTTGCATCTGTTGAGTATCGATTAGCACCAGAAATGGATCTCACAACATGTTAATGGCGGACGAGAAAGTGAACCATGGTTGAAAAGCCATGCGGACTTCTCACGATTTTTCTTGTCAGGTATATTGGGTTGAATTGAATATGGGTCAGATCAATTATTAGAGTAGTTTGTTCATATAGATTTGGGAAATTCTCTTTGATCTTATAAATTAGTTTTTCGAATTGAATTAGATCTACCATTCATATCACATCATGGTATCAGAGTCGGGTTATAAACAGGTAGTTTGCTTCTATAAACTTGATCAAATGTTTCATCATTAGCTAACTTTTAGAATTGAGTTACGATCCACCCAAATTGATTCAATCTTCATATTTTTTATGCCTTGGGAACAAAAATATGAAAACTAATACACTTCCTCTATCACTATTTTATGCAGTATGATTAGAATTTCGAGAGTCCGACAGTTTAAGTTTGAATGTAAATTTTATGCATTTTGATCAATCATGTTACCTGTTTCGACTTGTTTTGATGCAATAATTTTGTTTTACTGAAAAATGTATTTGATTTTTGTCACTTCAGGTGAGAGGGGAGGCATGAAAAGAGGGGACCCTCTATAACCCCCACAGACCCACCACTCCCCTGTGCATACTTCGCAAGCACTCCTTATTTACTCGTTGCCACCTTCTAGACTTAGTACCTTCTGCCCAACCTTCCTCATAAACCATGGCTGATGCGAGAAAGTGGCTAGATGAATATAAACTCGGAGATAGTATTTGTTTAAGCGGTACAGCCCAGTGATGGGTGGCCCCATATTGAGCCCATATATTTTGAGGCTTTGGTGACTTCTTCTACGAAGTCTTGGGCAGCCTGATTCGTGCCCTGCTGGGTTTTTTTTTGTTTTGGAAGGAGAAAGAAAGAATAGAGGAGGGTTGAGAGAGAAAAGAGTTGCCGGGTGTTTCTGCCGACAGACAGAGACAAAAATTTCATCTTGCAAGAGCATCCGACAGTTGGATCGTTCTGTAAATTTTCACAGATGGTTCACAACACAATAGCACTATATTGACCGTTCAGATCGTCAATTCGGAGAGTTCTTGCTCGCTCCTGTTATCGCACGACTGGCGTAACATGCATTTTTTTTTTGTGCTATTTCCCAATTTACTCTTCTCTTTTGTGTTGCGCCTCTTATGTATGTTGTGTTGGTGGGATGTGTTTGATTTGATGTGACAGCCTTGGAGACTGATTGGGTTTTTTCCCTCAATGGCATAATAAGAGAAGAACGAAGGGTGGACTCCTCTCAAGCCCGTGGTTTTATCTTCATACCGAAGGGGTTTTTCCACGTCATAAATCTTGTGTGTCATGCGTATTTATAATTCATATTTGCTTGTGATTCAATGATGTGTTGCCTGATTTGAGCGTTTGTTAATATAGTGGGAATTTCTTTTGCCGTCAATTGGTGAAGGATTTCATTGAAGTATATTGTTGATTGTCTTGAAGTCGTCCTTGTAGGGTTGTATCTACTTGGGTTGTTTTGTGCCTCCCCCTCACCCTTGGTGATCAAGAGCTGAGTGATTATAAACATAGACATGGAGCATGGAAATAACTCTATGGTTTAAACGGCCATCAACAATACCATTTGGCGTCGATGATGGAAGATTTTGCTATATTGCAAGGATTTGTTTTGAATCCAAGTGATTGTGGATAAACCAAAGAAAGATGACCAGCCCACTAAGCCCAGAGAAGATGACAGAATATAAAGAATGATGGGAAAAGCTGAAGTTGAAGAGCAAAGACCTTGCGGGACAATCAGACAGTGGATTGATATTACATATTTCAATCATGTATCCTAGGAGACTGACGAGATTGAGCTATGGAGAAAATTGGAGGTCTTCTTTATGAGAGGGAAGACCCGACGCATAACAAGGCCTCGTGGATTAAGCGGCTTTGTTAATCTCAAGTTGAAGACAGGGAAGTCTGTTTCTGAGCATCTTAGCGGACTTTCAAGATATTAGTAACAAGTTGACAATGTTATGAAGTAATTGTCCCTGATGATGATTTGCAGTGACTTGATTCTCTTGAGTTCTTTGCCAGACAGTTGGGAAAATTTGGTTGCTGTCCTCAGCAACTCAGTCCAGATGGTACGCTTTCATTGGATGTCATCAAAGAGAGCTGTTACAATGAAAGAGCTTAGAAGAAAGGAAGATGCGGTTGTTGATATTTCGCAATGCATTGTGGTACGAGAATAGAGGAAGAAGCAAGAGTTAGAATAGGTCCCAACCCAAAGTGGCTGGTAAACAAATGGACTAGAGTCAAAGTTCCAAGGATGGAGATGAGAACCTACGATATGCACTATTGTAGCAAGCCTGCGACACATTAAAAGTTTTGCACCGACAAGTTGATGAAAAAAAGAGACCAGCACAAAAATAAGAAAATATACCATCATAAAGAGACGGTGATGAAACAGAATTAAAGAGGATGTGTACAACTTCTAGTTCTGATGATCCGTGTTTCTTTGAATGTGCTATTGCGAGAGAAGTCCTGTATGATTGATAGTTCTGACACTGAGGACATTATTGATACAGGAGCTTCCTATCATTGATGTTCCTATAAGAGTACTTTACTGTCTAACGAGCCTGGAGATTTTGGTCAGTGTGAAGATGGGAGAACAGAGTCTCCGCCAAGTATTGTTGGCCCATTGGAGATATTCCGAGTCCAACCAATGTAGGGTATGTTTAACTATTTGCACGGTTAAGAGATGTCGCAACATTCAAGATTTACCCCAATTATTGGTATGCTACGTACTTGATGAAGAGGGTTACAAGCACACGGTGGGTGAGGGCTAATGGAAATTGTCGAAGGGTTCTTGACTGTGGAACTCGTAGGCAAGCTTTGTTGACCACCTTGCTATAAGACACATTGAGAAAGTGTGTAGGTGAGCTGAATGCTATTGAGGAGAAAACTCCTCCAACTATATGGCAACAGAAGATTGGGCCATGTTAGTGAGAGGGTATAAAGCTGTGGCCGGTAAGTCTCTTATTCCTGCTGATGTTACTATTTCACTTGCCCTGTGATCTGTTTCGCAGAGAAAGCAACACAAGTTTTTCTCCGAGCGACATCTACAAGAAGAAAGTGAAGGTTAGAGTTGGTTTACACTGAGGGTGTGGTCCCATAGAGGTAGGAATAACTTGGTGGGAACAAATACTTGTTACTTTTATTGATGATGCTACTCGGAGAACTTGGACGTTTATATGATGAACGCCACAAAAGTGAGGGTGAGGTATCTTCAAGAAGTTTCACTGCAATGGATTGAAAGGGAGACAGATGCCAAAACTGAAGCGTTTCGAACGATAATGGAGGATGAATACACTTCAAATGAGTTCTAAAGCATATTGCTAAAGATATGCGCATCGACATGAAGGAGACCGAACGGGTACCCCACAACACAATGGGCTTGCCGAGAGGATGAATAGAACCATTATTGAGAGAAAGTGAGATGCATGCTTAGAATGTCCAATCTTCCTACGTCCTTTTGGGGTGAAACAGTTGGAACTCCTGTGTATTTGATAAATAGAGAACCATCAGTTCCTTTGCGAGTTTAGATATTCCCGAGAGCGTTTGGTTTGCGGAAAGACCCTCTTATTCTCACTTGAGGGTGTTGGGATGACAAGGCTGTATGCATGTGCCGAAGGTAAGAACATAGATTGAAGCTTGATGTAAGGACTTCTCCTTGTGTGTTTGGTGGATTGGTGATGAAGAGTTTGGTACAGATCTTTATGATCCAGCAAAGCAAAAAGTGTGAGAAGTAGAGATGTTGTCTTTTATGAGCACGAGATGGCGCGTTTATCTCTTGGTGCGTAAGAGCTTATTATTCTAAGTTCTCTTATGATGTTATTAATATGCCCATGCTTTTTTATGTTTCTGCGCAGATGATAATTAACAGGTGATACTCACCCCTCCCCACCACCCCCCCCCCCCTTCCCTCCCAAGAGGATGTCATGAAATTGATCATGAACATGACCCTATTGAAGAGTACAACCTGATGTGTTGTACCACAACCTGATGATGAAGCTGTAGATGTTCACATGAGAGTTTTTCTTCCAATCAGGGGCGAAATCCAGCCCACCGGCACTAGAAGAGCCAACCTTAGAAATCGACCAGAAGTCGTCAATCTCAAGACGTTATCCAAGTTCAGAATACATACCAATCATGATGAGGGGGAGCCTGAAACTTCCAGAGGTCTTGTTCAATCAGACAAAGAGCCATTGGCTCAAGGCTATGCAAGAGGAGATGGATTGTTTGAAGAGAGAATGAACATGATGGTGAAGCCTCCAAAAGGGAAGAAGTCTTGAAGAACAGGTGGTTGTTTAGAACAAGAAAGTGACAAAAAGCTAGGAAGACGGCAAGGCAAGATAGTGGTGAAGGGATGCCATCAAGGAAAAAGGGACATCGACTTCGATGAGATTTTTGAACGGTGGTGAAGATGACTCTCCATTTCGTTATGATTTTGGGGACTAGCCCTGCCTGTTGAATCTTGAACTTGAACACACACTTGATGTTAAAACTGCTTTCTTACATGGTGATTATGCATGAGGAGATTTACATGGGACAGCAGGACAGGATTTGAAGTTAAGGGAAAAGAGAATTTTGTTTGCAAGTTGAAAAAGAGTATTAGGAGACTCAAGCAAGCACCAAGGAATCGGTATCAAAAGTTTGATTCCTTCATGAGTTAGTAATGAGTACAAGCGGACTACTGCAGATCCTTGTGTGTGTTTAGAAAGAATTTCTCTGACAGCAACTTCAATATCCTTTGTTGTCGTATGATATGTCTGATTGTGCCGGACAAGATAGATTGAGATGATTGCAGGATTAAAGAGCCGATTTGTCAAAATCCTTTGATATGAACGATTGGGGTTGCCGACAAGCAAATTCTGGTATGGAATGCTCGTGATAGAAAAGCTGGTAAGCTTTGGTTGTCACAAGAAAAGTAATTGAACGGGACTGCTGAAGGGTTCAATATGAAGAATGCCAAGCAGTTAATACACCACTTGCCAGCCATTTCAAGTTGAGCAAGCGTTGTTGTCTACAACCAGAGAAAGAAAGGAAAGTATGTCCATATTCCTTAATCTTGCTGTTGGTTCATTGATGTATGCCATGAGTGTGTACAAGAGGAATAGCCACATGCTGTTGGTTGCGTTAGAAGATACTTGGCCAAATCGAGCAGGTCATTGCGGCAAGCCCCTGTAAAGTGCGATCTAAGATATTTGCGAGGCCAGCAAATATGAGTTTGTGTTTTGGAGGTGGTGAGACCATTATGAGGGATTTACGGATGCGGACATGGCCCCTGGAGATCTTGATAAACGGAAGTCTGACCTCGGGTACTTGTCAAATTGCAGGGGAGAGCCCCATTTCATGGAATCCAAGATACAGAGTGTTGTAGCGTTGTCTACAACCAGAGGAAGAATATATAGCAGCAAGTGGAACAACAAAGAATGCTTGGTTAAAGCCGTTCCTTCAAGAGTTAAGTTGAAGCCCCAAAAGCGCGCTATGTTGTGTTTTGTGATAGTCAAAGTGCTATGGACTGGACGCCAAAAACAGCAGTACCAGGGCTCGCTACAAAGCCATTGATGTTAGATATCATGGTTGCGTGTGTCATTGGACGAGACAAATAATGAAGTTGAAGAAGATTCACACCAACAAGAATGGTGCTGATATGTTGACAAAGGTGGTCCTCGAAGCACCAAGACTTGAATTTTGATTCCAAGCCTGCAGGGTATGTCTTCTTGATGACCTTTATGTTTGTCTCCCGAACTGGCAGGCTGGAGGCGGGAGATGTTAAGGTCCAGCCCATTGATGGGGGCCAATATTTTTGGGCTTTGTGACTTCTTCTAGAGAGTCGTGCCGGCAAGCTGCTGTTGGCTGCTGGGTTGTTTTTGTTTGCGAGGCAAGAAGAAAGAAATAGAGAGAGCCGGTTTGCAGCGAGAAAAGAGTGCTGTTTTTCTGCAGACAGCCGAGACAAATTTCAGCTTGCAGGAGATCCGACGTTGACGATCGTTCATGAAATTTTCAACAGAGCGGTTCACAACACATAGCACTACATACTGACCGTTAGATGTCAACGGAGTTCTTGATCGTTTTCTTTTATGCAGCTGGCGTAACCTGCGTTTTTTTTTCTGCGTGATTTTACCGAATTTCTCTTCTCTTTTAGTGTTGGCCTATTATGTATGTTGGGTGGTGCGCACCCCTGCGACATCCTTGTAGACTGATTTGCGGTGTTTGACCCTCAATTTGCATAATAAGAGAAGAAGAAGGGTGAGACTCCGTCAAAGTCCCGTGGTTCTTATCCTTCATACCGGAAGGCGAGTTTTCAACGTATAAATCTGTGTGGTCACTTGCGTATTTATAATTCATATTTGCTTGCTGATTCAATTATTGTGTTGATGATTTAGCTTGGGTACTATAGTGGTGAATTTCTTTTGGTCCCCAAATTGGTGAAGGATTTTGGTATTGTTGAAGTCCGCTCCTTGAGGTGTTGCTATCCTCTTGTTGTTTGATGCCTCCCCCAAAGTATAAACTTGTTGCGAATGGGTGTGTTAGTTCATCCTTATTTTGCGAGAGCAATGGAGCAGATCCAATTTTGCGCATATCTGCTGACCCGAAATCCTAAACACTGGAGGATCAGCGATTTAATCCACCAGTTCATCCAAGTTTACTATCGAAGCTTGTTTGCTAGAAGATTTTGATATGTACTCGAGGAAAAAGACAGAGGTTGGACATACTATGAAGCCTTGAAGAAATGTGGATGGAAAGGTGAAGTTGAAATTAAGGAAACAGAAGGGAAGAACATGTTTTTCATTTGGTTAAGCCAACTTCTGAGAAAGCTAAGGCATTGATGAAGTGGTTGTCTGATTTCTTTCAACAATCAAATCGAATTTGACGAGAGGGAGTTGCTTGGATGGTAAGCAAGTAAACACCCCTTACTTTCGATTCTTAGATTGTGAGTTCAAAAGTTTAAGAGCAGAACTTGAAGTCATTATTAATTTGTAGTAAAAAAGATTAAGGTAGAATTAATTAATAATTATAACTCCAACATATATTTGATATGTTCCAAAAAAAAGAAATCCTAAAATGAGCACCACAAATATACTAAACCTAGAGCATATAGTAAATAATTAAATTGCCTAAATGTATATATAAATTGACTTAATAGATTAATTGTCACATCAAACAGCAACTATTAACTCCTTGATTCTTTAGTGTCTCTACTTTCCTTTTCTCAGAATCAAGTTGCACTTTTGTCCTTTGAGTTGTAGCATTGATACACCCTGCAGCATGCTCTAATTTCCTGTCGTTGTCGTTGTGATTATCATGTCCGTGAATGTGATTGTGGTTGTGGTTATGATTGTGTTTGTGGTAATGGTCGTGATCGTGATCGTCAGACTTTTCACTTTTTGACTTTTTTGATTGTGAAGATTTATCACCGTAATGCAAAAATCTACCATCTCTTCCTCCGTAATAACCTGTCTGACTATCTTCCATTTGTCCAACAAAACTAGAAAGCAACATGTTATTTGGTACTCCAAATTTATTATTACCAATGCTATAATCAATTGGCCTTGAAGGTAAAAACAAGTTAGTTGAACACTGTCCAAATTGCAAATGACATAACTCTGCTTTATTCCTTGCTTTTTTTAGTATTTTCAAGAATTTATTTGGATACACAGTTCCCGATAACTCCATTGTCCCATCAGTGTTCATTCTAAAATTTGTCACTGCTAAGAGAATAATCTCAATTTAGACAGAATTTAACTTATATATATCGATGATTAAAAAAATACTTAAAAGGTATAGAGGAAATACCATCTACGTTTTTCAACACCTTGGCAATAGTCCTTTGCCATCTATCAGCGTTAATATTAATCCTTAGAATACATGTCTGCGTAAAAGATAGAGATAAATCAATCATATGTGAATTTCATGTAACACAATATAATACGATATTTTTATGAGAAAATTAAGGTACAGAGTTTACCATGAATGAAGGGTACTCTTCCATATTCAATTGTTGAATTAGCTGCAAAGTTTGAAGTATGTTTTTCAATCTTCATTCGATAAAACAATACAATACAATACAGTATGATATAAAATTATAGGTAGTAAACATTCAAAAAAAATGAAATCTAGAAGGTAGATTTTTCAATTTTGTAGAAATAAAATTTTAGTATTTGAATAAAGTTACATAAGAAGCTACCTATAATAATTACTATTCCTTCATTTCAAAATAAGTGATTTTATTTAAGTTACCGCACACCCCTCAAAGAAACTATCCATTCCTACAAAGTAATATAAGTTTTTAAGAGACATACCCAAGCTAAAAACACCATAATATTTTATTGAATATCATCAAACAAACATTTATCAATTATAAACAATAACAATAAAGAAGAACATAGATCGACGAAAATAGCATATTTTTGCACTATAATATATAGAACAATAATAACATACTCTATAAAATGTACGCAGATCATATATTTTTACCTTTGAGATAGATAATCTGCTTATAGTAGACCCTTAACTTGGAAGAAATATTTTTGTAGATCACTAACCTGTAGAAATGTAAAGATGTAAGCAAATTAACATTAACACGAGATCATAGATTTAGAGAATAATTACCTTCTAACTGAGATTAATTATTTTGTTTGAGCAAAGTATTATAAGAGCCTAATAAGTGACTCTAATTAATAGAAGATCTTAATTATATTATCTTTGTCTACTAAGTAATGTTTTCCATATATTGTTTGCTTTAGAATAAGAAAAAATATATATTTGTTTCCTTTTTGTTCCTCTTCCATATCTTTGGCTCGATTTTCATGGTAATTATATTATAGGTAAATCTTTATAATTAACGTTACCATATGATTGAGATGGTAACGAAAATGTTATAATAGGTTAAGTTATACTAATAATATAAAGAATATCATTTTGTTTGGATGCTTTGGTAGCCCGGAAAAAGCAAATCATTATCGTTAGAGACGAAGTTTAGGATTTCAATGTTATGATTGCTCTAAATTGTATAATGATATTTATAAATCTAATAATCGAGCTACTAATTTAATTTATCTATATATATATATATATATATATATAGTATATATAATATAGATCATATATTCTATATATATATATATATAGATATATATATATATATATATATAGATATATATTATTTGAACAAAATCTATTAAACCGATCGAACCCGCCACGCTAGGTAGAGTAATTTCAAAATCAACAATTTCTACTCGTAGAAAATGAAAAGACATTAATATATATGATTTGAACAAATCTATTAACTCGCATCGAAACCCGCCACGGTAGGGTAGAGTAATTTCAAAATCAACAATTTCTACTCGTAGAAAATGAAAAGAATTAACTTCCTTTTCTGCTCTATATGACTATATCACCTAATATCTTTTTTACTTCAACTTATATATTAATATTAATAATATACATTGATCGTGGCAAAAAAGTGAATTACACTGGCATATTGTTTTCTTTATTTATATAACAAATAATTGTCTTATTTTCAGTATCACAAAATTTATTTTTTCTGAAAGTTATCTGTAAATATTTTTAGGGATAATGCATAAATATCCCTCCTCAATCTATGTCCGAAATTTTAGAGACACACTTATACTATATTAAGGTCTTATTACCCCTGAACTTATTTTATAAGTAATTTTCTACCCCTTTTCGCCTTACGTGGCATTAGCTTGAATAAAAAAATCAACCAACGTTGGGCCCACAAGATAGTGCCACGTAGGTCGAAAAGAGATAGAAAATTATTAATAAAATAAGTGCAGAGGAATAATCAGGACCTTAGCATAGTATAAGAATGTCTCTGAAATTTCAGGTATAAATTGAGAAGATAGTTGTGCATTATCCTATATCTGCAACTATATAATTTGAATGTATATACTAACTAAACAATTTTTCCTTAAAAGGGGCGGTAATATTCTTATTGGTTTATATCTGAAGTAAATTATATTTGTCGTATATTACTTATTCATCATGTTTAAGAGATCAAAGCTTACCATATAGAATTTGAGACGTTCATTAAAAGTTTAAATAAAAAAAATGACCGTATAGAAATCTCATATAGAAATTTCATGTGCTTTATTTATTGATCTTGTTCTTTTACTAATCTTATGAAAAATCATATAACAAATATTATAACATAAATAACGGATTATATAATCAATGTTTCTTAAATAAAAGAGTGGATATGAGAACCACCATAGACTAAATAGATACCTAACAATTTTGAAATTTTTATTAATGGTGTCGAGAGAAGAAGAATGTTGTTTGATTGGAAATAAGTTGTGTTAGAGATATTATTAATGATATTTTGCATTTTAATAATAGAAATTTAAATATTAATTAGTAGGCATAAAGTGGAGAAAGTGATAGGCATAATCTTTTGTAACTCATCTAACCATAATTGTTATGTTCTAGAATTGTCTCACTAATCCTCAAATGACGTATGGAGAGGTATATAAAATATTAACACTAAATTTTTTAAAACGATATAAAATTTTAGATTAACCAAAACGGAAATCGCGCGGCTTTGAACAAGAAGCGATCTGAAAACAATAGACGATTTATAAAAATATTTTTTTAAACAAAAATGAAAATGCGCTGCCGAGCAGCCGATTTCTAAAAAAGAAATTGTTTTTTTTAAAAATTGAAAATTACTGAAAGATAGCGATTTTTTTTTTTTGTAAACTTTTTTTTAAAAAAAAAAATTACATTTGGCAAAATCGCTGCAACAGTAAAGTAGCGATTTTGCTTTTTCCAGTGAAGTGAATTGTGTGTTGTTCAGCCCGATTTTACCGTTGCGTTAAGAAAAATTATATACCATTTTAAAATTTTGTTAAATTTTATACCTTTAAGCCTCCGGACTCCTAAATGACTATAAAATTCTTGAAATTTATAGTGCGAAGGAATCATACAGGCTATACCTATTATAAATGATGTTTTTCTCGTTAGACGGTATGCACAGACTTGATGAAACAAGTCAAGAGATATATTATTTAATCAGTGTAGATTATAATTTATACCATAATAAACTTAAATTTCCTTATAGAAAATGAAATTTTGACATCTTAACACGATAATTTATTATAATTATGATATATACAACAACAATTGTTCTTAAATTGTTATCCCACTTTCTATATGAAATAAAAATAATATTACAATATCAAAATAAGTTATTTCAATTCTATTCCAATTACTATAAAAATAAATATATTCTAAATTTAATTTCGAAATTAATTATCCGTTACCATATTAGCAAAAGTGCAAGAGCATTATTGATGCATCACAAGTGCCGTGGGTAGATTTTTCTTCTTTTTTTTCTTTCAAAATAGCAGCTTCATGTGACACGTACACTACTTTTTCACTTTAATCATTCAGTATCCATTATATTGCCATTGTAATCATAGATTATTTGAGTGAAACATGTTTGTGGAACACCCGAAAGAGCACATACATTTAGCGGCAATATGTGTGCTAATTTAGTTATTCTCCCTTCCCCGAATAGCTTTATAAATCAATCTTCAATTAGTTGCATCAATATCAATATCAAAATAACAGAATTAAAATTATTCAAACATTTAAGAGTAACATATAAACCTATCTCATTTTCTGAAGTTACTTGTAAGATAAAAATTACCCAAAATCAATCCTAAGGGTGTTTAACTGTATGATTATTCATCTCATAACTCCCATTAATTGTAGCCTTGAAAAGAAGTTATACTAGATAGACTTGAGGCCCACATTTGCTATCCATACACCTGTTATTTTCTTTTGCATAAAGTTCATCAAACCAAAACATTATAATATACTATGCTAAAAATGGAGATATTGTACTCATTAGCATTATCAAATTTTTGACAGAATTTTCTTTGATGAAGTTCATCCACTTATATATATACACACTAATAACCTGGGAATGTGAATAATTCAGAAAAATATGGTAAAACTGCATTGTAATGGAAACATGACCAAATTTTCTACTCAAGTTGCTAATTGTTGTGCTGATGAACTCCTGAGAAATGAAAATTACCGAGGAGCTAAAGGTGAACGATGTTCCTGGGAGCATCCATCATCGAAATTCTGAGAGTAACTGTAAGCATCATAGCTAAATCGAACAGAACTTCTGTGCCACGAAAGAAGTTGCCTGCACTGTGACTTTAACCTCCAATATAACTTCCTAGCAATGTTAAGTCCTTTGAAACAATTCACAGGTGTTCTTCTTTCAAGACTAACGTCAGAGCTGCTGTGTGCAACTCTACGTCCGTGCCACTTCAACATCTGGATCATCTTTGAACTTCTCATCATCAAGATTTTTGACCTACACCCTGCTTACCAAACATAAGAAAGTACTTAGATATCTGTTGGTTTTAGGGGACTTCGAAAAATTACAAGTTTAATGGAATGTGTAAAGAGGAATATAAAATGTATGTGCTTTTCAAGTGTATATATTCCATTTGTAGGCATCAGCTTCGTTTATATTGGATGTCCTTTTCATATATGCAGTGAGTGGAGGTGGTTCTCTCTCATATCAAACGCGACAGCTGTGTGTTGTTTCTTGTAGGGCCTAACCGTCCAAACTTCAAAGAGAACAAAAAGCTCTTCCTATTGATGTAGTTAAGGCACTAATTAAGGATTAGACAGAATCTTACCAACACAATCCCATTTTCTTTATCTAAAATCATTATGACAGGAGCTTGTTATGATGTCAAAGGAAGGCTCCCTTCAGCTCCTATGCAAAAAAGATAAAAAAGTTCTCTCCGCCAACTCTTTCACTATAGATCGTTGGATTGAAAGGACTAATATTTAAACAAGTAAAAGAAAAAAAAAGGATCAAAAGGGGATACGTGTGTCATAGAATGCCTCAGCATCTCTCTTTGTTATCCACTTATATCGCTATTTTAGCTTTCCTTTATTGCTTTATTGACCTTTTTCTTATTCTTTTCTTTGTTCTGTAACTGGAATAAGATAAAGATATAATATATTAGAAAAAGTGAGACCTATGAATGAAGAAGAGAGCCAACTTGAACCTTTTACTTTCTAATATAATAAAGATGATCCTACTTCAAGGAGTCAACAGTCAACATGAAGTGAGTGGTCACCCTATTGGACAAGGGACGGTTTTCTCTTGTCACTTTTGCATTCCATCTTAAGCAAGCACAGCAAGAAACAATAGAAATACTTTCTAGTTAAGTTTTATCATGACTAAGGTCTACACGCCATCCAAGTTCTTTCACAGCTCTGATCACCGCCTTACCAATAGTTGAAACTCTATGGCGAGAATGTTTTGGCTATTTTCCAAACAATGCAAAAATACTTATAGTCACAACAAATACATTTAAAGAAAGCAAGGCTTACCAGTTATGCCTTCAGGAAAAATATTGTCAAGTTCAACTAGATTCTACATCAGAACCACCAACATTACAAACATGAAGGCACCAAATTCTCTCAGCAACATCACCTGCAAGTGTTGAACATAAATCAGGCTCTGGAAGTACGTAGTATACTCCAAACAGAAGAGATGTTCAGGCTAACATGAATAACCTAATGAGAAGACAAATAGCAGAAACAACCAAATTTCATTACATGGTCTCTGAAAACCCATATATCCATAGAGAAATTATAGTGCCCGGAAAGGTATCATCGAGTAGTCCACCAGAAAGATTCTTTCACTTAGTGACCTCATATTAAATGATGTCACAGACAAATAAGCCTTAATATAAAGCTGCTGATAGGTCCAGCTTTTAACCAGTATTTGATAAGGGTATTAATTTTATCCTAATGGCAGAAAACAACTGAGAAACCTCAGACCTAGAAGGGAAGTTATGTTACCTACATCTAGGTGTAAATCTAGGTGTAATTGAAACAGGAAAGGTTATTTATGCCTGAAGACTTTTATCTACTTAAGTAAACTACAACAACAAAAAAATGATTTCCAATCCTTCCAGAGTTCGTTTCAGAAATAATAGAAATTGTTCCCTCGGGTCTACTAATAAAATTTGAACTTAGTAAAATTCCTGGCTTCATGGAAGACATTAACTAAATGCTACACAGAAAGGCCTTCGAGAAGTAGATAAAATAGTCTGTGAAACATTTCAGTTCATAGTTTTCAAGGATATGGTCATAGTCAATCAATGTATACATAACATTAGTACAGAATGAGAGAGAGAAATCATAGCAAACCCACATTCACTATACTTCCTCCTTTCCTTAGTACTACTATCGGATCTGCATAAAAGAAAAGAGGCAAGGTAGAATAATCAGCAGAATAAAGCTCATCGCCAAGATAAGAAGCTGAAGTATAAGAAATTCAATATTCGAAATGCTGATCATTATAACCAACAGAAGCATGTGACATGAAAGTGTACCTAGTAAATGAAAAGTCTCCTGTAACTTGACTGTCAAGCTCTGTCAGATATTTTCTGAACAAATTTGACCTACATTAATTAAACCAGCTATTCATTGATAAACTCCAAAAAATATAAAGTCAGTAAGCTGACTGGTGTAAAAGGATTGATCACTTCTCTGTGAGAAATCTCAACAGACAACAGGATATGAATCTCATACCAGGAAGGAATTGCAAATGCTGCTAGGACTGGAGATAGTTCCCACAAGAGATATAGCCGATTGTGTAAGAAAACTTCAAGGTACTCAATAATTCCTTTTTCCTATTACAACAAAAAGAGAAAAAAAAAATATAAACCATCCACAAGGAGAACAAAAATATAAGAATGTTCATAACGTGGAAATTGACAATGAATGCAAACTGGACGAAATGCTTACTTTACTTAGAGTTTAACACAAGAGTGAAATTTAGATAGGTGCATGTTAGAGCAACAAGTTGAACATCTTGAGGTGTATGCTCACATACTGGCCTGGTTTTGGAATTTTGCAGATGCTACTTGTACATGTTATAGTATCCGCAGGATATATATAAGAAAACTTAAAATATAAAGGATATAAAAACTTTGCTCAAAAAGTGACTTAAAGAGGTACAATGTTCATCTATCAGGTAATGTGTCACTTGAAGACGAACACGACAAACAAGTAAACCTCAACTTGGTGCGTACACAATGATTGTTCAAGTATAGTTGGATACATCATAGATTTGCTTTTTTGCACAGTATAAATTAGACTTTACAATTTCATTCTTCTCAGATGAATTTTATGTCTTCTAAATTAACACAATCATGTCCGTACGATACACTTTGTTTTCCTGCCATAGTTATTTATGTACACTAAGTAACAAGAAAACAATTCAGGTTATAGACAATGTAAATAAATACCAAGGACATGGCCTAGATAGGAGGGTGAGGAGGACACAGTGTGTTGCCTTGCTATCCGATCATATTAGAGTCGTAGTATTGCTCTTGTAGTTTCTTGTCCTTCAACTTCTGTTACGATCACTTTTTTGTTGTAGTTTATCTTGTTACTATCTGCCGATTTTCTATTATTTGTTGCTTCTTTTACTTTCACTATATTATTTTTTTTGTGACTGCTTTGGACTATTTTTCCTTGAGCCAAGGGTTTACCAGAAACAGTCACTATATCTCTGAGGTAGGGGTAAGGTCTACGTGCACTCTACCCTCTACGACCCAATTTTGTGGGACTACATCGGATATGTTGTTGTAGACAATGTAAAGAAAATGGACCTTCAACCTACCTCAACCTCAAAAGCTAGCTAACAAGGTGAGGATTACCCAAGACCATTTAGGAAACAACAACTCATTTCCTCAACCAATGTGTGAAAATGTAACATCCCCGACTAGGAATGAACATCTAGAGTGGGGAGAATATGACAAACAAACCCAACATTGGGTAAATCAAGAAATAGGAATGGGTATGGCTTTAATACCATGCAAGGAAAATAGAGTTTGAGACTAACTCAATCCTAAACCCTAGTTCATGAGGTGATGATTGGCTAAAACCATATAAGGAAACAACATATTTCCTAAAGCAATGTGGGATAATCTAAAAGGCAAGCCAAGCTTGAATCCGTTTCTTATAGGTCACATTGAGGCAATTTCATCATTGCTCCAAGGATCCTGATCCAATGTGGGATAATCTAACAAACAAAATAAACTATTGTGAAAAAATATAAAACGATCTAACCTCTATCTAGATTATTAGATCCATACAGACATGTAATCCACGTATGACGAACAAATAATACTATCAATTTCAGTTATACCGATGCAATTTTATTTTCATAGGCTTGACATGCAGCTCTTCATACTAGACAATGAAGGGATTTCATTTCAAAAAAATAATTACCTTTGAGTTGATGGTTTCCTCTCTACAACCTCTCTGGACCAAGTTATGCACCTCATTGTATAGCCTCGAAGTGGTGACAAACTCATAAGAGGTCAACATCAAACGGTCAATCAGAAAAGTCCATCTATCCACTACACATGCTAGTAACCCGAGCTCCTGCAGAAGTTTGGTTTGAACAAGGAAAACTAGTCACATATTAGTACAATTACTTCTCTCAAAGAAGATCGAGCTGCATATCAAGAAAATCCCATACTCTGCATAGCCCAACCAATCAATTTAATTACCTTTAAATAAAATTTGCAACAGCGATTAGTGTTACAATTCAATTAGACTAGCTTATTTTTTAGATATCAAAGAAAACAATCACATGAACCACATTAAGTTTTTTACAGAACAGAGCTTGAATAACAAATGTACGTGCATATTCTTGAAACGAACAGAAGTACAAAACAAACTGATGCAACTTCAGTCATCTGCATCAGGGTAATTGTGGTGTAGCCCTACAGTTTAAAATACCTTATCAATCAATTACGCTGCGATCCCAAATCAGTTTGGATTTTGTTTATCTACTCCCTTCTAGTTGGCCCCAGTTAACTCCACTCTTAGCTAATTTGTCTTTTGATGCAAATTGAGATTCTACAATCTCTCCATTATCCCTACACCAGCATGCAAGTCTCTAACCAAATTACTAAAAAAAACTTCCCAACAAACAGCACCAACTAGTTAGTACCACTTGCATTAATACTTTTTTCCTATTATGTAAGAACTTGTAATCTTTGAAATAATTTCCAACCATGTATTTTAGGTATAGAATAGCTTATGAACCGAGAAAAGAACAAACAGAAAAAGACCTAGAACAATAACTCCCTTCATCTCAATTTATTTAACACTCATTTCGTTTTGGAATGTCCCAAACTGTTTAATACCATTCCATTAATAATATTGTTCTATGTCCCGTCACAACTTTCAACAATTTAAATTTCATTTAACTCTGCAGATTTAAAATCCTGATGTTAATGTTTCCTTTATTCAAAATGTCCCAGTACCACAACAAGAAAACTTTCAACAATTTAAATTTCATTTAACTCTGCAGATTTAAAATCCTGATGTTAATGTTTCCTTTATTCAAATAACTTTTCAATCATCATTAATATATATTCCCACTACCACTAGTACAATACACATGTTGAATTAGTATCTCAAATTTCATGTCCAATCGAACACCATCATACAAGTAGAAACAGAGTCTAAAATAATCCCACTCAGTTGGTAAGTATGTGCAAAGGTGTTAAAGAGACTTGATGATGGCCATTAAACTTAACCGATTTCTCTAATATATAAGAAACACAAAAACTCCCATTTTTTGGGGGGATTTTATTTGTTATTTTTCTCATGTCTAGGCTTAAATGATAAACAAGGTTTATATCTCTTCAAGTAATCTTGCTAAGTCTCTCCTATATAATGATTATGACCCAAAAACCGAGTGAATTGCGAGTCAGACATAACAATTATTGATTGGATAAATGCGACCAATCCATTCTAACTAGAAAAATAAAAAAAATGCATTCCCGTTAGATTGTTTGAACATCCTCCTGTTAGTGGGAGGTAGCAGATGCCAGATGAAATAGACAAGGTGAGCAAGCTACCCGGACACCGTCAGGAAAACAAAATAAAAACATTTTCAAAACAGAAGATTTGAAGGAGAGAATCTTTGAAAAGATAGATGAATTGACTTACAACTATTTCACACAAACTCTCTTCAAGTTGAGATGATATATCCATCCTCTGAAACACTTGAATCCATTGGCTCTTAGGGGCAGAAAACATCAGGCTGGCACCTGAGACCAGTCTAATAGTTCTCTTGTCTAGAAAATATGAGAGGCTTCTTGATTTCCAAGAATTCCAGACAGCAGGATCGATTGGTCTTTCTTCAGTCCTTGGGGCATTAACAAGAATTGACTTTATTTCTGTTCCTACAATGATGTGGTAATTACTTAACATATTCTGTAAGAACAAGTAAAAAACAAACAGTATACATGATCATAAAATATATCACATATTCCAAGCAAATGACAGTACACAACTTATTAGATACTTCTGCACTCTAATTACAGCTAGGAAGGTTTTATCTTAGGCCTCTCCATCCAATTATAGAGAAGAAGCATTAGAATGAGATCATGTTAGAAGTCATGAAATATTGATGGAGAGCTTACTGAATTAAAATCATCATTTACGAGTTACTATTCCAAAGGTACTGCAGATAGTAGTGAATGCAGATGCCAGTGGATTAATCAATAAGTATCTTTTTTATCTATTTGCATGAACCGGTCGAGAAGTGCTATGGGGATCTATATCCCTTCCTCTATGGGATTACAATTGTTAATCGATGCCAAGCAAACATACTCGTTTTCATAACAAGTGATAAGGTGCAGAATGATTTCTTATGTTACTTTATAGGCTTTGACGTTTGAAAATTGTTATATTTTAGAAAAGAAACCCCAAAAAAAACAGAAAAACAAGATAAGAAACTAGTTCAACCCTTTCCATGATGCAGAAGAAGCTCACACATTCTGCTTT
This sequence comes from Solanum habrochaites, assembly GCA_027704765.1. NCBI lineage: Eukaryota > Viridiplantae > Streptophyta > Magnoliopsida > Solanales > Solanaceae > Solanum > Solanum habrochaites. The sequence continues at coordinate 71,353,912 of JAKWJA010002497.1, read as the reverse complement.
TAATTTCTTTGAAAAGACACATTATACAATTCATGAAGCTGACACACAAAATGCCAACCTGAAAACGGTCTTTATGTAAGTTTAATAGACAAATTGTCTGCATTGTTTACGTGAAATTTCCAAATAACACATGCTCAACAAAATTAGAAACTACTCCAGTACATGTCATGATGAAGAAGAAGCTCACAATGTTTGGCTATTAAGTTATTTTGGAAGACGCATATGCTAATGTAATTCATAAAGCTGCTAAACTTTTTTCTTTTGTCATATAAGTGAGTTCATAAAGCTGATACACTACATGCAGAAAATGGCCTTCGTGTTTGTTAAATTGACAGAGTGTCTACATCACTTACATGAAATTTGTTGTCTGCGTCATTTTTACATCTAAAGCATTGTCATCCTCCCTCACATACAGATCTCTTAAGCCACTGGACAAAATGTTCAACCCTGTCTCTGCTGCAGATATCAATGAAACAGATAGTTGCCTCGTTTCAAGCGCTTGTGCAGTGAAGAGAGAAAACTCACATCTGATTGAATCATCAGATTGTTCACTTGGAGAAGAATTTTGCAATGAGTTTAGAGATTCCTCCCTTGGAAACTTTTTCTCACTAGGAATAGCGTTTCTAGATGTATTATACCCATCAAGGGTATTGGACAATGTCATTGTGATCGAATCATACTATCTGCCTTCTGTCATAGTGATAATCCTCCTCAAAACACTAAAGTTGCATTCAGTAAAGCTTTCAAGTGTTCATCCTCTCAGTGGAAAGACACTGATGAGATGTTCTAGCATAAATTCACTCGCTTTGCTAAGGACCTTGGAAGAAATATGGGCTAGACCCTGTTTAAAATATTAACAGAAGGCAGCCTTCCCTCTTTTCAGAATTATTCAAATTGCAATAGGAAACAATAGAAACAGGTACAAGATAGAAATACAGAAAGCATAAAAAACAAGCTAATATATAATATATCAGGGCATGTAACAACAAATCCACTACCTGAGGGAGATATGGATTAGAGTTTATTTCACATAAAGCTGCATCAAGCTCCTCCAAAGAGTTTTTATAGTCATCTGAGCTACTCAAGTCCCTTATCACCTGTACACAAAGCAAATCGCAAGTACGAAGCAAAAAATAAGTAATTCGTTTCGTATCAAACCACAAGCAATCAGAAAAAAAAAGAACCTTTAATAATTTTCATGTACAAATAAACTGCAAGTTTTTACCGAACTGTTCTCCCGTTTTACCACACCCTAACTTCAATTGAACAGTTATACTCAAAAAGAAAACAGGGAAGAGGTACTGACATTCTGGAGAAAGAGAAGACCCATTGAGCGCATTTTGCTGTTATGTTAATCCCAGTGGCAAGACGGACCAGAGAATTGTACCCCGAGAAAGCAGAATGGCCATAATCTAAATAGAACCCTTTCCCACCATTTTTCAACCAAATCTTCCAGAGAAATCCTCTGGTTATGACAACAACCCGCCATCTCTTCCAACCACTATAGATTATTTTTCTCCCGCCTTGAGGAAATTATTTTTTCTTTTTTCTAAAATAAAATCTAATATTAGTCCGTTTAAAAAAAAAATAGATTAAGATTAAAATGAACACAGTTTTTTAATATATCCTTATTAATTATTGTCAGATTTATTAAGTTCATCCACATAAGGATAAATGAAGAACATCTAAAAGTTAGTCTTTTGAAAACTGAACATTAAGTTACGTTTAGAAAAAATAAAAAATGTCTCATGTCTCAAACTTTCAATTAGATAAATGGAGAGAGTTTTGTATATGTAATTATTGAGTTGAAATGGAATGTTTTGTTTTAATTATTATTTAAATTTTATTGTATCATATCGTTTAAATATATATCGTTAGATAACAACGAAAAAGACTCATGACTGATTTGGCATGATTGCATCGTTACCTTAATATTTTCTTCTTATTTTATCTTTATTTATTGTTTAATAATTATATTTCATCTTTTACCCTAATATTTCATAGTATCTCTACTCCGTACACTAATCATGAATGTGTGACATTATATTCATTCAACATACTCTCGATCCAACAGTTTTAACAACAACACAACACACATTCCAAACAAAGGGAAGTAATGTCAATTGCTATTTCTATAATTCTATATAAATTATTTTATTTTATAGGAATGTCTTTTTAAAAAGAAATATTAACTGTACGTAATACTATATGTGGAAAGACAGTAATAGCAAGATTGTTTCTTCTTAGTGGTACCGCCTCATGTGTCTCAATTTGCCGTACAAGTGAAACTAGGATGAATCAAATTTGTATACTGAATTGAATATTTAATTGTCGATTAAATCTTTTCATATTTTATTTAGCAATATTTTCTCTATAGAGAAATTTCAAGAATCAATCGAAAATTTGTTAAGCATAAAATTATACATTACAGTTCCAGTTTACGGCCCAAAATCTTCAAAGTAAAATACAAAGAGCCAGATAGACAGATTAATTGTAAAGATAAAAGCAAAATACATTTTATAAAAATTTCTTACCAAAAATATTTGAAAATCTATGGCATACACGCGAGCTTAAAGCTCGCCTTCGTCTGTCTAAGTGACAACCCTTATTAGGTTAACAGAAAGATCAATTCACATTCAAGCATTCATAGAATAGAGTCAAGCATCAATAAATAAGCAATTACAATCACTAAAGAGAAGAAGAAACATATCAAAACTTTTGCATACACTTGGATCAAAGCATATTCAAAACCATGGAAATGAGAACCATTTGATCATCCCAAAATTTTGAACAAGTAATTCTTACCAAGACAAAACCGTTCCTCAGATATCCGAAAACTTAATGACAACCCAAAAAAAACACAAGAAAAACTACTTAGGGGAGCTCCTACTTCTTCTACACAATAGCATTGGCAGCAGATGCAATCCTAGGCCATAGATCAGCACATTCTTTACCAATTGGGCCAGTGATGGCAGACCCTACAAAGCATAACATCAAAAGACTATGGTTAACGAAAAATGTAATACAGGTTCATATATTTGTATCTTGTCAAGGGGATAGTGACTTCAAATAGAATAGCAAAAAGTAGATTGAATTACCTTTCATTTCTCCCTTGGGGTTCACAATCACACCAGCATTATCTGCAGAACGAAAATACAACTGAATAAGGACTAATGCCACAGAAGAAACTGACTTCGTGTAGTCTATTCAGTTATAATGATGTAAACACAACATAGTAGCGCACACAGAAACAAAGCAGGCAGACAATCTCACAAACAAGAGATAGAACTGCGACTGCATAAAATAATAAGATTAGTCCATAAGCTATTTATCAAACACAACAATGCGCAGCAGCAGTAATATCAACACAGAACGAACTATGACAGCAGACCCATGAAAGATCCCTAAATACTAATTCAATTAGTACCTTGCGGACATCTATATATCCATTCAACTAAATTCTCACGTCCATCTGATTCAAAATGGATCAAACGGTACTAGCAACTAATGTCTAATGTAGCAACGCAAACAGCAAATATTAAAATGCAATAATTGATTATAAAGAGAAATAAAACAAGGTCTACACATCCATCATGGTATAGCTACTTATTTGTATATAATACTAGTGACTTCTAGCTTCAATCATCACAAGATTTAATAGTTGTTTTGGCTACTTCTGTAATATTCCATGCTATTCGCTATATTCCATCAGCTCCATTGTTCGTGCACAGAATCTACGACCCAACAGAGATCTACAGTGTACAATTCTAAACCCACTCCTCACAAACTCACTTTGGAGCCCTGACTTGTGGGATTTCAAGTTGGTATGTTGTTGTACTAGCAACTTCAACAGTAACACATAAAAATATCCCTTCGAATTCATCATTAGCTTAACAAACAAAAAAACCACATATAATCACAAGCACAATTCATCATCTAAAGGCAACTAAGAAAAAGACTTGACAAAATCCGCCTTTTTGATATCTACCACATCAATTCCAAACTAAGTTACTATATAACTACATTATCCAAGTATATTCCCAGCCTGTTTTATTCACAAAACCAAAGAACAATGATCCTCAAATATACTTCAAAGTCATGAAAACCCGTCACTTAATATTCGGCGCATATGCTTGCGTTGACGAACAATGACAGCAGGTCCTACTTACTTCCTGAGATTGCTTACACCTATTTCACAGTAGCCATCACCTATCGTCCACCAAATCATGAAGGCAACCTGTATAAGACCTATCCCTTGTCCCTTTCAACGGAATAATGTACATGAATTCTTAGCACCAGTTGTTATCGGCGCAGTTCACTGTCGCCGCCACCGGCAGACCCAGTGACATTCTGAACTTGTTCCCGGCGGAACCTCCTCGTCCTGAAAAGCTTCACACATCAAATCCAAATAAATAATAACATGTAATCAGAGAAAGAAGTTGAATAAGACCAAGTAATACCTCGTTTCGACATCCCGGACGGTGTTGTTCTTCACGATCCCAAAAATCTGAAGAGGAAAATTGAAGCAATGGAGGCGTTAGGGTTTTATATACAGCTAATTCTGTAAAATTGACTAGGGTTTTTTTAGTTCGATCACCATGGCAGCCGGTCCAGTACACTGGTGCTCGTTTGGCCCAGTGAGCCTGTCATGGCCCAATTCATTGAACGTGCTCTACTGGTTAACGAGCTTCATAGATGTTTTTTTATTCGAAAAAAAATTACATACGCAAGATAAATATATGTTATGTATTTTATATATTACATAACTAATAACTATGTTTTTGTAGAAAATATCTCCTCTCTCTCAAACTCTTGCTTCGACACTCTTCTTCACGTCTCTCCTCTTTTGTTGCTTCTCGACTTCATTTCTCCCCTTTGATCTCATATCACTTTTTGTTTTATCTTTAGAGATAAAATTGATACAAAACAAGAGAGATATGGTGGGGACCTTTTTTTTTCTTATTTCTTATCTTCGATTTCTTACTCAAACTCTCGATATGCCTGAACGAGGGAGAGATACATTATTATATCAATTGTCCACTGAAAGAGTAATAAACACACTAGTACGATACAACATGATACTACAATTCGATACAAGGTGACAATGCACAAAGGAAAGGATGTTGTTATGTTCGTTGATAGAACTTGATATAATTGTATTCGTTGATACAATTGTATTCATTTAATACAATTGTATTTGTTGATACAAAAACAATTGTATATATTGATACAACCTCTCTCCTATCTCTTTCAAATCTCGCTTACTTTCTTTTTTTCCTTTTAAAATGTAGCTTTGAATTGTTATTAAGCAAACTATAGCTGCTATGAATTTCTAATAAGTCTAAACTAGTCATTTTTAAAATTTCCCTTTTAATTTAATTAATTAAATAGATAATGTTAAACATTAATACTTTGGCACAGCTAAACTCGAACAATTCATAATTATTTATTCGTACCAGTAATTATGATGCTTCACATTTTGTCACTAAGTTGATCCAAAAGACAACAATCTCTTATTTGCTTGTTATTTTTATTCAAAATGGATAAAAACCATCTTAAATTAATTTTAAGATCTATATTTGGCTCAACTTGTTTATGTTTAATAATAATGCACTCTTAAAATTCAGCCCCAACAATTTTAATTTTAAACGAATAGATTCATAAGAGTCAAATCATTTAAAGGTTGAATCTGATATTTGATTGGATCAATAAATTTAGCATTACCTATTGATTAAGTGACACATATAGAGTAATCACTAATAAGTCAGAATAAAAACTACACCAGCTACTTTCTTCCTCACTCAAACCGACGCTTAAGCGATAGCAAGGTTCTTTCCATGGCTTAATACTCGATTTATAATAGTAAAAAGGGATAAAATGGCTTTTAACCACTAATTAAATACTCCTAATTAAATACAAGATAAATCAATCTTGCATTTTATCTTAAAAGAATTATCCCATATTTCTCGTATCAAACGACCCCCTTAATTATTTAGGAAAAATGTTATATAATAGCAAATTATTAGTTTAAATTAAATGCTATAAATATCGTTTGATTTAATTATACCTCATATCAAATTGTTGTTATTTCGCCTCTCTCCTGGTGAATTCGTTCCACTTTCTCTTCTCCTATTTGTCAACACAAATATAATAAAGCGTTAAGTATTTGTATGCGAAGAAAATCATATCTAACAAAAATTTTTTTCGTTCCCCTCTCTCTCAATCTCCCAGATCTCGCTCGCACTCTTACTCGTCCTCTCTCACTTATTACAAATACAAATGTTATACATTTACGTTTGTGTTTTGTTAAAGCGCCATAAAAAGTATATACAAATACAATGCATATAAATTTTCGTCCCGATACACTTAGTAATTATACAATACGATTCTTCCAGCTGACCATAAGTTGTCTTTTTGTCTCTTTTCTCTCTTTCTTTCTATCCACTTCTTTGTATTATATTCGAAATAAAAATATAGTATTCAACTATTTTCTTTTGTATTTTTATAGCGAAATATACATATTTATGTTTAATATGAAGCGCAATTATGTAAATTATAACTGTAACATATAAATATATTTTTATGTTTACTATTTGTAAAAATTGTTCATCAGTGTAATAGCTAGAATGATGAATTGTTATAAGAGAAACCTGCACTCTATGTCCTCCAAGGAAAATATGTATATGTTTTAGTCCATATTTTGAGTTTGTTATCCGATTTAACTCATATTTACATATAAACATTTTTATATACATTTCCATAAGGGTTAAACACATTATGTACAATATTTTCTCCGAATCTAATGACATATGATATTGTATAAACCAAAAATATAACTACGTGATGTAATATTTTATTTTGGGATGATATTTTTTAAAATTCCTGCGTACTTTAACCCCCTAAGTTAATAGTTTGAGCAGGTTAGGATTGACTTAAATTGATCAAACTCAGTTTTTAGCTTTTGAAAGTGATTGACAAAATCAAAAATAAATTAAAAATAACTTTTTAAAAAGTTAAAAATTAAAAGTAATCTCTCATCCTTTTTATTTTCTTTTACTAAAAAGTTATTTAAATTATACTTTTTATTTTTATTTTTAATTTAAAAATCATTTTTTAAGTTAATCTAGTTGAACTTTTAAAGATAATTGAAACTTTCTTACAGCTTTTAATTAACCACAATACTCCAATACTATTAATTATCCATACTATTTCTTTTTCAGTCAACATTTTAAAACTTTAAATAATTTTAGAATTTATTTTTTCAAACAATTAAGTCATGTAAAAATGCCATTTAATAGTACTTTTCAATAATTTTTTTAAATATTTTCATTTTTTAATTTAAAAATAAATACTTTAATTTCCTTTTCCCAACTCCTTCCCTTCTCTCCTTTCTTATCCCTCCTTCCCTATCAATTTCGCAAAGCCGAAAAGCACACATTCCACATGAACATCGAAGCGCCAATATAAGCATAAAACAAAACCAATAGGAATGTTATCTAAATATATTTTATAAGAGTGCCGTGATTTTTTAAGAAACCTGTGGTAATTCGTACATCAAAGAAAAACCGGATTTGAAATTCTTCGTGTTCCTTCCGTTGCCTTAATTGTTCCTCCTCCTCTCCCTTAATTACAATTATGCACTCGGCCAATCCAACGGGAACACTCAAAATCTTCTCCTACAGACACATAGAAAATCATCTTAAGCTAAAGCATTTAATCAGAAGAGAGAATGTAGAACCAACAAATGGCTTCTTTCACAGAGTCGATTTCTATCTGATCCTTTCAAATCTGGTCATGTCAAATGTATTTTCTTGGAGTCTGGGCAGTTCAGTAGTAAATGGGGAAAAGCTCTACCACAGAAGCTTTTCTACAGACATACCAAGAAAGGTGCAAGATGCATCCATATTGATTTCAAGGTGACTGAATTTTGCTTTTGAGGATTTTGGGGTTGTTTATATCAAGGTTTTGGTTGATGGGTCTGTTGCAAAATTGGTTCTTTTTGTTTTGGTTTTTCGATTGGTGAGTAATGTGAAGGTTTTGATCCTTTTGGGGAAATTTGGTGGAGTTTTAGGAGAGTGTAGAGGATAGTGATTAGGGTAGAAGGTTAACTAGCTAGCTAACAGTGTGTGTGTTGTTTGCTGTCTGTGCATATTAGTAGCCGTAGAATTGCTCATGTAGTTGGATTTTTCTGTTTACTACGTGTTGATTACTTGTACCTCGAATATCATATTATTTTTTGTTGCTTTGGGCTGTTTTATCTTGAACTGACAGTTTATCGAAACATCTCTACACTGAAGTAGGAGTAAGGTCTCTAGAAACCACTTTGAGGGATTTCAGTGGGTATATAGTAGCTGTTGTTGTTGAATCTTATTAGAAAAGTGAAGAATAAGTTTCATTTTAAAGTATTTTAGAGAGGCTACTCAATTTCAGAGCTAATCCGTATATGAAATGTAAATAGAAGAAGAAGAAGGGCTTATCTTTCATGTTGTTTAAAAGAAACAAAGATGAGAAATATTCATTGGTTGAACGCAATTAAAAGTTCAATATGGCCTAATACAACGAGCGAAAGAGCTTCAATATCACTGAGAGAATTAACAACAGATTATTGTAGTTGTTGTCACAGAGATTAATTTCCCAAGAAATATCACAACTACTAGGTGATAGATGTATGCAATGATTTTAAATTTAGCTGGTGAATATTCATATAGCTGTAGTATTGGCCTCACTGGCCATCAAGCTAAACTGTCAAAAAGACTTTTATAAGATACTCTCTACTAAAGCCATGTCTAAATTGCTCGTCACTACGTAATACCTGGGGAAGACATGTTATAGACTGACAGTGATGTCCTTTCACTACCATTTCTCTTGCTCTAAACCATTCATTATCTGTGTACACACTCCTTTGCTGGCTCTGTTCTGTTCTTACTACATGTTACAGTAGATAAATTCGTGTTATTCTAGTGGAAAATGCAAGGTATTCAATCAGTAATTAGCAAAAAGGCACTAGCTGAATTAATTTCTTGGCTTCCTTTTCTTGTTCAATTTCAATTGTTTACACATGGCAGATATATTTTTGCAAGTTCAGGACACCACCCCTGCAAGCACATAATCGTGAAACTATGACCATTGATGAATGCTACAACACCTTTAGACGCCTTGGCTCAAACATGTGAAGCCGATACTTCTGTTTCCAATATGCCATTATTACTTCTTGTTGCCCTTGTTGGGGCCACCGTGGGAGGTAAGGTACTTTTAAGTTTAGCACTGCCATTGCTTTATTGCATAGTTCAGAGTATTCGACTTTGAAATGACAGAAAGTCATTGTGGCTGGATGGAACTCTAGATCATAGACCCCAAGTTAAGTATAGAGCATGGACATAAACTTCACATCAAAATTACATCTCATATGATGCAAACTACACTTTTTCTGTTGAGGCATTCAAAAGATTACATAAGCAAGTAACTTGGATGATCATAAGACCAGTTACGTTTGACTTGCATAACTTCTTTACAAAGCTAAGTCAAAAATAGTACATGCAGATGTGAGACAGAATTTGGATTAAAATGCAAGAAGTTTTCAAGTATTTTTGATGCTTCAAAGGTACATTGTCAATGTATATATCCAGGAGATCATAATGGCATATTATTTCGATGGCAGTTCATCTGCCAGAATACTAGATAAAAATCTTAGTTATCCATGAGGTTTACAAATGAGCCTATGTATGTTTGTGGAAATGACCATTTAAAGTGCCATTAATCTATACAAAATAGCCAATTAAAGAAACTTGTCAACAGAACTTGTGTAAACATAATCCCAAACCTTTTTATGATTGACATAATGGATCTCAAATATCCATTCATGTCGTCTGTCTCTTATATCACTCTCTTTAATATTTGGTCCTTTTGGGACAATTCAAAAACTGTTCAGAAAAGATCCTTGTTGTCTAAAGATTTCCTCTCTTCTTCCTTTTTCCTTATATTTTTTGATTGGCAAAAAGGATGGGAATTTGAAATGTATGTTTGTAAATAAAACATTTCAAGTTTGAGTCAACTCTGAGTACAACGGAATGACGTGTTTGTGCTAAAATGGGTGAATATGTGTAGGAGTGAATGAGATCTCGTTTTCAAAATGTATTCACTACAATTGACAAGTCCCTCACCAGCTTGAGGTTTGGGGGGGGGGGTTAATTCATAAATGTATATAGTGTCCCACATGAAAAAAAAATTTAGCATGTATTTTCTAGAATATGACTACAAATAGGGGCTCGGTGCAATAATGTTTATACACATCTTAATTATGTTTTCCCCGTGTTATTTCTCATAGTTTTCCTTGGTTTTACTCTTTTTTTTTCTCCACCTTTTGACACAAGTATGTGTGTGCGTTCATTATTATCATAAATTGATTGTCCTCTCAGGATACTTGCTCGTCAGAGAAACCGAACGCAGCTGTAAATGATACTGCCGCCAGTATTAATCACACAACAGCCTTAGAAGGCAAGCCAATATAGAGTCCTATGCACCTACCTTAAGTTATGCTCCTGTTGGTGGTAAGATTTCAGTAAGTGAAGTGATTATTGATCCAAAAAAGGAGGAATTAATTTCTCACTTGAAAAGTGGGAAGAATTTTCTGAGAAATCAAGCTCTAGAAAAGGCTTTTTTGGAGTTTAAAACAGCTCTTAAGCTTGCACAGGACCTAAAAGATCCTACAGAGGAAAAGAAGGCAGCGAGGGGCTTAGGTATGTCAGATCTCCTTGTTTAGTTTAGCCTAATATTTTCTTGATTGAACTTGGTTAGACAGTAAAGGACTTGTGAAGTTAGTCGAATAGAAATCTCCTCTGCATGTGACCCTGCATCGACTGAAATTACACATGCATGCATCTTTTGTCTTCTTTGATCTAGCAAGAATTTTCTGGAGATGATTTTTGTGGTTGCTTGTCTATGTATAAATAATGTAACGAGTATGTTCCCTGGGAATGAGATCCTGTCTTAACCATATTTCGTTGTTGTCATTTATTCCTAATTTCTTGGTGTCAGAGTCATGTTGCTTCTTTTTTCTTGGCTCATTTTCTTTTTAATCTATGGAAGAAAGTGCAAAATCCCGCTAGAAGTTGGATGTAGAGATTTTGGTAAATTTACTTATTAAAAGAGACTTTGGTATATCTTAGCCTTGTATCAACCTACTGTTGTTTCTCTTTCTAGTATATGTTTGTGTCACGATGTAATGACCCTCAAAGGTTCACCTCTTTCTCAGGGGCATCGTTACAAAGGCAGGGCAAGTACAAGGAAGCGATTGAATACCACTCTATGGTTCTTGATATCTCGGGAAGAAATGGGGAGGAGTCTGGCAGCACAGAAGCTTATGGAGCAATAGCTGATTGCTATACCGAGCTTGGAGACATAGAACGAGCTGCAAAATACTATGACAAATACATTGCAAGGCTACAGAGTGAGCTAAGTCCATCTATCTTGTGGAGATAAGATCAGGCATACTCTGTTCTGTTGCGGGAGATATTCTTTCATGTTCTATGCTATTGTGCATAGTAGAAAGTTGTAGGATTAGGTAGGTCTTTTCTTGTTCTTGGGTGTATTAATTCTCTTCTTGAATGATCATTCATGATTGGTTTATTCTTTGTTTTTAGCTTTGTCGTGATACATAGTTTGGCGTTGCGATGGGTGAACTCTAGCACTCGATTAGCTGCGTAGTGTCAGTAATATTGTCAGCTTAATTTACATGTGAAAGTTGGATTTGGGGAAACAAATGATGTTTAGAAAGGTGAATATTTAGCAGCTATTTTGTGATTATGGGAATGGAACAATGCATAAGGACTGTTTCTTGCTGTTACTCTTGATTGTATTCAGGACATAGGCATCCACCACATTAACTGTCTGTCATGATTGAGTAACTTTGTATAACCAGCCTTAAACAATAGATTATGGCATATAGAGCAATCAATTAAATTCACACTAACTTGGCGGTAAGTTTAGCAAACAATGTTTATGTAACCATCATTGATAGAAGTACCTAGACGATTTTATGTTACTGTCAGAACTAGAAGAACCAAGGTAATTTACTAAGGGATTTGAGGAGGTTATAGTATAGTGCGGTGAGCACTTGGGAGTCGAGGAGTCGTTATCTTAATTTGCTATTTTTTGTGGGGAAAGAGGTTGTCAATAGATTCTTGGCTCAAAAAAGTGCAACCAAAACAAAATTGGAAGAAAAATAAGGACAACGAAAAAAACGAAAGATGGACAACACAAATGGAACAATGGATAGTGATAAAAATTGAAGAAAAGGAATATGTCATATAAGATGAATACGCGAAAGATGAAGGAATATTGGACAGGATGTCTATCCTTTACCCTAGTTCTCAATCTCCGCACCTCTAAATTAAGTATAAAATAAATCGATAGTTATCTCGAAAATAAAAAAATGTGTATATCATAGAAGGAAGGAGCCCACTTTAATAAAAGGGCAAAATCTTAAGCTTTTATAATAGGAAAAAGAACATTTGTAGTCCATAAATGGAAGCTGTTTACATACGCTATTCCTACTTTAAATGTCCTATTTTGTTAACGAAATTCGAATTATAAATACCTAATACCAAGCAAAAATATATATTAATATAATGGTATGCAAAGAGGAGTGGAGCATGGCCTTCTAAAAACATACTAAGAAGGTAGCACACCCTTATTTTGTTGGTGAGCGCCATCCACATAAATTAGATATAATAAAATGTTTGTTTACACGCGCTTCAGTATGATTGGACCCTAATAAACTTAAATTTCCCCTTAATCGTTTTCATTTCTACTCTGTTCTGTTTCTGTTTTAAACGTTATTCGTATTTACTATCGGATCTAAAATTCACCCCGATTTCTTCATGATATGAAATTTCATTCCATTCAGGTAGGAGATGAGTGAGTTTACTTTGGTTACCTTATGATTGTATCATGGTGGGGTGTTAGATTTAACTAGTGGACAACCAATATATAAGGGTGGGCACTAGTTAAATCTAAAGCTCCACACTATACCATCTTAAGGTAACCAAAGTAAACCCACTCATCTCCTACTTGAATGGAATGAAAGAACAGAGACAAGTAGAACTCAACATGTGTACATTAATACATCGCACACACTAAGTAAATAGAAAATTTATTATAGTTTAGAACATAAATAGACACGAAAATTGATAAAACGTACTACGCCTAGTATAGATTAGGAACATATAGGATCATTAACGAGAAAGAAAACACCATATGGTTAACAATATGAAGATAATATGTGGTATAAACTACATACGATCCATGATAAACATAAACGAGAAAGAAAACACCACATGGCAATATGAAGATAATATGGTATAAATAGTATCATTACTAACATATATAACATCAAACAAGAAAGAAAACACCATGTGGTTAACAATATGAAGATAATATGGTATAAATAGTATCATTACGAACATATATAACATTAAACGAGAAAGAAAACGCCACATGGCTAACAATATGAAGATAATATGGTATAAATAGTTTATCATATCGGTAACAATATAAATTAAACAAGATATAAAAACACCAATGGTTTCAGAAACTAATAGAAGGATATATGGTATAAATGGAAACAATGAATGCTATTAATATTCTAAATACCTAATTATTCTCTTCAAGTGTTTTTTGGTTCAAATTTCATAAACCCAATCGATAGAACACTAAGCATCATTAGCGTATTCATAAATCGCTAGAAATTGAACTTAAAAAAACTAACCTTTACTCACATAAATAGGTGAATAACTAAGTAAACAAACCTTCCACAACCCTCCCAACAAACTTCGATTGGAACGAAACCTCAAATCATGAAGAGAATAGGGTGAATTTGGTCTGATAAAAAAAAAGGTTAGGGTTTAGAGAAAGAAAGAGGAAAATGAAAAGACTACGGGAAAATTAGAGCTTTGGGGTGAGTGCAATACATGCAGGGTTGTAAACATAAACACATTTTTTATGTATATTTGGTTTTAGTGGGCATTGTAAATTATAGAGGGTGAGAAGAATATGTACAAAAATGTTCGGGGGATAGGACCCCCTTAAAGTATGAGCGTGTAGTTGAGAATCCGGCTATAGGTTGGGGGCTTATGGCCATTTTCTCTATAGAAAAACATATTACGACTGAGATACTTAGATATAATCTCACCCTTAAACACACAATTCCAAAACTAACGACCAGGATTTCTTGGAGTTCTCGATGTTCTCATTTTACAATACTCTTTCCATTTACAAACATCTTATTCAATTGAATATACAAACTTTCAGAATGGTTTGAGACATAACTATCAAATTTTAAAATCAAAATATAAAGTATAAAAAAGTAGAAGATTAATGAAAGATTGTCGAGTGAAAGAGATATAGTTCAAGTGAGAAAGAAAGACATATATAAATTCATGTGAGAAAGAAAGAGATATAGTTCATGTGAGGAAGAAAGAGATATAGTTCATGTGAGGAAGAAAGAGAGGTAGTTCACGTGAGAAAGAAAGAAATATAGGTCAGATGATAAAGAAAGATATATAAAGGAAGAAATAAAAGGAACTGTAGTTCGCCATTTGTGGGCGAACTACCTTTAAAGTTGGTGTGATATTATTTTAGATGAAATGGGAGTTTAACGGGGATGACGCGGTTGAGGGATGTTAGTTATAGTTCACCCCTATGAGCAAACTATCCGTTTTAGTATGTTTTTACCGAGCGTCATTTTAGGTGTTTGGGGTTGAAAAAGTATTTGTTTTGATGACATCAAGGAGGAAGACAGTGTCTCAGTGAAAGATTGTTCTATTACTGTTTGATACTACCAGAATATATTGATACCATCAATAATGGTTGAGTGAATAGAACAAGAGGCAATAAGGTGAATTGTTTGGGTTGTTAATTCAATTTAGATAAATACTTTACCTATCTATTATCTGTGTGTATAAGGCTTTATGTTCTTTTATCAAGTCAGTTTCTTACTGCTTTCAAAAGAAGGATCGGAAAGAGCACTTCAATCAATGTGTTGGTAATTTTGTTATCTCTAATACTTAAGAGCTTGTAATGATATGAAATATGGGGGTTGTGTGTTTTTAGGGTGCTGCTAATGCATAAGACGTTGAGCACATATGAAAGTCTTTTCATCTTTGGTTGTTGGGAGTGTTTGCTGGTAAGATACAAAAAGGTGCCTCCATTACCTTTCAGAATGAATATTGTTTTGCTATTTGTTTTATTATCTGCCTTCATGATCTTTTACATTTGGCTCTTGCTGGATGTATGTATTGATTTGAGATCTTGCACATCCTTAGTTAAAAGCATATTAGATGCACCATGCGTAGCAAGTTCTGCCGAAAAGTATGATCGTCCATACGAAAGTAATGTTGGGAACATCTGTCTCTAGTTTATGGGTGGTACTTTTGAAAATTGTAGATATAAGTTGTTTAAGACTTGCCCAAATTCTCAAAGAAAACATAAATTGTTGCCAATCGGCTAAGCTATTGGTATCCAAAGAGAGACAATTTTTTTAGTGTGTTTACAGTTTTCTTAATGTAAGTTGGTATTCTGGTCATCCGAACAGATATTACAAGAATTGGTGTTAGACGGTCACTGGAGTACCTGAAAGAAAAAGGATCATAACTTTGTGGTTCATTCATTTTCAGCAGAGGCCAGAAGGAAAATGAAGCTGTTATACTTTGGTTGTTCGTTAAGTTTCAGTAGATACTAGAAGGAATTGCTTCAGATATCAGTAACATCATTAAGTTCACCAGTCAACAAATTTATATACTATTCGTATAATACATAAGATGGAGTCAGTGTGAGTGTAGAAGTGCACATCCTGATCTAACTTCAGACGGTAGAGAGGTGTTCCGATAGGACCCTTGGCTCACACACAAAAATAGTCTATAAAAAGCCGTATGAAAGTTCAATAAGTAACAAAAACAACATACAGTTTAGATAGAGGGATTGAACTATATTCTTAAATCCTTCTAACCCTAATTGTCTCTCCTGTGTGGTCTGAGGCAAGGCGGAAGCCTTGAAGCGAAGATCAACGGCGCGTTGAGCGCCTTTGCACACACTTAATTGTGTATATCATCATATGATGTAAGTCATCATTTTCCTTACGAGTCAGTCTTTGTATAGTACACAAAAATATATATTATTATTTATATTTTAGGTAGAACACTAAAGACATAGATCAATTTTCTTGTTATGTTAATTTCCAAGAATAAGAGCTACTTGTAGGTGTACAATTGAATATACAAGCTTTCAGAATAGTTGAGACATAACAATCAAATTTTGAAAAATCAAAATATAAAGTATAAAAAAGTAGAAGACTAATGAAAGATTGTGGAGTGAAAGAGATATAGTTCACGTGAGAAAGAAAGAGATATAAATTCATCTAAGAAAGAAAGAGATATAGTTCACGTGAGAAAAAAAAGAGAGATCGTAAGGGGAAGAAGAAATGGTCACATGAAAAAGAAAATAGATATATAAAGGAAGATAAAGATTTGTGTGCGCCCATTGTGAGCGAACTACTTAAAGTGGTGTAGTATGTAGTTGATGAAATGGAGAGGTTAACATGGATTACGGCGTGGGGTATGTTAGTGATAGTTGTAATCTCCCTATGAGCATAACTATCCGTTATGTGTTATGGAGGGTAGTACGATAAAGTAAGTTCAGTTTGGGTGTGGCTGTGGTGCTCAAGCTCGTCGGCGTTGCATCAAGGTGAAATAATATTCAATTACTGTTTGTATATATTCCGAGAGTATACGTGTGGTACTAATCAAACATATTAATGTCAGTGGAGGGGGGCATAGAACAAGGGGGCATCAAGTGAATTAGTTTGGGTTTGTTGGGCGAGATAAATTTACTTTCCTAAATGGGTCAAATTTGTGTATTTTGTTAAGGTTCCTTTTATCAAGCTGGAAGGTCACATATTTGTGTAGTTAGGTTTAATTTTATAAAATCGTCATGTTTTTTAAATATAAAATATACTCATCGTTGAGTTTTTGGCTTAAATATGTCATCCAATTAGTAAATAGCTCAAATATACCTTCATACCGGCAATTACATAAAACAAAATGATTCAATTTTTCCTTTAAACTATTGAAAATAAGATTGTTTTGCCCAACTGTTTGAATAAGATTGTTTTGCCCTCTTTTTGAAGTTCAGAAAACATATGTAACTGTGTAAGACTTTTAATCTCAAAACTGTTAAAAAAGATTATAAATTAGGATTTGACTATTTCAAATTGATTTTTATAGTGTAATTTTAGCATTTGTACATGAATATGTTAATATCGTTAACTTAATTTTCCAACTGAAAAGTTTTTATTGTTTATTCTTCATCAAAACCATTATACTGTGCAGCCTTAACTAAAACTGGTATACTTTTAATTACAGTAAGGGTAATAGAACATTACAAATGGATAAGTGAACTTGATTCTTTTTCATGCATTGTTTAGAGTAGTAAACACATACTCGAATCATGATCAATGTAGAAAAATAAATTTTAAATAGTTAGGTAAGAAACAGTAGGTAGTTGGTAGTCATTATAGTATAGAAATGTAAAAAAAGAACCAAAAGAAAGAAAGTCATGTCATCACTTTTAATTGATGAATGAAAAATGTTTTTACTACCTTTATATGTTATACTGGAAACTAATGACCCTATTCAAATAGTTTGATAAGGACACAAGGTTTTGTAGCTATTTTGTCAAATTTGAGCATTCTCTTTAGCCAAAAACACAACGATGAGCACATTTTAGAGCAAAAAACATAACGAAGAATAATATTTGACCTATTCAGTGCTAACACAAAAATTTAAGGACAGGCTAACATTTATCCGATCAACCTGGGTAGAGCGGTCAGCAGCATCATTCTTCAGTCCAGAGAACTAATAGAACACATAGTAAAAACATTTTGAGTGGTAAGTATTTACCCTGTGACAAGGCTTACACAGCCACCATAGTGTTCTTGTTACAAAGAAAATTAGTGAATTTTCTAGTTTGTCTGTTCTCAAATGGAAAAACGATTAAATTGTTGGCAGTATATAAGTCGCTATGTCATGCCGTATGAAGACAGAGATTAATAAAAAATGTTTGAAGATAAGGCCTCGTCTTCTAATATTGCACATCATGGCCATAAAACAAAAAGCCCAAGGTAGTGCTGGCATTGAGTCCTATGGACCAAGAACATCATTATATATGAACCCAAAACTGCTAAGATTCTATCCAGACTGGAGTCACATCCTTGAAACTTCTATACAAAAATTGCGCTTTGATAGTGCAGAATTTAAAACTTATAAATCAGCCGTTATAAACATATGCAGATGCACATCGGGCTATTAACCCTCGAGATACAATAAACAATCACCTTAAAGTATTAGGTGTCAAATAAAACAGTTCAGAACCGTCCCAAAAATCAGGAACGTTGGTCATATTAAAAATACTTGGAGAAGATCACCATCTCAGGCTCTACCTTCTTGATCTAGATCCTACAGGTAGCAGCATACAAAGTGACTAATGGAACCAAATCTTAGCACAACATTCATGACTTCTAAGTATGAGTTAAGGCACAAACTCATGAAAAGTGATTGAGAGGATTATCAACCAGACCTTCAGTCTTTTTTTTTTTTCCATTTTAACAATAAAGAAAATGAAACTTGGGCCTAACCCTCACCCGCACAAGAGCTCAAAAGTGAGGATGTCTAATCTATATTAAAGATCTAATCACTAAAGACTAATCGATGTACCACAATGCATGAACAAGTCACCTACATCCGAAACAACTGCAAATTAACAAAACGGGGTAACTTTCTAGCGGAAAGCTGTGGTCAAAAAGAGCAAAGAAATATTTGCCGATGCTCATTTTTACAATTTCAAACAACAGCCACTAGCATAAAGGAAAACCCCATTTTAATTTGGGTGCATTCATATCAACATAATTAACCAATTCTCATATAACGAATGAAAAGGGTTTATCTTTTGGTTTGTGGTGTAAAATTTTATCATCTAATAACTTCACCTAGGCTGGTTAATCTGGACTTGGTGCGATATACAATCTTTCTCAACACTTTTCACCTCAGAGTCTCTTGGATTAAGGAAAATATAATGTGTATTCATGGTTTGTGTTTGAGGGTTATATCTGTCTCTAGAGTTCCCTGATTTCTCTATTTAAGAAAACATAAGTTGGATTTGTTTGCGGTATGTGGATTGGGTAAGTGGTATCGACTCATGGAGTCATACCTCATACGCTTCATCTTTTAGAAAGAGTAAATATTTTTGGTAGCTACATAAAAATTTCCTCGCCTGTCCTTATTATTTTATTTAATAGTAAAAACGAAAGTGTTCATCGATTTCGAAGCTAGGGATGGAAGGAAAGCTTTTATATATAATTGTCATTTCTCAACTGTCCCTTGGTAGTAAAAGATACTGTGAGTGGGTTTTGTCCAGTATTTTTCTTTTTTTACTCAAATGTAAGGTCACAGTATGTGTTTCACTATAAAGATACAATGATACTCTTTTACTACATAGTTTTATAGATTAACTTTATGAGTAAAGATCGATACTAAACACAAACTCTCTATAAAGAAAAAGATTTTGGTGAAAATTTAGATTTTGAGTTTAAAGGGATCATTCTATCACATAAAAGTTACTAGGAAATAATTTTGAATTGGCCGAGGCCAGGGAGGAGGGGGGGGTTAGTGCGGGTTTGGGATGGGTTTATGACAGAGTGGGGGTGTCCATTTTGACCCTAACCTCGGTATTATTTTGTTAGTCATGCATTTAGGTTAAGATGCTATCGCATCCGTGAAATAAAGATTAGTTGGATTTTTAGCAATTTTCAAAGAAGCAAAATAACAAGCCTCTATTTTCTCTCTAGGATTAGACAGGTGACTAGTTAACTTCAATTATCATTCTGGGGCCGTTACAAAAATTTGGCCTATAGTGAAATTATGCAAAGACAAACCATATACATTAGAATAAAATTAGATAACTAATATTCTTCAATCAAGTCAGTTTTTTTTGCCTTGGCATGGAAAGTGGTTATGACGCCGACAGAAATCAATGGTTGAGGGGCCATGGTGATATTATTTGCATTTGCAGATGGAGCGCATATTTTTTTGTGAAGAGACCTCTGTGGACACAGAGTGGTGATCACTCAGGGGGAGGTGGGAGGGGGGAAGAAGAGAATCGGGGGGGAGTAGAGAAGGGGGGGGGAAGGGGTCGGGGGAGGAGGGGGGGGGCGCATGTGTTTTATTAAACGAACACAAAGTATGTAAAGTGCATGTTCAGTGATATGGACACAAACGAGGTCGAGTGATATGCCACCATCTGAAGGCTACTGAGGTTGTAACGAGGTCGCTACACCGCCATCCAGAAGAGAGGCTATGTCTCAAGTAGTCATGACAGATGATGAGGATGTCACTCACACATTAGAGGCTGGCATCCGAGTCTTTATGGTTGATAGATAGGGTGTCCACTAAAACTTAAAACAAGCTTAGTAAAGTGGTGGTTACTCAGTATGGTGTTAGTGGGTGGTGGAGTGTTGGCCAGTCTAATAAAATCTCTCAAAAATGCCGATCACAAACTTTGGATAGTGTGGTTTGATTTGGTATGATACTTTGATGGATGTGTGGGTCTACTAGGAGAGGTAGGAATAAAAATGAGGATATTTGCGAATAATGATGTAATTGATGATCCTTTTGGTAAAAGACCAAGAATGTCTGTGACGACGCGAATGGTTGTTAAGTGGTTTTTTCGAGATGTGATGAGGAGATGCACGGATTCTCCAATGCAGAGGGGCTATGAATGAATTTAGCGAGGTGATTTAGATAGTGACATGGATGAAATGACATAGCTACGAGGAACATGACCTGTAGTATAGAGAGTGTGGAGGATAACAATGTTATCGATAAAGGCGATAGATAAGCACATGAAAAAATATTCAAGTGCCATGTGAGCTTTAAGCGTTAAGCGCATATAAAGAGTGGAATTTAATGAAAAAATACGTAAATGGAGAAAATACAAATATATATATTTAGTCCAAGACTAGTTATTATAAAACATCATATTATATTAAAAGTGGAAAGCTTCAAAGTGCGAAGTTGGATTACTATTTTACCCATAATACAATCGAAAATAACAATATATATGATTTTAAAAAAAATTTTAAGTACATCAAGGTGGATACATATGCAAGTTGAGGAAATAAAGTAAGTTTGAGTGTTAAAACGCTAAGTGAGGTTGTAATCTTTATTTAATCCGTTTAGTAACTACCCTTGAATCCTATCTTATATGGTAAATGCTAATAATACCTTTTGCAACCTCTTGAAATTCCTAAAAAAACATCCACAAGTTCTTGCCTTATTTAAATTTAAGCTAAATGTTAATAATTTCACTTATAGCCTCTTCAAAATTTGTAGAGACACTCGCAATGCTTTTGGTTGCTTTAGTTAATGTTATGCTCAAAGTTAATAATACCATTTACAACCTTCCAAAAATTTGTACATGTACAGAACTTATGGCATTGTAGTCGTTTTTGGCCCAATGTTTTCCTTCATCAATCCAACACAATCAAGGATGATTTTTAGATGTCCTTAGTCATGTTAATAAATCTCTTTATGAATAGAATCAATGAATAATGCTGACAAATTTTACCATTGGTATTGAAACAATACTTGTAGCAGGTATGACACTCTTCACTTTTACATTGTGTTTGTACTAAAACTTAAATTCCACATATATCTTTACTCCCTGCTGTCCCATGTTAGTGACAACACCTTCTTTTAGATGGTCCCAAACAAAAATGTCACCTTACTAGATAATTAATCTAACTTATAAATTCCCACTTTTAATCTTAAGGAAATGATGTCTGCAGTCCACACAAATATATTAAGAGATGTGAAACAGAACAAAATTATCAAAAGTCTTACCTTTTATATCAGGTCTAAGGGTGCCACATAAAATGGGATGGAAGAAGTATTCCTTGGGAAACTACTTCACAATGTCCAAAGGTTTCAGAGGAAAAGTTCAGCTCATATTTGTTTGTAGGGAATATTAAACTGAAGTATTAAGTGTATGTAGATTTTTTTATTTCAAAGTATAGGTAAGTGGCATATGTTTTGAATTGAATTCAAGGTACTTTCAGCTTGTACCGTTTTCATTTAATTATTTAATTACTCATTACACTACCGTTTTGATACTGATTACATATATTTTACACTCCAATGGCCCACATGCAAAACACTGTGTCAAGATACTAGTGAATGACAAATTTATCAACTAAGAATTTGAAAATGATACAATGTACATGAATCATAAATCTACTCAAATATATTATAGACATCATTAATAATATTTAGAGATATTTTCGGTGAGCTTTTTATTTCCTAGGGATGATAAACCAACAATAGCGCTTATTTTGAATAATATGAACAAGTGAATGAATCTTATGTCTGGTGGTTTTACATGGTATCAAAGAGCCATTTAATTGTACGTGTTCGATTAGAAGAGTGTGCCCGAAATGGTGTTCGATTCATGTTCGTGAGTGAATGCTTGATTTTAGATTTCCTGCCACAACCAAAGAAGGACGGTCTTCTCTTGATCTACAAAACACAGAGAGCTAAGTGTAGAAAAGCTCGTTTAGTGACCAAGCGTTGGGTCGGACTGGGATCCGGCTTCCTGTCTGTCCGTACACAGATTGTCATCTAGTTGACTGTGTTGGTGATCCCTCTAGAGTTATAGGACCATTTTTTCTCGAGAAGGAAAACACTCCAGTAACCATGAATTTGGAGACCCTCTGGATCAGGTTGAGACTTCTTTTTGTTTTGTGCTAATTATAAGTTATTATGGATAATTGCTATGAGTTCAGCAGTGTATATGTTGTTTTTGCTAGACAACTTGTTGATTGATAATTGTGTTCATGGAGTGCTATTGAAGCTTATTTGGCAAATTTAAATTTCCACAGATGAGCCATCGGAGTTGGGCTACATATCCGGTTTGATCTTTTTGTATTGTTGTTATGTAGGATGTTGTTTGTTTTGGGGATTTTGGATTCAGATTTGACTATATTTAGCTTTAATGAATAAGATAGTGATCTTGTTGACATAGTTGTGTTTACACGTAGATTTATACGACATATTAGTTTCTGGAGAGGAGTTTGCCATACGGTTTCTCAATTATCTACAAAATATCCATTGAAGGAATACGATTCCGGTGTTTAATTAGTGTTTAGGTCATGCTAAAATCATTGTCAGATCCGCCTTCTAACAATATTGGGTGATCGATTATGTACCGAAAAAAAAAGATGTTTGTTTGAATTAGGGGGGGGACAGGATCCTAATATTTTACTAGTTTTAGATCACACAAAGCAGCCTCTCTTGATACTTAATGAGTTATAGATTCATTGTATAGGTGGGATCAATATGTTCAACCAACCTCATCTATTACTCCGTCATAGCCAAGTCTACCAAAATTGGCATTTGATTTGATTTTTGTTAGTAAATTTACGAGAGAACCTAATTGTTATATCTCATTTTTTTCCTCATTATTGTTTGTTTCGTGATCTTATAACAAATCAAGTTATTGGAAAAGAACATGTGTCCGATGATCTTTATATCAGGAATGATGCGGAGTCTCCATCTAGTTGGACCTACACTTAGTGTCGTGTACTCCATTGAGGGCAACATGTTATCGATGGGGATCCTCGCTGTGTGCTACCTTTGTTGTAAAAGTTTTGCCTTCAATTGCAAAATATTTCCTCATTGGAATGTGAGTCATGCCAATTTGCAAAACACTATCACATCTCATTAGGTCCAAGGGTTAATAAGACAGTTGAGTGAGCTTTTGAGTAAGGAAATTTTGATGTTTGGGGACTTGTCCCGTTGTTTCGAAAATTGGCATAAATATTGTCACATTTGTAGATGATTTTTCTTTAATGACTTAGATATATCATATGAAGAGCAGATCTAAAGTGTTTACTCCCTGATGCCATCTCTACTGCTAGTTTTCTGATCAATCGCATGCCATCAACTGTATTAGCCAGTAAATGCCTTATAATATTCCTTTTCCAAATAAATCATTATTTCCAATGGAACTTAAGGTGTTTGGAAGCACATGTTATGTTCGAGATGTTCGACCATCTATTAACAAGTTGGATCCTAAAGCATTAAAGCGTGTTTTCTTAAGGCTATTCTCGCCTTCAATAGGGGTATGAATGTGTTGTTCAACTGAACTTGGTAAATATTTAGTATCAACTGATGTAGTACTTTCAGAGACTACACCTTTCTTTTATGCACCTCTAAGTTCTACAAGTCAGGGGGAGAAGATGAGTGGTTAGCCTATCAGGTTACTCGTGTTGTAACAGAACAATCAACTGATATTGTTCCCCAATTTTTTAGTTCTTAAATTGAGCATCTATCGACCATTATGCCTTCACAACCTACTCAATCTGGACCAGCAAGACCACTAATTGTTCAAGTTTACTCAATAAGGCAATAGATTAATGATACATACCCTACATCAACTCCATCATTAGACCCTTCTCCATTTGATCCTTTAGAAAATTTGGACCTTCCTATTGCTCTTCGAAAAGGTAAACGTCAGTGCAAATCCGCATATTCCATAGCTAACTTTGTTCTTATGATCACTTATCTCCTGCATAGTTGTTTGGTTGGCTCTCTAGCCTATGTGACTATCCCTAAAACAGTAAAGAAACCTTGAATCATTCTGGATGGCATAATGCAATGCTTGAAGAGATACATGCTCTACATAAAAATCATACCGTCAAAGTCAATCCTAATGGTTCTATTGCAAGACTAAGGTTAGACTTGTGGCTAAAGGCTATGCTCAGACTTATAGGGTAGATTATTTTGATACTTTCTCCCTTTTAGCTAAGCTCACCTCTATTCGTTGGTTTATTTCCTTGGTTGCTTCTCAACATTGGCCTTTACATCAACTGGATATCAAGAATGTTTTCCTTCATGGTGATCTCCATGAAAAGGTGTATATGGAGCAACCACTTGGGTTTGTTGCTCAGGGGGAGTATGGAAAAGTTTGTCAGCTAAGAAAATCCCTATATGGTCTAAAGTAGAGTCATCTTGCAATGTTTGGAAAATTTACGGATGTAGTTCAAGAATTTTGGTTAAAGAAGAGCAAGTGTGATCACTCAGCCTTTTACAGACAATCAATAGCTGATATTATTCTTCTAATTGTCTATGTTGACGATATTGTGATTAAAGGAGATGATTGTACTGCGATTTCTTCTCTCAAGCAGTTTGCAATTTTACATGCCAAGTTTATACTTCAGACAACTGAAATACTTCTTAGGTGTAAAAGTAGTTAGAAGCAAAAAAGGGATTTTCTTATCTCGAAGAAAGTATGTGCTTGAGCTACTTGCAAAAACGGGTAAGTTGGGAGCAAACTGTGGGGCACAACAATGGCTCCTAATGCACATCTTACAAAGGATGATGCTGACCCTTTTGATAACCTAGAAAGATACAGAAGGTCTATTGGGAAACTAAACTACTCATCCAGATATTGCCTATGCAGTCGATATCGTTAGTCAATTCATGTTTTTACCAACAGTCAAACATTGGGCTATCTTAAAAACAAATTCTATGTATTTTGAAAGGAGCCCTTGGCCTTGGCATATTGTAGAGGGACCATAGACATACTAGTATTGAATGTTTTGCATGTGCAGGATCAAGAATTGATACACTAGCTATTGCGTCTTTGTTGGTGGAAATCTAGTATCTTGGAGGAGTAATAAACAAAATGTTGTATCTCGATCTAGTGCAAAGTCCGAGTATAGAGCTATCGTTCAATCCACATGTGAAATATTATGGATACAACACCTTTTAGCTGAGGTTGGTTTGAATCCTTCTTTTCCAGCAAAACTTTGATGTGATAATCAGGTTGCTCTACACATTGCCTTAAATCAAGTGTATCATGAACGGACAAAATATATTGAGGTTGATTGTCACTTTATCCTGTGAAGATTGAAGAGTAAGAGAACCATTGATTTCTAACAAAAACTATGGAAAGACGAGGAGAGCAATTGGGTGATTGTATTCCACGAAGGCTTTGAATGGAGGCTCGGACTATCGTCTTCATCCCCACTTACCATTGTTCCTGGTTCCTATTTTTACTTCACCTAATAGTCACCATATGTGCTTTCTCTGTGCCATGATGCCCCCATCGGCTCCCTCTGTCGTAGCCCTGTTCATTCCATTCTTCTTTTCCGTTTCTTCTCTCCCTGTAACAAGTTGGGCAATGATTAATATATATGCTCCAACTTGAGGGGGAGTGTTACAAAATGTACATAATCATATCTACTCATAATATTTATATCATAATTATAGATAGATATCTTTAGGGATCTTAGATATATTTAGGGATATTATCTGATTTTATTTCCTTTTATAGATTTACTTGTACACGTACAAGTAGCTCTTATTCTTGGAATAATATAACAAGGAAATTGGTATATTGTCTTTGTGTTCTACGGAAAATAATAATAATAATAATAATAATAATAATAATATAGTGAAATATCAATGGTTTAGTTTTGCTTAAAAAGGCTTACTCGTAAGGAAAATATGACTTACTGCATTGATGAGCACATTAAATATGGCAAAGCGCTCAACGCGCTTTGAGCTTCGCTTCAAGGCTTAAGCGTGCCTCAGACAACACTAGGAGGACACGGATTAGGGTAGAAGATTAGTAGATAATAGTACATCCATACTATTCTACTACTATATGTTGTTTTTGTTATTATTTGTTGTCCCTTATACTTCCATTACGGCTTTTTCTAGACTATATTTGTCTTGAGCCAAGGGTCTATAGGAAACAACCTCTCTACCTCTGAAGTAGAGGTAAGGTGTGTGCACTCTACCCTCAACTGTCTCCACCTTATGTGATTACACTAGGTATATTGTTGTTGTTGATTGGTAAACATTAATGAAATTACTGATTCTGCAATTCCTTCTAGGAATCTACTGAAACTTAACGAACAAACAAAGTTACTGACCCTGCATTTTCCTTCTAGGAATCTGCTGAAACTTAATGAACCAACAAAGTTATTGATCCTACATTTTCTTTCAGGAATCCAGTGATAAGCCATAACACAAATTCCATTGGTAATATCTGTTCGGATGACAGATTCCCGGCGCTTCTTGCTTTTAGTCCCTTACCCCTATCATATGTACTCCTGCTCTCCAGCCTTTTTTTCCATTCTGATTTTGCATCCTTTGTCCCTCGATTAACCAAACTTACCATAAGAAGAAACTATAAAACCAACTAAAAAAAAAATTGTCTTCTTTGGATCCAATAGTTGCAGATTGGCACAATTCATGTTTTCTTTTTGAGAATTTGGGCAAGTTTACAACTTATTACGACAATTTTCAAAAAGTCCAACCATAAAAACTAGGAGATGATTCCCAACATTACTTACGGCTTGGACGTTTCATATTTCGGCAGAACTTGCTACTGCAATGGCAGCTAAATGCTTTTACTGGATGTTCAAGATCATCAAAATCAATACCATAATCCTGCAAGAGCCAAATTTAAAGTTCATCAAGCAGATAATAAACAAATAGCAAAGCATATAATCTGAATGGTATGGATGCATCAGGCAAGCACCTTTTTGTATCTACCAGGCAAACACTCACGGCACAAAAAGAGTACACGCTGAAATGGTGAACCACCATTAGTTACTAATATTCATGTCATAATGGAGTTGTCAGTCATCCCCACTCCTTGGAGCAACAATTTCTATATCACTGACTTACTTCGATTGGTAAGTTTGAGCATTTTCAAATTATTGCTTATGTTTTCTATTCAATGATATCAACAAAAATTTCATCTAATTATGCTGCTTCCTGGCATATTTAGGACATAGCTCAGTGTTATTGACTATTGAATATTAAAAACACAGAAAGTTGACATTTTGAATAACTCTCAAAATCAGGGGCCTAAATATGATTTCACTCCATTAACGATCTACATAGGTAATCATAATTCCCGAGTAAAGAGGAGACTTTCATTGTGCTCAACTCTTTATGATTAGAGCAACCTAAAACACAAACGTCACTTTCATATCTTCAAGATATATCACATCATTACAAGCTCTAAAGTATTAAGAGAGAAAGAAATTAACCAAAATTGAGAAGCATCTACCTATCCTTTCTTTGAAAAGCAAATAAAGACGTGACTTGATAAAAGAAAATATATGTGTTATACACAACATATATAGATGGGTTTTTCTAACCTGCTGCATAGCATCATTTCCTTTTTTTAATTCTAAAAGCAACCCTGCGAACACACTAACAACACCTTGATAGGAGGGTCTTTATTGTCTTTTCAACCAGAACTCTAAACCCAATTATCCTTTCCCTCTTTTCTTCTCACCCCCCTCAATTGTAACCCAACTCTGGTTGTATGACAAGGATATTGGGAGATGTACTGCAGACTTGCCATCGATGATGGAATCAAGCCTGCCAATAGTGGCCCTTGTTGTAACAGTCCCTAAATAGTTTTTACCCAAAATCTAAACTCACCTCATCTCTGCTTAATAAATTTTGCTTGAAACATGTCTCCCTTGGATAATATCCCCAAATTTTCTTTCTAGAGTACTGCATCATCCATTTCTTTTTTCCTTCAGTGAGTATACCCATGAAAATACATTTGAACTAAACAATCTTTTCTTGAATGAAAACAACTGGAGAAAAAACTTGGGGGATGTATTCTTAAATGTGATCTTAAAGTTGATATAATAGAAAAGTAACATTTGCCAACAAACCAGGAAACAAATTCTCAAACTCTGTTGATTGAGAAAAGGAGAAGAGAGAACAGAGGTGGGGGGGGGGGGGGGGGGGGGCAAGTTGATACCACAGAAAAGTTACATTTGCCAACAAACCAGGAAGCCAAATTCTCAAACTCTGCTGAATTGAAAGAAGGAAATTCTGAAATGACCAAGAAGTCTTCTCGATGAATATTTAAGTAAACTAAAATGCGAGCACAATGCTGACCTACTATAGCATGTAGTAGGTTAGCAATGCCCTATAAACATACAAACTCCATTAATTTTGTTTTCCTATTTGTTTTAGTGGGGTAGGACACAGGGTTTTGGGCATAATTTTTTCTTTGATTTGAAAACTCATTCAGTCATTTCTGCCCAAAGCCTTATCAAGTCACTCTTTTAGTTTTTTATACTTTGTTAGGTGGACAAGCTACTTCAGCACAAATGGCTGCTGTTTTTATGGACATTAGCTGCACAATACTAAAATAGGGCCTCCCAACTCTCAAGTCTAGGGGCCAACCAAATATATATGTAACAAAAGTCTGTTGAGAAAAAATGTGGCTTTTTCCAATGAAATGAAAATTGGATTCATGTAACAGGAGAAAGATTTCCCATTTCTTAGCCAGGGAGATATGTGGCCATGAAAGAGTGATTAAGAGGAAGAGAATTGTCTGTGCGACATAGGCTCAATGTAAATGGAATTGTCAGCACACTGATCAGAAAACACATAAAAGTTGCTCCGAAGCAAACCAGACCAGTGTACTTATAGCGGTAAATCAAAGAGCAACAAAACAAGCGCACATTGATACAATGAACCTGAGCATGTGACAATGAAATAAAGCCTACTCACCCAAGTGAGCTCCTCCATTGCCTTAATCTTTCTTGTAGTGAAAAAAGCAAGCTGCAAGAAGCAATCATATGAAATTATCCAACAAAGCTATCAATGTGAAGGAATGGCTCTTGACGATGAAATGAAGTTAAAAGATCCAGGGAGCATACATGATAGTAGTGGTGATCAGGAGTCTCTATTTCAACTGGTATTTCAACCAAATTTGAATCGAAGCATCTGGACCAGAACAACAATTAAAAAAGTAAATGCATCAACATATGTTCCCGACATCTATGTATCATTAAACATCATCCAAATACAAAATGCATGGTTCTCTTTTCCCTCTTTCTTTATTGTTTATTTGTACATTTTTGTTTTTGAATATTCTTAAATGACAAGGATGCAAATTGCCAGGCACATAGTCTCTCCAGTCTCCGAAAGGCGAAGTAGTTAAAGGAGCTAAATGTGGGAATGTAAGAAAAGAAGCATGAAATGAGCAGAATTTATTTATAAAACAGGACGTGGATGTTTAATGGGAAGGATATTGAACAGTTGACACTCAATAGTGGGCTTTACTTGACGTGCAATATGAATTATCAATTTTTGGTTTTTTGTTAATTGTGAAAAAGGAAGGTTGCGTGAATTTGAAAAGTAAGGGAAAAATACAGAAGTTTCAAAGATGCACTGAAATCTAGTTCAAAGTCAAGTAGGAGACTTACCTGAGGGCAAGTGCACAGAAATTTAGACCCAAATTCAATCAGATTGCTGTTTTTGTTTTAAATGACTAAGCCCACCCAAGCTGGAGAGATACAGGAAAAGATAAAACTTGGGATCCATCTTCACGAACTTACCTGTGATTGATGAACCTGGCAACATTCCCATAAAATGTAGCATCCAAACAAAGAGCCTCTTCATCCTTTAGGACACCCTCTGAACCCCAGTCAGCATCCAGCAGGGCTGGATAAGAATGTTCCTCCCCATTGGGGCTCCGTGCAACACGATCAAAGAGTTCTGTGTTGGTCAGAACCTCTCCAACATATTCACAGACAAAAGCACCTCGGGGAAGGTCTTCAAGGGTCCGCAAGCCCCATCCTTTCCCTTCCGGAGTCATAAAGACCTGAAAGAAGAGGAACAAGTATAGAGCAAGTTAATAGTGGAAACCCAACAATGGTTTTGGAAGGAGCTTGTGGAACTCAAAGGACGAGCACAGTAGCAGTTAAATTTAAGGCATATACTATTATGAACGTGATAAATACAAAAGCAACACATGTCATACCTGTAACTTATGGCTTATACCTCGCTGTACTACACGGTTGCCACATTGTTTACTACAGCCACATTTCCACCAACACTCTTTTATGAAGTTTCTCACCAGATGACCTTTACAAGCTTCTATAATGTCCTCATTTTTTGATCTTTCCAATGGGCACACTTTGCAAAATAACTGGCAGTGTTTCTTGGGGTCACGATTCATGGAAATACATTCTTTAAGAAACTCTTCTTTTATAAGACCTTCCTTTGTGTAGGCAAAATCACCACCGGTTATGTGTGCACAAGCACAAGGTGTGGACAATGATAAACAATCACCAGAGCAAGTTGAACAACTATTATCATCTCCAATACGAGCCAGAGAAAAGTTTACATATGCATTCTGGAAAACCACATTGGAAGCTATGTAGTGAAATGATGGTGGTTGATTGCTATTAACTTCATTCACCAAAGAAATTACAACATTTTCTTGCCCCTTGGTTATATCAATGACTTCAACAGACACAACATCACGTGGAGTCGCTTCACACGAAACCATCTCGTCAAGACGACTCTGACTGGTATCTGGAGCAATACCACAGTTGCTTGTTGATGCTGTATGATCAGCTTGAGTGCTGTCTCCACCAAAATAAGAATTGAGATGGGATATCTCTGGTTGAGCTTCCCCAGCACCAAGATCAGTGCTCAGCAACTCATTTAAGGAATCAAAAGAACCTATTTCACCTAGAATTAATCCACATGGAGCGTCCATACTCCATGGATTAGTCTGCTCAATACCATTCTGATCAGTTCCTGTAGTACTACCACAGTTGCCCATTGGTGCAATCTGACCAGCTTGAATGCAATCTTCACCAATGCGAGGAGGAGAGCGTGGGGGTATCTTTGGTTGAGCCTCCCCAGCATCAATTTCAAAATTCATACCTTCATTTAAGGAATTAACGGTCATGCTTCTCGAGCCAAAATCATTTTCTGCAGCAACATCTGTGGTTGATTGCAGTTCAGGACTATGTTGCGTTCCCAGTTCCAAAACACACTCACACATGTCTTTCATCAGCTTCATCAGAGAAAAGTTAGGGTCCATAATTCTGTATGATTTAAGACATTTAAGCTCCACCATCCTCAGAACTGATTCTACACTCGGCATATGGAAATCTGATGATCTACAAAGAGCTGGGTCACAGCTAATAGAGATTTTTACCTCTCCAGATGGTGAGGAGGCAATATCTCCATCAACGTGACATCTATCCTGGACTTCTATCAGCTCACGACTGGTTGTCATTACATTCAATGAAGTCATAATGCCTGAATCCCTTACACTTCTTAGTTCTATCGCTGAAGGTTCAGACCTTGAGGTGTTACCAGTTGAAGTATCTCCCTTGTTTGACGGCTCTGCAGAATCAAAACAAAGCCATTTAGAAGGGAAAACTTATGTAGATGTTCCCAGGAAACGAATATCACAGACCAAGGAAGGTACAATAGTTTATGAACTGTGTAGCTTAATTTATGCACAATGATCAAGATCCCACGCAGAGATCCACCAAGATGTCAAAGTTTAAATTTGTAATCTCTATAGCTTCTATAAGCCAAGAACTATCCAAATATATTGGTATACTTCTAGAATACGAAATGGGTAAACTATGTAAACCAATCTAGTTATATCTTGTATTCATTCCTAACTCCAGTATAGAGAAACAAAATTGTATATTGGCCAAGTAAGATTTTGTAACCAAGAAAAATAATTTGTGACACGGTAAATATCAACATTTGGCCATCCAAGATTAAATACCTGGGTGAATAACAGCAATAGGAACCTCAAACAGTGGCATATCATCAGTATATGGTTCATCCTTAGGCTTGATTAAAGCAAGGGATCCCGACATCTTCTGTTTAGAGGACAATTCTCCACCTGGTTCTGTCTTTGGCTCTTTGAGTTTTGATGCATGGGAAGATTTAGCAGAAACCGAACTCTGACCCCTGGACGTGATTGGAGATGTTTGAGTTTCGTTCAACCTGAGATTTTTCCTAACAGAACTAGGATTTGCTTCCCCTTGTAATTGGTTCTGATAACGAGGTCCAGATAATTCACCTTCCTCCTCCCGCCTGGGCCTTTTAAGAGAAGTCCCGGCACTAGAATTGTTAGAGGAAGGTGAAGCTTGACCTTCTTGAAATCTTAATCGCAATCTCTTTAATGGTCTTTCAGGCTCCTCGTACACTGCTTCTTCCTCTAAAACTTCCTCTCGCTGCACGAGCGGCTAAGGGACCAATAAAGTACAACGGAAGTGGGTAAGGAAAAAAAAACAGATCCTATAGAAATTACAGGGAGACTTAGATTGAACACATGAAAACATACCAAAGCTTGTACTTCATTATTTTCAGGCTGCTTATGTTCTGCCACCTGCAATAGGATGTCAATCAAGAGAATTCAGACTCCATTGAGCACGTTTAATATTTTCTAAGGAAAGAAGAAAAACGAAGCTCTGACTTGACCAGAAAAATGAGAGAAAGAAAAGCGAAAAAAAAAGATGGACTGGTTGAACCTCTGCATCCTCGTTTTCAAATATAGCATCTGCAAGTGCTCTATAATTTTCCTCTTCAATAAGCTCCCAATTTTTGTCATACAGTTTTAGAAGGCTCTTCAAGATTGGCTTCACCTTTTCCTCAGAGATGCCAATACTTTTCATAGCACGAAATGCCTTTTTTACTCTTGGATTGACCGGCATTTTTTAGTGGATTTAAATGCCGACCTCCAAATTACTCGTGAGCCTACAAAAACCAGAGTATATATGAGAAAGAATCAGAGACAGAACTTGAACAAGGCTTGCATGATATGACAAATTTTTTCTCTATTCCTCTTTTTTCCGCATTCTTCTGTTCTTTTCATTTTTTTTCCACTCTCCGCCCCCCGTTTTCTCTTTTCCTCTCCGTCAGCTTTCCCTCCCCACATTATTCTCTTCTCTCCTTCTTTCTTCTTTCTTTTTAAACCAATACCCTCTCTTCTGGCCATGGTGATCAGCCGCCTTTTGAAACCCCCCCCCCCCCCCCCCCACAACAAAAGAAATCCACCCACCCCTCTCCACAAGGACCGCAACCCAGAAAGGAAGGGAAAAGGGGGTAAGGATACTAGGAAATATTACCTCAAGTGTGAGCTTAAAACATGGAGATTTATTGCTTTACCACCCACACAAGAGCATCTCTCTGTTGTGAGCATATTCTAAAGCTTTACCATAAATGAGTATATTGTACATCTAAGATACTCAAAGGCCAAAACAAGTTGTTTATTTAACCTAGGGAAATCTCATCTATCCTAGTCTTGGTGGACAGAGCTACCTAGTACCTATTGTTGGTGGGAGGTACCACATATCCCGTGGTCTCAAGTTCAAATCCTAGCGGAGACTAAAACACTAGTTGATTCTTCCTATCTATCCTAACCTTGACAACAGAGTTATCTGATACATGTCGCTACGAGAGCTAGGAGGTGTAATTAGTCGAGTTGCACTAAAGCAACCCAAACACATCGAAAAATCACCTAGTTTTGTTGGCGATGATTCAATTCCCCATCTTGTAATTCCCTTTCCCATTTCCCCTTCCCCGACCCCCAATTTTATCTTTTTTACAAAACAGGAAAGAACACCCAAAATGGACACATAATCATAAGCATTCTCAAATTAAATTGGAATTCAGTCAGTTCAAGGCAAACCAGTACTGGAAACATTGACAGCATCCTTTTCTACTATAACAAGTTATAGAAAAAATTTCAAAAAATCACCAACAAACAGATGTCTCCGCTGATGAACCCTAACTCAGACAAACCACAAATGCAGAACTTCTAGCCAAAAAGAATTGAACAATCCAATGAACAACAGATAATTGAATTTCAGCTTGAACAGAGGGAAAAAAAGGATCAAATGTAGGGCAGAGAAAGAGAACTTACAAGCATGAAACTGAGGGAGTCGGAGAGTCCGAAGAATGAGATTGAGACAGTCGATATACCTGAGAAAGAGACTGAAAAGTATTATAGAGAAGAAAAAGGGCAGATGGGGGAGAGCGTGTAACCACGTGGCTGAATATTAGCGCGTATATAGGGAAACGCAAAGACCCATATAGATACTCAATTGCTATGTACTAGTAGCACTTGCTACTACTGAGGAAATTACACTATGCCCAGACGGTCAAGTGGCGCGTGGTGTCACGTTTGACATGCATTTGATGATGTTAATTATGGTGATTGGTGGAAAGAAATTGTTTGAGTGTCCAAGTAAACAATTTATATTGGTGCTTGAATTTGTTTGTTCTAGCTCAAACTAGATTATTTTCGAGAAATTATAGGTCCCGAATGGGAGAAGAATAATGCAGTTTGATCTTGTATAAAATTGAACAAATATATGTATAATTATATGATATTATACATATAGGATATCACCTAATGTGAATTGTTACATAAAATGTCAATAAGGACTTATGTATCAATTTGTTCAACTCTTTATAAATTTAGGGGTCTACTGTGTTGTCACGACTCAAATTCATCGGGTCGTATGGACACCTATTCTAACACCTGGATAGGAGAACCTTTATCACCCAATTTTGAACTAAAAGACCGCAGAAGTGGATAAAAAATTAACAAATTACTTATTTGATTCAAAAAAAAATTCTAGTCTTAACATAATACAACTTGTCTTTGAAAACATTCGTAAATCATCCGTAAAAACTAGTCTAAACAAGTACAAGAGCTTCCAAGAGAATACAAATTATGAAAGGAAATAAAACACAACTCTTTCCAAGAAAAGATGAGTAGGGGTTGTTGCATATCATCATCGTCTTCAGTCTTCACCTAAGAAACATCACACATCATTCAACCAAACTATGTCAAGTAGCACAACAAGAATAGTATCAGTACAAATAATATATATTGATAGACATTGTTAGTCGATTAGAATTCACAACATAATAGCATGTAAATAATCAAAAGAAAACATAAGACTTGAACAATCCACCCTCGATTTTTTAGCCACTGATTCCCATCACCTTGGATTGATACACTATATTCCTAAGTTCACTCAAGGATTAATATGTGATAAATACAACACAATATATAAACTTGATCCACTCATAGAACCAACATATAGAGAAAACATATGTACCAAGTGTGGTACCCGATCTAATAGTCAATTAGAGGTGGGTGTTCGGTTCTTCGGTTTAGTTTTATTAAACTTCAATTCGATTATTTGATTTTAGATTTTAGAAAAGAGTGCACCATATATTTTTAAAAAAATTAATTTGGTTCGATTCGATTTAGTTCGGTGATTTTAAATTGATTTTGGGCGAATAAAAAAAAAAATGAGAGACAACTAACAGTATAAGATACCTAATTTAAACGACATGAAATATTTATTGTGCTGAACTATATATATAGATCGATATATATATATTATATGAGATATTATAATAGAATATATATAGATTATATACTATATAATATAACACGGGACACTGAATCAAAAAATGAAATTAGAGATAATATATATATATATATATATATATATATATATATTATATATAAAACGTGACACTGACAAAATGAAATTAGAGACACCGAATTAGTCAATTTGATTTGTTTTTTTATTTTTTTGATTTTTCAGTATTTATGTTATCCTTACTGTCAATAAACTTGTACCAGCATGGTGCCCGGGCTAACTAATAAGATATTTCCTATCAGGAATGGTAGCTGAGCTAAGTGAATGTATGTCAAACATGATATCCGAGCCAACTAATTAGAGATATCATGTATCATGTGTCGTACATGTGTCAACCATTAGTATGTACCAGATGTGGTACCCGAGCTAATAACCAATAATTTCATAACCTAATCACTGAGCTAAGTGAATATATGCAATTGCATGATATTAACACAAGTTAATAATATTTCAGTTTATACTCTTTTACCTTCCTACAATTAGTTATTGTTGACGCCCAATTTTGATCCTCCTCGATAAATTAATCTACGAGTTTCTTAAATTCCAAACGAGGTAAAATAATTGTCTTTAAAAATGTTTAAATATTTTTTGAGTCATTCTTTAAAGTAGCTTTGATCGATTTTTATATTTTTTTAAGTGATATATTTTATATGTCTGTATATGATTAGTTTATTGTATAACATATTCAAAAATCGCGTCAAAAAGATTTTTAGTCTTATTTATCGCTCTATTAAATTAATCTTAGTAACTTGTAATTCAGATATTTAGTTTATAGTGAAATTTATTAGTTTATCTTGTTATAATTTAAATAAATATATTGTGTTATATAATCTCGTATGTAATTTGTTCATTTTTTTAGTATGCGAAAAGTCATCTCAAAGGATTTTGATCGTACTTAATACTTTATTGATTTGTTTTGGTCAAATTGTCGGTTTATATTTTGAGTCATTAGTTTGAAATTGAGTTAATTATTTCATCCTGTTGAACTTAAGAAGCTCATTTAATTAAGTTTGTCTATTCATCTTAATTTGGTAGAATTTATTAACGAAGTCGATGAAATTCCTTTTTGACTGATTAGTGTTAGCGTTCTTGGGCCTTTTCCAAATTTTAGAACCAAATTGGGGACTCCTCTTTCTCAACTTTTCAGCTAACCATCCCAGGCCCAATTTTACCCCATTTAGGTTAATTACTTGAGTGAATCATTTTTAGAAAATAATTACTCATTTTAGATATACTTTTTAATTATTACCATTTATAACAATATGTAACAATACTATATATTTTATTAAATTTTTTCTCTCTCGCCTCTTTTCTTTTTTCTCTCTAAGCTTTTTAATTTTTCTCTTTCTCTTTTTACTTTTTGTTTTGTTTTTTCTTTCTTGTTCACTTTCTCTCTCTCTGTGTAGCTTTTTTATCTTTATTTCTCATTAATTAATTAATTAAAAAAAAATAATTTGAAGGCATTGATTAAATGGTAAATAACTTAAATTTGGATTAATAACGTATTACGCACATATAAAATTAACCTATAAGAGAATTAAGCATGAATGCAAAATTTGTAGCAAATGAAAGAGTTATTCATGTTTGTAAACTGAATGAATATGTGTCAACAATGAATTTTACAAGTAATTCAATCGTAAACAAATAATAAAAGGAATTGCAAAACGAAATAAAAAATTAGATTTAAAAGTTATTGCACCAAATATTAGAATTGCATGGAAGAAAGAATTTAAAGCATGAAATAAAAACTAACTAATGATAAGCAAACAATTATCATAGAGTAAATTAAATTTGTATCAATAATGAATTAAACAAATAGTCAATAGTGAAAAATAATCAAAAAATTGCAAAATAAAAATGAATTAAAATTGCTTTAAAATTGTATTATACAATTTTAAAATGTATTAGAAAAGAGAATTAAGGAATGAAGAAAACGTAACTAATGAAAAACAGACAACGATCTATAAATGAATTAAACTCATATGTCATGAATAAAACTTATATCTTATATA
Source organism: Solanum habrochaites (assembly GCA_027704765.1). Lineage (NCBI taxonomy): Eukaryota > Viridiplantae > Streptophyta > Magnoliopsida > Solanales > Solanaceae > Solanum > Solanum habrochaites. The sequence continues at coordinate 71,315,518 of JAKWJA010002497.1, read as the reverse complement.
TCTGATATAAATTATATTTGCTTTTATCATTTGACAAATGGTGTGATTAGTCTGAAATCTGTTCAATAAATATATTGTGCCATTGCTTGTAAATGTATTATAGTGTATACACTAAATTATTAGTTGTTTCGTATCCGTAAGAAATGAAGTGAAAGATCAATATGATTATAAATATATTATTCATGAATAAAACATGATTTACATGTGTCGTATAACCTTTTTTGGATTTGTCATCTTAAAAACGTGGTGATGGTGATGTTGCAATATGTATTAAAAACTGTATTGTGTATGTATTACAAATGTGCATGAATAAACTTACTAAAGGTTGCATTATACAAATATTAAAGTTAATTGGATAAAAAATATAAACTAATGAAACCCTAGATGACTGAATAATTAAACTCATATCAATAATGAAATTAGAAAAGTAATATAATAGAAACAAATAGTAAAACTACAATGAATTAAATTTGCATATTAAAGGTATATTATTACAATATTAAAATTGAATTAGAAGAGAAAAATTAAAACAATAAATGAAAAACGTGAAACTAATGAAAGATAGAAAATAAATTGAATTAAAAACTGTTGATTTATGAATTAAATATGCATTATATATGTCTTATATATTATTCTGCTTGTATCACTAAGACCTGGGTGAGTTTGCCAATATAAAAAAAATATTACAATGTTATTGTGATATGTCAATAAATGTATACAAATGTGTACTGTTAAAATTATTTTTTCTTGATATCCACTAAAATAAAAGATGTGAAGTTTGTCAATATATCGTGATTTTAATACAATTTTAATACAATTATGAAAAATATTTAATACAACTTTAATACAATCGCGATACAGTTCCATAAATATTGCGTTTTTCAAGTTTCAATCTAATTTTTCTCCTAACGATATTTTTTTAATTATTTATGTGAACAATCTATCCAAACTAATCACAAATTCGTAAAATTCAAATAATGAATTCAAAATTTGAAGTATTATAGTGACCATCAATTAAAAGTGAACTCTTGTTACTATAATTTTAAAGATTTGAAAATTCTATTGAGAACATGATTATGTACAAATATTTAATTTTTACTATTCCTTTTCTCTTCATATTTTTGAGTAAAAATAATAAAATATGAGAAAAATATTATTTAAATACAGTTATTTAAATGGAGATCTCAACGAAGGAAGAAGAAGAGTAATAAAATTAAAATAAATTAAATAGGGAGAAGATAATTAATGAGAGAGAAAGAGCAAAGAATAAAAGAAACAAAAGAAAGGGAGGACGAAGAGAAAAAAGGCGGTACATTTTCTTCTTATTTTAAAAAATATTTTTAGAAAAATTATATTGCTATAGATGGTAAATATTTTTATAATCTAGCATATATATGTGATTTACCCTTATATTTAATCGATTCTGAACCTTTCCTTGACAGAATAATTTTCCAGCCCACCTCCTTACATGAGATTGCACTCGTAAATCATAAGACTTACACTCGGGTCTCGAGATTTATCTTCACTTCATTCTATTTCGTTTGTTTCACAATGAATGACCTAGTTTGACTTGACAGAGTTTAAAAGTATAAAAACTCTTTGAATCTTGTGATCTTAAATTAAAGTTATGTCAAATGTACAAAACTATCCTTTAATCTTGTGGCTTTAAACATGCCACGTGAAAAATTGAAATTAAAATATTACCAAAAAAAAGAAAAACTCATTTTTTTGAACGAAAAAGTATATAAAACGACTCATCTCAAGCCCCGCCTATTAAAACAAGAGGGAGATTGTGATTAGTTTGTTAATTTTGGCAATGCTTGCAAATTCTCTTCAGGCATACTACATAAATGTGTCATTTAGCTTGACTTCAAATCACATTATGCCCTTCAACTTTGTATGTGCAAAAATAGACACCTAAACTTGTATAAAATTGAACAAATAGATTCACATGTCCTACATGTCATTTTTTGTCATACGTGGTGTCCTTCGTGTATTGTGCGACTCATATGTTTATTCATTTAAAAGTTGAATAATTAAAGTGCTCTATTTCTGTTTGTGCATTATAAAAATTGAAGGCCAAAATTAAAATTTAAAACAAAATTAGAGTCCAATATATACGTATTATGCCTTTCTCTTTATCAATATCTTAAATATTAATGAGTGATTGTAAAAGGCACTGTCTTTCTTACAGTATAGCAAAAAATGGCAGGGCCTCAGTGCTGCGAGAATCCACCAGCTTTGAGCTCAAGCAGTGGACATGGATCCGTTTTAGAACTTGGAGGACTCAAAACTTACTTGTCTGATTCTTCCAATTCTAAATACGCCATTCTTCTCATCTCCGATGTTTATGGTATAAACCCTTTAACCCTTTTGTCTTTTATGAATTAGTGCATCTGGGTTCTGTTCAATTTGCACTTTATTTCTCTTTCTTGCCCTTTATTCTACAGAAAAATTGAGGAATCTGTTGATCAATTTGGTACCATGGAAGATATTTTTTGAAAAATATTTGGTTGGGTTGTGGAAAAAACAAATCGGGTAGTGCTATGTGAATATTAAAGGTTGATAATAATGTGTAAATGTTCAATGGAACAGTGATATACTACTGTTTTTGTAGAAATATGATTATTTGTGCTCTTTATGTCTGTGGGAAAAAAAAAAAAAAAAAAAAAAAAAAAAAAAAAAAAAAAAAATAAAATAAAAAAAATTTAAAAAAAAAAAAAAAAAAAAAAAAAAAAAAAAAAAAAAAAAAAAAAAAACAAAAAAAAAAAAAAAAAAAAAAAAAAAAAAAAAAAAAAAAAAATCAAAAAAAAAAATAAAAAAAAAAAAAAAAAAAAAAAAAAGAAAAAAAAATAAAAAAAAAAAAAAAAAAAAAAAAAAAAAATAATAAAAAAACAAAAAAAAAAAAAAAAAAACAAAAAAAAAAAAAAAAAAAAAAAAAAAAAAAAAAAAAAAAAAAAGAAAAAAAAAAAAAAAAAAAAAAAAAAAAAAAAAAAAACAAAAAAAAAAAAAAAAAAAAAAAAAAAAAAAAAAAAAAAAAAAAAAAAAAAAAAAAAAAAAAAAAAAAAAAAAAAAAAAAAAAAAAAAAAAAAAAAAAAAAAAAAAAAAAAAACAAAAAAAAAAAAAAAAAAAAAAAAAAAAAAACAAAAAAAAAAAAAAAAAAAAAAAAAAAAAAAAAAAAAAAAAAAAAAAAAAAAAAAAAAAAAAAAAAAAAAAAAAAAAAAAAAAAAAAAAAAAAAAAAAAAAAAAAAAAAAAAAAAAAAAAAAAAAAAAAAAAAAAAAAAAAAAAAATATGCATAACTATCTCCAAGTTGCATTTCCCTTAAACTTCCAGAGATTCATGTCCTATTACCCTTAAATTTATTTTATAAATAATTTTCTACCTATTTTCGGTCTATGTGACATTACCTTCTGAAAATAATCTTTTTGGTCTATGTGACACTACCTTCTGGAGCCTAGTACGTGTTGACTATTTTTTCAAGGAGTGCAACGTAGACCGAAAAAGTATATAAAATTATTTATAAAATAAGTTCGATTTTAAGACCTTAGTATAATATATGTGTGTCTCTGAGATTTCGAGCTTAGATTGAAAGACTACTTAAGCATTTTTCCTTGTATTTTACTAGTAAAGCAACCTTTGGTGTTAGGCGTTTGCATTTGTCCAAAAGTGAGGAAGTCAACTCCCCATTTGATGGAAAATCTATTTTTTTACAAATATGTTCAGGCAAATAGGATAAGGTCTGCTATACTATCCTCCCAGGCTTTACTTGTGGGATTCGAGTGGTATGTGATTGCTGTTTTAATCAAACACTATAGAGTAACTTATTTTTGAAAAACATTGATGTAGTTTGGTTTGAGAATGTCAAAGTTGAAGAAAATTGTAGAGTACAACAAATTCCTGTATTAGATTAGCAAGGACAAATAGATGTATATGAGAGAAGGAAAAGAACTCAACACTTCCATTCTCAAAACTACTTCTTGTGTCCCATTATCGGTGTTGTTTGCTATTTTGGTAGCTAAGCGGATTTTTCTATAGGCGTAATACATAAATATGATCCTTAACTTGACTTCAATAGACAACTATGCCCTTTAACTTTGAGTATGCACAAGTAAACACTTAAACTTGTATAAAATTGAACAAGTAGACACATGTGTCCTACATGTCATAATACATGCAGGACGCCACGTAGGACACAAAATTGACATGTAGGGTGCCATGTAGGACGAATGTGTCTATTTGATTAATTTTATACTTGTTTAAGTGCCTACTTGTGCACAACCAAAGTTAAGGGTCAAAGTTGCCCGCTGACGTCAAGCTAAGAGTCATGTTTATTATTATGTCTTTTCTATAACTGCAAATGTTTCAATTCTAAATGCTATGAATTAGTGCATTCTTTGTGTAGTATCTAAACATGTAAATTTCATTTCAAATGTTTTTTTTAGATTGGAAATTAGATGTTTTGACCCTTGATAATGTTGGATATCTCTCTTTTCAGCTGAAAGAAGCATATTGTGGTAGGATTATTGTTATTATTTATGTCGAAAACAATTTCTTAATGTTATGATACTTTACAGGTTATGAAGCACCAAATCTGAGGTATGTACTGATTCTCAAGTTCAGCTTGGAGTTGTCTAATAGTACCTTCTAAAATTACTTTTTCTTTCCACATCACAATTTGTTATTTTTTTCATATATTTATGTACTAATGTTTGCACCATACGTATACTCTTGGATGCTTCTCTGCTGGCAACAACTGCGTTTCTTGCTTTCATGGATATGACAGTATCATATACAACCACAACTTCAAGAACTAACAATAACGTTATGGCTTGTATGAGTCCCACATCAAGGTCCCTGACAAACAACCAAAATAGTACAAAAGTATTAAAGGATGAATGTCAAGTAATGCTCAAATGTTTAGTGACAAACCTCTTGCTCGAGGAAGAACACTGTTACACAAGATTTCTCAAAGCTCCAAAATCTTTAAGCAACTTGTAAATACAAACTCGAGTTACCTCTCCTATGTGGTTTGTGAGCAATTGCATAGGAGTGAAAGTTTTTACCCTGTGCGCACCCAAAGGGTAGCGGCTGTGGGTTTCTCATGTCATAAAAAAAGGGATCAAACTATTAATCCTACACACCTTGTAACTCCTCTATTACAAGACACAAAACAATAACTGTATTGCCCATTATATCAACTACCTCTAGGTAATATAGACTTGCACAAACACGTCTTGACTAACTCTAGCCGAAACTCAAATTACAATGATAAGAGATAAATAGATCTACACTCTTTTATATCATAGGAGTAAATCTACAACATGAAAGCATACAACATTAAACTCAACGAACAACTGAAGGTAATGCAACACTCTATCAGGTCCTTCGCTGCCTATGAGAGTTGAACTTCCTTGAGAATGACTTTTGCTTTTGAATATTCTTGATTGCAAAAACTAGTTTTAATCTTGTGATTATGTTCTCTTTACAAGAGAGACAAAAACCTAGGAGCAACGCCATTGGTTGAGGACTGCGGTCCTTTCCACGCCTCTGCTGCAGTACCCACCAACCACTGCAGCTTTACAGCTGCGCAGTATTGACCTGTCCTCTGCTTCCCACTGCGGACCAGGTCCCTTAGCACCATAGATTGTTAATTCATCAAAATCAAGAATACAACACTACATACCTAGTGTAGTTCCACAAAGTGGGTTCTGGGAGGATAGAGTATACTCGGGCCTCTCTCCAACCTTGGAGGTAGAGTGACTGTTTTTAATAGACCTTAGGCTCAAGGAAAAACAGTCCAGAAAAAGGAGTAAATGGAAGTTCTAGAAACATTAGATAATAACAAAAAACAAAAAATAGTAATAGAATAGAAACTGCAATTCTGCAATACAATGAGTTACAAGGAACAATTAATAGTGATAGAATTTGAAGGAAAAGAAACTATCAAAGCAACACTATGACTACTAATTTGAATGGACTGCTAGACAATGAACTGCTAACTACTAAACAGCCACAACTCTTTTTTTTTTTTTTAAAGAGTCGATGCTCTAGGGTGCTTCTGTCTGTTGATAACTGTAGGTTTTGCACCTTGGACACCAGAAATACAAAATACAACCACAACTCCATCAGAACCAGGGAAAAGAAAGAAAAAGAAGAATAAGAAGAGAGAGAGAGAGAGAGAGAAAGGGAGGAGTGTGCATTACAGATTTTACCTATGTGAAAAAAAGACTCTGAATTACAGATTTTAGGCGATCCACTGATCATATCTTTAATGGAAGAAGTTGGGATGATTGTTCTTCACATTTTTTTCAGTAATTAAACTGCATGAAATTCTATTTTATCTTGGGCTGATACCAAAACATAACTGCTGTTATATAGGAAGCTTGCCGACAAAGTTGCAGCTGGGGGTTACTATGTGGTCGTTCCTGATTTTCTTTATGGGGATCCTTACAATCCCGAAAATAAGGAGAAGCCTATACAAGTCTGGATACAATCACATGGAACAGTATGCCTTCTGATTGATTCTTCTTGTATATTGCCATAGATTTGCAATCAAGAATAGGAGACCACACCCTCATTATCAGAGTTATCCATCCATTAACTTGATAATGCTTGGGAATTTCATTGTGCAACATTAATTTTATTGGGCTCACCGCCATGGCATTCATTTTTTTCTTTGTTCTGTTAGGATAAAGGTTTTGAAGACGCAAAGCAGGTTATTGCAGCTTTAAAAGATAAAGGCATATCTCCAATTGGAGCGGCAGGGTTTTGCTGGGGTGGTATGTTGTTCAGCTTTCTCTTTTAGGATTTTTCATCCCTTGCCTGCCTAGGATGTATGGGGTCAATTTCTTGTAGTTGTCTAAGATTCTGACCTTCTGTTTTCTTTACAGGCAAGGTGGTTGTTGAATTAGCCAAGTCCGACAACGTTCAAGCTGCAGTGCTATTGCACCCATCATTTGTCTCTGTGGATGATATTAAAGGTACGATTGTTTTTTACCAGAATCATTTGTTATTGGATTTAGCTATTGCTCCTGGATTTTGTACAAGTGTGTTGTGTATGGGACACAACATTTGATGTCTCAATGGCACTAGAATACTGATGATTTGTTCCGTCAAGTTAGGCTATCTCTGTGTGAGGCTGGGAGATTCAGTTTGATATTTAGTACTCCGTCCAGATATTGTTGTTCTATCGTTCAAAGTTTAGTTTCATTCTTATATGAAAAATTATTAGTGCTTTCGATATTCCTTCGTCCTAAGGAGTATTTGCTATAAACTGTTTTTTTGAATTATGGTGAGTAAATTGAACAGCATCATTTTTTTAGATTCTTCCTGTTTCCTTTTTTATCTTTATTGTTTCCCTTTCCCGAATGGAGCTGATTATGTAACTTTTGGCAGAGGTGAAGGCACCAATAGCTATTTTAGGAGCTGAAATAGATCAGCTATCTCCTCCTGAGCTTGTTAAGCAGTTTGAGGAGATTTTATCATCAAAACCTGAGGTACGCGAACATTCCTATGTTTAAAGATTACTACTTCAGAAAGGCTTCATCTGTGAAATAGTACACACCTGTTTATTTGGTGGATGTATTGAGATAAGTGGATACCTAATTTAATGAATTTCTTAGAGAGTTTTAGATTTATCCTTTCCGTTTCTTTTATTGCTATCCATCAAAATAGGTGGACTGCTTTGTGAAAATTTATCCCGGAGTTTCCCATGGATGGACTGTTCGATACAATGTGGAAGACGAGAAGGCTGTGCAGAGTGCTGAAGAAGCTCATCAGGATATGTTGGACTGGTTTACCAAGCATGTGAAGTGAGTTTAAAGAACCTTAGCAATTGAAAAATTAGCCATGATATTAGTTATGGAGCTCATTAGTCATTATGTATAAACCACGTATTGTATCTTTTATTTAAAGAAGATTTATCTTGCTATGTTTACGTGAAATGTACTGTTTATCTAAAGTTTTTTCTTATTCATTTTGCCTGAGAATGATAAGCAATACATATCTCTGTTACTCGATGTTCAGTATATTAATTAAATCCTTACAAGATTGGCTTTGCATGTCTTTCTCTAAGAGAAGGCATTATCTTGGTAGTAAGTTGGGAGACTGCATACCACCAAAGGACGTGGTGCAGTCTCAGGTTCGAGCTTACGGAACAATCGTTGATAGGGAGTGCTTTTTTCGAATGAAGTCGGTTCTATGCAGAGATAATATTATCAAAATTTTTGTCATATCGCCATCTGTAGGAGGGACACTTAGCAAAAATTTACAATAGACTAAATTGTATCACCAATTTAATAAAAAATAAAATTTCTCCATTTCATTAGGGACCCCTGTTAGCAGCTTCATGCTCCTGGGCTTCACAGGATGCCTACTCCCATTCTTCCTGTCAAACTTGTAGGCTTTCAATTGACTAAGTTGAGGCTTGTTTCCATGACTCGAATTCTTCATATACAGTAATTGATTGATGAGATATATAATCGTTTTGAATGATGATGATATGTTGAGTCTCCTAGGACGAAAATACCACAACAAAGCATCCACAAATGTTGGGAAATCCTCTCTTGACTCTATAATTACATCTAAAACGTCCACTTGTGGGATAGCAATTCTATAGTGTTGTTTCAAATACTCCGTATAAATCCCATCACAACTGTAAATATGAAGGGAAACTTGAGACCAAGAGGTAGAATTTGATAGAAACTCCGAATTTAATAGAAATTCCATCAACCGATAAAACCACCCAACATTCAAAGAGTATTTGTTGAAATTAAGAGTTAAGTTGTTGAAATTGCTTGATTCTTTTGCAAGTTCAAGCTGCGGAATATCACTTCCTTCATACTGGAGTGATACCAAATTTGGAGCATCTACTTCAATTTACAAGTATCTAGACTATTCTAATCTTTTTTACAATTATCTCCCCTAAAAATCTAATACTCCAGACTATCTAGATTTTTCTCAAGTACAAATATCAAAGATATTTATTCTATAAAATTCTAGAAAGTTCTACAAAATATCTAAGATAGTTTTTGTATCTCCAAAAAAAAACAACTTTAATTTTTCACGGAGGAGATCCCCCTAGCTTTGCAGATATTCAAACACCGAAAAAGAACAAATCTCTGGAGGCTTTAGCTTTGAAACAACTAACATGGTTCGCATACATCAAAATGAATTAACTCAAAAGCTGATTCAACTCGTTTATTAACCCTTGGACTTAATGTGATGAGATGATGTTTCTCGGCATGATTCACACTCCAAATAAGGAACATTTTGAAAATGGGGACATAACTTCTTTAATAAAGGTAAAGAAGGGTGTCCCAATCGACAATGTGTTTCAAATGGAGACAAGACACTTGAGTAGACAACAAATCGAAACTCATATTCATCAAGGATATATAAACCATCAATTACATGTCCTTTACCAATAACTTCATGCATCGCAACAAACAAACAATGATTAGGAAATAACGAAACATAACAGTTAAGATCCCTAGTAAGTTTACTCACACAAATCAAATTGAACGCCAACTTCGGTAGATTTTATATAGAGGACAGGTAAAAGAGGAGGTTGCCTTGACGGTTCCAAATCCCACAATGTTACATGTTGACCCATGAGCTACGGTTACAGGAGAGGGAGCTTTGTGTGATCGGAAGGTAGAAAATATATTATGATTACCTGTCATGTGATCTGTAGCACTTGAATCAATCACCCAGTTGTTCGAAGATGAGATCATGCATGCTTTTCTCGAATCAACAAGGGTAGTAACTGCAGTGAACTCTTGATACTGAGAGAACCCTACAAACTGATCTGCCGAAACCAAAATTGTCTTATCCTTTTATGATTTGTAGCCATATTTCCGCCTTTCTTATTGTTTGAGTTATATTTTCCAACTTAAATACCCAAAGTAGCAATACAGGAGAATCCAACAAACACAAACAACAAATACAATCCAATACCAACAAAATAATTATAGTCAAGGCTCAAACATGCAGAACAAAGCAAGATGAGAATAGAAATTACGAACAACATCCAGAAAACACTATTCATTCAATGTTTAACAGTATTCAACAATCACAGCAGTACCAAACAGAATATCAGATCTGAATTGCAGAAGCTAAAGGAAAAAATGAACCTGGAAGTAACTTTGAAAAAAGTGTGAACCTGGAAGGGAAAAGAGTTCTCCAAACAGTGTTTCAACACCAAACAAAACTCGGGGTACACCAGAAAGGATGATTTGAGGTGAGTGAATTGAATGGCATCATTTTTTTAGATTCTTCCTGTTTCCTTTTTTTGTCTTTATTTTTTCCCTCTCCTGAATGGAGCTGATAATATGTCTTCGAAATTCAAACAAAGTGAAAAAACAGGGGAAAACATTTAATGACCAATAACAAGGAGGGGACACTCTGTGCAACAATTTGCAATAGAATAAATTGCACAACAAAGCATCCACAAATGTTGGGAAATTGTCTCTTGACTCTATATAATTACATCTACAATGTCCACTTGTAGGATGGCAACTCTATAGTGTTGTTTCAAATACTCCATATTGATCTCACCACATGTGTAAATATGAAGTGAAACTTGAATTGGAACTTCAGACCATGAGGTAGAATTTGATAGAAATTCCGAATTTGATAGAGATTCTATCAACTTACAGAACCTCTTACTATACACATGGATCATGCATCTGCAGGAATAAAGAATTAAGTTCTTGAATTTGCTTGATTCTTTTGAAAGTTTAATCTGTGGAAGATATTCTCCTCCATACTCGAGTGACACCAAATTTGGAGCATCTACTTCAATTTTCTGTGAATAAAAAATGTTCAAATTTTTAATCTTCAGGACCTTCAAGGATTCACTTCTGCCAATGTTAAGCCTTGTTGAAGCAAATTCACCAGATAACTTTAAAGATTTCAGATTCGGATATTCAAGAATATTCATTTTTTCCAAAAAATAACTAGAATAGGTCAAGTTTTCAAGAGTTGGTGCTTGGATTTTAACAAGCTGTTCCTTCTCTATCGTAATGTTAAGTGACCTAATCTTTTGAAGATTCCGCACCTCACACTTTTTCCATCCACGACAATGGCGAATGATTAAATTCTCAATCAAGGGATAATTATTGAGTAGACCCTGTAGCATGTTGTCGTCTAAAGTTACACTAGTTAGAGAAAGCTTTCTCAAAGAATGACAAATCCTCACATCACTACTAGGTAATGAACAAAAATAAACCAAATTACAATTCCTCAGCACCAGTTCTCGTAAATATTTTGCTGTCAACACTTTAAAAATATTGAAGGATGAATGATATCCTAAATTTCTATAGACGAGATCCCTTACACCATTCTGAAGAGCAATGTCAAGCCACTTATCAATCAAAGAGAAAAGATAACCTGTAGGTGTTACAATGTCCATGGAAAGTTCAAACTTGTCAATAGGAATTTTCTCATCTCTGTATCTCTTCATAAAATTTAATATTTATAAAATGACTATAAATTGATTTAAATATATTGATTTTTCTTAACATTCTATTCCATGGGTGTCTCAGAAAGACAATCTCCCCTCCCTATCACTTTTCAATTTGTCGTGCATTCGTCTTCATTTAACTTTATACTTCTTGTTGCTGAAAATGAACGTCAGAATTTTAGAGCACCATATAGAGTTGAAGCTTTAGCCTACCAAATTTGAGATAACAGAACCGGAAGAACAAAATATGGCTTTGTTTATTCTGTTCAGCAAAAATATTTGTAATTCTGGGTTTACTGCTAGGTAAAACAACTCGTGCGAGATTGTTGTATAATAAGAAAATCATTGTTTCTCATTTTGATGTTCGATCATGCTACATCATTTCCCAACCATATAACCGGAGAAAGCTATTACAAGATATTTTCAGCCAAGATACTGGCAAACTTGCTGATATGTTGCAGAAAAGCTTATTGGGAATTGATATATGTGGGATGGGATGACTAGTAGTGACAACTCGACTTGAGAAAGTGGGTGAGTATGTCAAGCACCACGCCAATCCTTATTTCCGTCCATTCCTCACACTAAAAGAGAGTGGGAATTGCTGCAGAAAAAAGGTGTTTCAAAAGGAAGCTTGCCCGTCTAAAGTACACGATGTGAGTCTAGATGTTGCAAGAAGATGCATTCCGTAATCTTGAATTTGAGTCCCCATAGAGTGGGTCGTTTGTTTTCAGTTACATTGCAACTACTAATTCACCTAAAGTACTTAGCAGTTTCTGCAAATAAATTCTATTTTCATCTAAAACCTTTATTGTACTGTGTCCATTCAGGCAGGCGTCCAGTGTTACCACCAATTTTTATGGAAAATGAAAACATTAGGGCAATGTTGAGATTAATTATGCTGTTTTTGATTTGAAAACCAACATGAAATGGATCTTTTATGAATCCTTTAAATTGGAAAATTTAACGATTTTAAGGCAAGTTGCGATTAAAATTGGTGTTGATGATTATGTCAACTAAATAAGAGGAGCTTAGAAAGGAAAATTTGTTTACAGAAAAGGACTCTTTTATTTGGGTTGATCTTGGGTTAGTTATAAATAACTAAGGTCACCCCTACTTATATTTGTTTAGGGATGATTCTAGATACTAAGGATCTAGACTATTCTAATTTTTTCTACAAATATCTCCCTTAAATATCTAATACTCCAGACTATCTAGATTTTTCTCAAGTACAAATATCAAAGATATTTACTCTAACAAAATTTTAGAAAGTTCTACAAAATAACTAAACCTCCAAAAAATCAACTTTAATTTTCACAGAGGAGATCTCCCCTTAGCTTTGCAGATATTCAAACACGGAAAAAGATTACGTTGTGCAAGAACAAATCTCTGGAGGCTTTAGCTTTGAAAATTAAGAAAGAAATCGAAGCTATTGGAGGACAAATCTAAGCAACAATATCGACAATATAAATAGTCTTCTTTATTTTACCCTTATCTTTATTTAGCGACACAATATAAGACTAGAGCTAGTTGTGCAAAGGTAAAAGTTGAGGTAGACTTGACCTAAGAGAAATCAAAACTGCAGAAGAGGATGAAGTCACAGGGGAAGTTAATACTGGATGAATTACTATCAAGTATGACTATCTACCGAAATATTGCAATCATAGTAATAGAAGCTAAAAGTCGGATACTACATCCAGAACTGGTACGACATTCAGAGGGAATTTTAGGTAGATCCAAGGACAAGGTGGACACTGCTGCCACACAAACTAGAATACTGAATAGTGATAAAGTTGTTGGAGATACACAAAAGAGCAGGAATGGATGCAGAGAAGAAGTAAATATGCAAAAGATTATGCTTTTGCAACTAAGGGGACAAAAGAGAAAGGAGAGGACTTAGCATGAATACAACTAAGAATAATAAGTTGCATAAGGTATCAACACTTTAGTACAAAAAATATCATAGATATTTAGTAGAACTTTCTAGAGATATCTTTAGTATTTAATTACAAGTGACTGTTTTACACGGTTTGGTAACCAAGCTAAACCGGATGTTTGATTGCTGGCTGGAGTTTTGTGTCACCTGATCCCAAGCATAGATTCACCATGCTGATCTTCACAGTTTTTGCAAAAAACAACTCAAACAAACATAGTTCCAAAAACTATACAACTGATTAAAAGTATTACAAATTGAATAAATCATGACTAAAATAATAAAGCAACGACATAACAAATGGGACATTAACTTCTGTTAAACCAGATACTACGTGCAAACATTCAAGGAAAGGAGAAGCTTGCTCAATCTTTTGTCACGACAAACCTTCAAGGTTCAACCTATATCTAAGTACGATAAAAAACTAGAGTTCCAAAATATATGTTCTTGCATATGGAAATGGAAATAATATTAGCATATCATAGCGAACAGGGAATACCCACACTTCATCATTTTGATATTTGCAATCAGTATGGGGCGTGAATCAGTTGTTTCTAACATCAGTTTTCACTTCCTGAAAATCAATAATACACATCAGTTATAAAACCACTGTACTGATATGTCAAATGAAATGTAAAAGCAATGTTGATCTAGAAAACGGCACAAGCAAGGCTATCCCATGCACAGTCTACATTTAACATGCAGCAAAGATAACTTTGATTAGAGACTCTTGTCTTAGTCAATGCAAAAGACAAGCTCCATTTCACTACCAAACTACACGTAAGACGCATGAGATTGTGCTTCCGTTCAACTTTTCAGCAATGAATATGAAACAATTATACAATTGACTTATCTAATGCTTAGAGAGCAGGAGAGTGCAAATTACAAGTCATTACTTACTCAATTGCATCCGTGTGAGCTTCCACACCCTTCATTCTTGTTGTCCCTGATCGTTTTGTAAAATCGGAGAAACTAGGCTCTCAAGGTAAGTTGACTCCACAGAAACTAGATCAGATCGAAACGTAGTAAACTTGGGATGTGTGATTGATTCACCCTTCAGATAGTACAACACGAAAGTTTTTCCACACATCAACAAAACTTTACCTTTATTTGAAGCTAAATGGGGCGGATTAAACAAAAACATCAAAGAAGGATAAGGATGAGGATACTTAAAGGTAAACATCTTAGTCCAAGATTCTTTAACCCCATACTCCTTCATAACCCATAGATCTAGGTCAGTTCCTTCATAATTGCCATTACATATCACAGAAAGATTATTTTCCAACACTCCCAACACAAAAATTCCATCTTCTTCACTATAGCAAGGCGCCTCTACCTTTTCCCATTTCTCATCAGCCAAATCAAGAGAAATGATGTTCCAACCCTTACGCCAAAAAGGACCAGTACAATTAGAGCTATAAGCCCAATTAAGCTTCCCATTCACAAACTTACCACAGTTAAAGGATTTCACCCAATCCTGGGGAATACTGATGCTTCTCCAAGAATCATCCTTTAGACTATATATTTTGACGTAGTCTCCAAATAAAGGCAAAAAGTCGGGAGGGTAAATACATGCCACTACCTTATAGTCATCATGACACTCATCATATCAAACCATATATAAATCGTTCAGCATTTTTAAACTTAAATGTAAAATCAGGCAATTGTTTGTGCTTTCTAGTTGATGGATTCCATATAAACAATTCATTTTCCCTATTAGAAAGACAAATCAGTCCATTGGCCGAACCTACAATAAACCAAACATATGATTTCATGGGACAATCCAAGTCTGATGTATCTAGAACAAAGCTATTAAGTAAAGATGTAAAGGAACATTCTTTCAGATTGAAGTTGGGTTGACTACAACTCAACAAAATCTTATGGTTAGAAGATACACTAAGATGGGCCTTGATAAATTCAGGGGTAGAGGTGAAAGCAAGACAAGATTTTGAAACAGACCTAATTTTCAAGACGGAACTCACTGGAAGCCTTAAGAGGATGTCAGTATTGAGTTCCGGTGGAAGGATTGAGAATGGCAACATTGACTTTGGGGGTTTGCTTTGTTGATGGCCGGCTTCCGATTCCATTTGAGTTTATATGGAGTGTGTACTAATGTTAAAGTCTTGTTATATACATCTTTAGAGGACAATTTAAAGAAACCTATTTTGGATATTATTTCCATTTTTGCTATCGAATCACCCTAATCGAATATTCAATTTTCATTAGAGTATATATGTTATGTATGAAAAAAATGACTTGCTACATTATGTTGGAATGTTCATACGCTAATATTAGAAGTATAATTAAACATGATAGTAAAGATTTTTCTACTTAATTAATTAGTTATCGCTATTGTATAACCATATGTATTGATAAGATCTTTATTTTATGCTTGATATTAGGTCATTAAAGATCTTTAAAATTGAATGATTCAAGAAAATTTTATTTGAACAAGGAAGTAGACATAATGAAAAAGTGGATGAGAAGCTACCTTGTGTAATACAATGGCTCTGCAAACACATAATTTACTCCCTGAAATCTATATTGTTGAGTGACCAATTCAACTCTATTGCTTACAGGTAAAAGTAGATAATAGATACTCTAACTGTTCCTTGTTAAATACGGCCAAACATGCCTGTGGTCCTTCTCTGTATCGACAGTGTTATTGCTTGTCATTTGACGTATCAGTGAGGTGCTTTTGTGAAGTGAATTTTTTTTTACTTGATTCAGACTCCTAAAAAAATGTCACCACACAAGTGTCAGATCCGAGGTGCTTGATTCATCCTATGGTATTTGGAGAGTCCGAGCAATATTCTACCTTCCTTCAGTCAATACAGAATGAGCAAGTAAAGCAAATGCTAGCAATCTCTTAATGTTGTGAACACTTTACAGGTTATGAGGCACCAAATCTGAGGTATGCACTGCTTCTCAAGTTCAGCTTGAAGTTGTCTAATACTACCTTCTAAAAATTACGTTGTCTATTCCACTTCACAGTTTGTTATTTTTTCATATATTTCTGTACTAATGTCTGCTCTTAGATGCTTTCTTTGCTGTCAACAATATCATTTCTTGCTTTCACAGATATAACAATATCATATACAACTACAACTACAACAACATATCCAGTGTAGTCCCACAAAGTAGGATCTGGGAGGCCAGAGTGCAACCAAACCTTAAAGAGGCTGATTCCCATAGACCTTTGGCTCAAGGAAAACCAGTCCAGAAAAAGGAGTAAATGTCTAACAGAAGTATAAGAAACATCATATAATAACAAAAACAACAAATAGTAACAAAATATGATAATAGAGGTAATACAAGGAACAACAAAGAGTAACAAAATTCAAAGGACAAGAAACTAATGAAGCAATACTATGACTACTAATATGAATGGACTGCAAGACAACAAACTATGCTACCTACTTATCAACAACAACTCTATTTAAGAAAACAAAAAAGTCGATGCCCTAGGGTTCTTCTACCTGATGATAACTTTAGGTTTTGCTCCTTAGACATTAGCAATACCAAATACAACCACAAATCCATCAGAACCAGAAAAAACAATAGAGAGCGAAGTCTGAATTACAGAATTCAGGTGATCCACTGATCTTGTCGTTGTATCCTTTTGCTTACATTTCAATGGAAGAAGTAGGGGTGATTGTTCTTTCCAGTAATTAAGCTGCAACAAGTTTCTATGTATTACTTTGGGGCGGGGGGGCTTTTCCAAACTTAACTGCTACTCCCTCCGTTTCACAACGCATGACCTGGTTTGACTGGGCGGAGTTTAGAGGATATAAAGAGACTTTTTAATCTTGTGGGTTCTAAATTAAAGTTAGATAAAAATATACAAAAAATTCCTTGTGACCTAAACATGCCACAGGAAAGCTGTGAAATTAAAGTACTAAAAAAAATAGATCATTCTTTTTTAAACAGACTAAAAAGGAAAGGAGGTCATTATATAGGAAGCTTGCCGACAAAGTTGCAGCTCCTGATTTTCTTTATGGGGATCCTTACAATCCTGAAAATACGGAGAAGCTGCAGTGCTATTGCACCCATCATTTGTCTCTGCTGAATGACGATTGTTTTTTACCAGAATCATTTGTGATCGGATTTAGCTATTACCCCTGGATTTTGTACAAGTGTGTTGCACGTGGGACAAAACATTTGATGTCTCAATGGCACTAGAATACTGGTAAATTGTTCAGTCAAGTTTAGGCTGTCACTGCGCAAGGCAGGGAGGTTCAGTTTGATGTTTAGTACTACTCCAGATATTGCTGTTCTATCATTCAAAGTTTAGTTTCATTTTTATATGTCTTACGTGGCACACTCCGTGACTCCACACAATTGAGGCGTGTGGGAGATACTTGAAATCCATGTTAGCTATAAAGGTGTATAAATTATAAAAAAATAAGTTCAGGGGTAATAGGACCTTAGTTTAGTTAATGTGTCTTTGAGATTTCGGTCATAGTCTAGCGAGGTACTTGTGCATTTTCCCTTTATTTATTAAAGAAAATCTGTAGTTCTTTCTTATGCATTTTGCCTGAGAATGATAAGCAATATGCATTTCTGGTACTGGATGTTCAGTATATTAATTAAATGCTTACAAGATTGGCTATTGCATGCACTTTCTCTAGGAAAAGGCATTATTCTTGGTCCCTGGTGCAGTCTCAGATTAGAGCTTAAGGAAAAATCCTTGGTAGGGAGCGCTTCCCTTAGCGAGAATTCATTGGGGCTTCTAATGTGGGTACCAGACACGTGAAACCAAAAAAAAAAAAGGTTTGGGATACTGCATCAAGGATAATCTAATACAGTATTTGAGTATATCAGAGATCGATAATTCACTTAGTGGTGAAATTCCTTAAGCTAATATTATCAACCCTTTTGTCATACTTTCTCAAGTTAAATGTATTAAATGGTAAACTAATATCTTTAAATCCTGTTTTTCCAATGCAACTATTACAATGTAGTTTTTAGATTCATTGTGGAAATCAATAAGTAAGTGTTAATACTAAAGATTTAAGTATATAAATAATCAAGACTCATACAATCTTACCAGTTAAAAAACCATCAACTTCGAATTTCAAACAAAGTGAATAAACAGAGGAAAAGATTTAATGATCAATCACAAGGAGGGGGCACACTGTGCATTCAATTGGCATAGACTAAATTGTATCACCAATTTAATAAAAAATAAAATTTCTCCATTTCATTAGGGTCCCCTGTTAGCAGCTTCATGCTCCTGGGCTTCACAGGATGCCAACTCCCATTCTTCCTGTCAAATTTTGTAGTGCTTTTAAAGGGACTAAGTTGAGGCTGTTCCATGACTCAATCTTCCATATACAGTAATTGATGATGAGATCATACTCGTTTTTTTTGAATGATGATTGAATGTGAGTCTCCTAGGACCCACAAAAAACACCACAAAAAAAGCATCACAAATGGTTGGGAAAACCTCTCTTGGCTCTTATAATAACATCTCTAAAAGTCTCTTTCCCACTTGTGGGATAGAAACTCTATGGTATTGTTCAAGTAGCCATATAATCCCCATCGCAAAACTGTAAATATGAAGGGAAAAATGAGACCAAGAGGTAGATGGTAGATTTGATAGAAATTCCGGAAGTCAATAGGAATTCCATAACAGATAAAACCACCAACATTGAATTGAGTTTTTGTTGGAATAAGAGTTAACTGTTGAAATGCTGGATCTTTGGCAAGTTCAAGCTGCGGATATTCAATTCATTCATAACTCGAGTGATTACCCAAATTGGAGCATATCTACTTCAATTTTCTGACAACAACAAAGGAGAGCAAATATAATCTTCAGGTCCCTGCAAAGATCACCTTATGCCAATGAAAACCCTTGGGGAATAACAAGGGCCAAATACTCTAAAGATTTCAGATGGGATAGTCACCAATATTCCAATTTCCCAAAAAATAAAACTAGAATTAGAAATAAGACAGTGTCAAGAGTTGGTGCTTGATTTTAACAAAACCTGTTCACTCTTTATCGTAATGCAAGTGACTCCTAATCTTTTGAAGATTCCGCACCTCAACTTTTTACACCACAACAATGGCGAACTGATTAAATTCTCAATAAGGGATAGTTAGCGAGTAGACCCGGTAGCCATGTTGTCATCTTACGGTTACATTTAGTTAGAGGAAGCTTTCTCAAAGAATGACAATTCCCTACATGACTACTAGGTAATGAAGAAAAATACACCAGATTACAGTTCCTCGGCACCACTTCTCGTAAATATTTTGCTGTCAACATTTTAAAAATATTGAAGGATGAACGATATTCTAAATTTCTATAGACGAGTTCACTTACGCCATTCTGAAGAGCAATGTCAAGCCACTTATCAATCGAATCGAAAAGATAATCTGTAGTAGGTATTACAATGTCCATGGAAAGTTCAAACTTGTCAATAGGAATTTTCTCATCCATGTATCTCTTCATAATTTTATCCACTATATCGGCGTCAATTTTACCTATCCTCCTCTCTTTATCCGTACCCGAATAAACTACGAATAACAAATTGGGATGAGTCAACCAAGCTCGTAGCCATGTTTTGGAGAGAATTGTCATCCGTGATGACTCTACATAATTAAGATTCGACAATATTTTGTGAATAACAAGTTCAGGCAATATATCAGCAGCTGTAGGTTTATATTTACTATGCTTCTTCGTCTTATTATTATTGTACAACCATACCTTTAAAACCTTTTTTTTTACTCCGATTTTGCTGCAGAAGTCGCTAATCAGCTTTTCATCTACATTCTGCAATGTCCATCCAATTCTTTCCCCGAATTCAAACATTCTTTCATTAACACGATTGCCTAATTCTGCTCTCTTCATGGTTGTGTCTGGGAGTTTATAGATTTTAATTTGGTAAAATTTATGTCACCCTAAAATAAAACCTTTAGTTTAACCTATTTAAAGACAAAATAAAACCTGTAGTTATAATCCTAATCAAATTCTAATTAAATATTTACGTGTAATCCTAATTAAATTCTGATAAATATTTATCTCTAATCCTAATTAAATTCTGATAGAATATTTATCTCTAATCCTAATTAAATTCTCATAGAATATTTACATGTAGTATCCAAGTAACCTTATACTACTAATTTTCTATTATAAAATTTTAATATTTATAAAACAACTATAAATTGATTTTAAATATATATGCATAGCTGAAAAAGGGTCCTAACATAAAGGCAATTATTAGTTTTGTTCTCGAACCCTTCTACTTTACTAAGTAAACTTAGATGAGGAAAGAATCAAAATAGTTCTTTTATTTTGGGTTAAGATTCAAAGTGATCCTTGAGTTTTTACGTGGAGCACTAATAGTCCCTTATGTTTGTTATACTTTTAGAATGCTAATGCCCCTACCGTCTAATTTTTGGAGCGGTCGGATTATACCCTTTGGACTAACAGAGGGACACGTGTCACAATCATAACAACCTATCCAAAAGGCATAGGCATAATACATATATTTGACTCTAAACTAGAATTCAAATTTTAACTTTGATTTCAAACTTTCATAATGCATAAATAGACACTTTAACTATCCAACTTTTAAATAAATAAACATATGAGTCCTACGTGACAAAATACACGTAGGACAAAAAAATGACATGTAGGACATGTGTGTCTATTTGTTTAACTTTATACAAATTTAAGTATCTATTTGTGCATATCCAAAGTTGAAGGGCATAAATATAATTTGAAGCTAAGTTTGTTCCGACCCAATTAAAGACGAATATGCTCTGCCAAGATTTTCAAATCTTATTTCGAAATATTGAATAACAATATTTTCTTTTTCTCTCTCCACCCTTATTTTGTGAATTTTTTTCTCTTTACTTTTTTTTTAACCAATTTTTTTTAAAAAAGGAATTTGTTTTGTAAAATATTTTAATTTTGAATGATTTCATTTTTTATGCTACCCCTACCGCTACCACAACCCCCAACCACGCCCTCATCAAGACCAAATAAAATATTTTTGAGAAATATTTCAGGATCAGAAGTGTGGGTCAGGTCTTGGGTCAAATCTTAGGGTTGGATTTTGAAACGGCCATGAGGTCGTGTTTTAATTCGGATGTCGGGGTCGGGACACAGATCGATTATCAGGGTTGATTTTCGGGTCAGAAATTATTTTCTTAAAGAGTATTTTCTAGTCTCCAGCCTAAAAAAATTATAAGATATTTCTAAAAAATATTTTTCAACCAAACATGAGAAAATAAATTCGAAATCCAGTTATTTTCCAAGAAATTAAAGGAATATATTTTCCTCATACAAAACACACCCTCTGAAACAGATTGGAATTGTTAAGAGGGTTTTTACAGGAAGCGTCGAGAGGATTTTAGTGATGAGCTCGGGTCCTTACAAAATTGATCTCTTAGTTACCTCACTTCTTTATTTTTCTCTCTAAAAAATTACACCTTTCACAAAAAATTTATTTCTAGATTGAATATTAAATAACTAATAAAAGGGGAAAGATGCGGTTGTGGAGTTGTATACCATTATGCTTTTGGCTTTTCATCGCTCAGTGATAAAGGAGGTAGGGGTGCAGAGACAGCCAAGGGGTTTGACTAGAAGCAGCCACCCTTGAAAGAGTGCGTAATAGCTCACTGATCGAGCTCTCTTGCACCGAAGAGGAACGGGGCTTAGCGATCAAGTAGGGGTGTACAACGGTTAGTTCTGTTCAATTTTATTAATTATCGGTGCAGTTTATAACCAATAAGAAAATGCTTGTAAAATTAACATATGACATCTCCAACAAGTTGATACAACAAGACAATAACGTAACTTACAAATGTTCATAAAATAGAAACAATAATAACTAACATGAAAAGAATTATCAAGTGTAACACAAAAAGAAATTTAGAGGAATATGATTCTTACTTTAGGTTGTGACCTTTTGTATCATGTGAAGTTGTGAACTCAAAGTCATGATTGTGAAGTGTGAATTAAAAGCTAAACGACAAAGACATTAACTAGCTAGTAAGGTATTGAGATAATATTTAATATTTATGTACGGGAAAAATAGTAAATCACTACGATCTTGATCGATGAGTTATCGATTTATCCAATAATTCAATGTTAAAAAACCAACACTGAACCGATAACCGGATATAATTTTCTCTATAAAACCATTAAAAACTCATTAATCCAATAACAATAAACCAATAATACTTTTTTTTCGATTCGATTTATCGGTTGATTCGATTTATGTACATGTCAAATGACAAGCAATAACTCTGTAGATATAGAGAAGGACATTATTCTTAACACTCAACACTCAATAGCAGTAGAAAAACATCAAAACAAGTTCAGAACAGAAACATAAAGTTAGATATTAGCAGCAAAGGAAAAACTCGAAACTATATAACAACTATTACTATGTCTCGGTCCCAAACAAGATGAGATCTGTTACTTGAATAATTGTGTCCATTTCAGCTTCTGCAACCTTCATTCCTGCTGTATCCTTGGTTTGTTTTGTAAAACGGGAGAAACTAGGCTTTCAATGTAAATTTCCTTCACAATATCAGACACAAACTTATTAACATTGGAGTAATTTGGTTCATCATTTGAGTAGCTATGACAGAGATAGACAACTTAGTATAAAATGGAGCTTCTTTGCTCAAGTTCTCGACATCTTCTTACTCCTGCAAATATGCTAGCTTCAGAATAACATTTTAAATATGCTTGATCTCTAGAAATAGGGGTGGTTGGTTATGCAGTCTTTTCTGGTGCGCATACTTTCTCCCTAAAGGAAATTTTAATTGGAAATTTGATTTTTTTTTTTTTTAAGTTTAAAATGGGTGATCGAAAACAACTCTAAAAAGGACCTAAGCTAAGATTTTAATTTCAAGTCCTTGGCGCTTCTTTGAAATTACACTGTTTAGAGGCATAACAGATTAACATCTGGTCAATAAGAGAAACAATTTCTAGGGCCATTTAGCATGAAGTTGAATGCAAAATTATTGTTACATGAAAATAGAAAATAAGGGGAAAAGACTAACAAGGCAACATAGTTTATAAAATAATCATAATTCAACAACACTGTTTCATTGTTTCGCAACCTAAGCTTTTCATAACCATTTTTGTTGCATCCTCAGTCCCAACCGTAGAAAAAGGACAAACTAGGCTTTCAATGTAGATTTCCTCCTTGTCCCAATTATAGGAGTTAATAACCTTTGATGATCTTAGCTGGTCACCCTTTAGATTGTATATCATGAATTTTGATCCTAACACAACCAAAATTTCACTTCCACTTGCCATGTATAAACGTATTGGTTCGAGATATCCATACACTGATGGATCCCGTAAAATATTGATAGTAAACATCTTCATCCAAGATTCTTTAACCCCATACTCCTTCGTAAGCCAAACATCTACCATATCAGTTTCGACACAACCACACCAGATCAAAAGATCACTTCCCAAGACTGCCAAGACTCCGAAGCTCAAAAACACACCTCTTCTTCCTTTCCAATAACAGGGTAGTTCCATCTCTCCCCATTTTCCGTCAGCCAAATCAATAGAAATGATGCTTCGTGTATTAGGATGAATAGTAGTAATCCAATAAATTTTCCCATTCACAAAGTTACCTGACTGCGTTAGTGGCACCATACTTGGACAATTATCAACCCATCTCCAAGAATCACGTTTTGGACTATATTTTTGTACCTCAATTTGAGGTGACAAGTTATCGTTCCATAGAACGACTACCTTATAATCATCACGAAACTCATCATATCCAAAACTATACACGCAATACCCCAAAGTAGTTTTAATTTTAGGACTAGGCAACTTGTTGTACTTTCTGATGGATGGATTCCATAGAATCAATTCCTTCTCCTGACTAACAAGACAAATCAATCCATTGACAGAACCTACGGTATAAGCACAATGTGGAACTTGCCTGTGATAATACAAGTCGTTTGCCTCGATACATGAATTATTATATAAAGAGCTAACACTACAATCTCGAAAGCTGGGCACAATACGTTCAAACATCATTATACGTTCAAACATCATAACCTTATGATGGCGGCGGGTGTATTCGTTGTTATTAGCATTTAATCTGAGATGAGTTTTGACAAATTCAGGGCTAGAGATCAAAGTAAGCCATGATTTTGAAGCACACTTGAATTTCAAGAGCGATTTTACCGGAAGCCTCAAAAGGATTTCAGTAACAAGTTCTGCCGGCAGAACAGGAATTGAAATTGAATTTTCCATCCTTGTTGATGAAAATTGAGAATTGATTTTACTTAATTTGAATCTATTTGTACATAATATATACTAAAACCCTATTCGTATAAAACTCCTTTTTGGTAGTGAATTCACATGGAATTTTTAATTATTTTGATATAAAATTTAAATATTTAGAAATTAAATAAATTATAAAAATAGTGAACAATTCAAAATAAGGTGTGTAGCACACAATATTTCATAATTCTTAGGCTTCTCTTCATCATATCATCATGTCATATATCATCATATATTATTAAGAGTTTAATCATAAAGTTGATTTACCGTTTTAATCCTATAGTTTTAATAAGTATTAATTTATTATAAATTAAATTTGCTCATAGTTTAAGACCTAATTTAATTCTCCAAAAACGCCTCATTGATCACTGTAACAGTTTTACTGCTCAAGCGACCAAAAAGATTTCTGGACTCCAAGTTCATCTGATAGTAAAACTTTTTTCAAAATACTCATCTATATAATCTCTCAAACAAACAGGTTTATTGTCATTAGTCTGTTAATCGTTGTGCATCAATCAGGGGTAAATTTGTTTTCCTCCTCTATACTTTACGAAAACGGGCCTTAAAAATTTACCCTTGAACTATTAAAAATGGTACAAAATTACCCTCCATCCACCTATTAGTCCTAAAATACCCTTGTTGTCTACCTTTAGGTCCTATATTACCCTTTATTTTTAACGGTCACTTTTTAAATTCAATTAATAAATTAATTAATGACGTGACAATTTTCTATTGACCAGTTGTTTTAAATAACCTAAATTAATTTAAAAACCCACCCATTCCCAAAAAGTTGTTCAGACCTACCGGTCACTTTCCTTCTCCATTTTCGTTAATAAAAAAGCTTCTTCATTAAGTAATCCAAAACAAATTTCAAAGAGGAAATTTCACCGTTAATTTTATGAACAATCGGTGCTGCTTGATCTCCTTCGTATTTGTCTTCATTATATAATTCGATGGACGATTCTTACACCAATTTCCCGACGAGTCACCTTGTTGGCTACAGAGTATACCGGTAGCCCTTTACACTTCACATGTTTTTTCGTAGATAGATTGTATTTGTTGTGAATTTTTCCAAATCGTTGAGATGCTCACTACATTGGTGATTTAGTTAGCTAATTAGTTTCCTTTAGGTTTATAGACCGGTTAGGGTTAAGACAAATTAATTTAGGTATTTAAAAAAATTGGGCCAATAGAAAATCTGCCCACGTCAGTAATAATTTATTAATTGGATTTAAAAAGTGACCGTTAAAAATAAAGGGTAATATAGGACATGTAAAGGTAGGACAACAAGGGTTATTTTGTAGGGACGAAGAGGGGATGGCAGGGTGAATTTTTGTCCATTTTCAATAGTTTCAAGGGTATTTGCCCTTTCCGCTTATTATGAAGAGCTGCTCGTTTCGCCTGTTCACTCTCGTCTTATTTCTTTATCAGGGTCGCAAAATACTCTCAAATTGAAGTTCTTTATTGTAAAAAAATCGTTTCTGAATGTACTTGTGATGAAATATTTCGTATATTGAGTTTAAATAGGATATGTAATTGTTGAATATGTGTAAGACAATATTATTGTTTATAGCAAACATGGATTATAGAGAGATAAGTTTCAAGAGTACAATTAAATGTGAGACGTTTGCTTTACCATATGCCATTTTTTGATTGACGGGCAATTCGCACATTCCTTATACTTGCTGAACAGTAACGAGTGTCATTTGACCACCATCCGAAAATCATCTGACGTCTATTAGTTTAATGCTCACAAACAACATCCTCAAGTAATTTTTTTTAACTAGATGAAACATATTCCATCTCAATAGTTATTTTGTTGAAATTGTGATTATATTTTTCATTTTCTATGGTATTGACCATGTGACAGAAGAAATACTCAATGAGTATATTTTTAATCTAATTGGTCAATTGTTGGAGCATGAAATTGTGCACATTTAGAATTTCATCTTAAAGTATCTTCTGTTGCTCAGAAACGTCACTGACATTTCAATTTGTTGGTGAGAAAAGGGAATTAAAAATAGATGGTCTATTATCCATCAAAGATTGAATATAAGTTTTGTGTTGAAATAGTTGAGATTGGAAGTGGTCTAATAAAATACCTTTCACTGCAATTTTGATCTATGATTAGTTGGATAGTTACCCCAGATTCCATTTGTGGAACTACACTGAATTTGTTATTGTTCATTAGTTAGATATCTAGAAGATTTTTTTTTGTTTAATCATTTTTGGTTTAGTGGGTGATTGAAGTTTGTTTTTATATGGGTTATGGATCAGTAACATAAGCAAAGAATGTGAAAAATCATTCTTTTTTTTGTCTGTTGTATAAATATTGCTCATTTTTTATTTTTATTTATGCTTCTGTTTAGTTTTTTGGTCTATGAAATGGAGATTTGAGAATTTTAGTTCTGCAGGCATCCTTTTGAAGTGATTAGACCTTGCTACTTTCTTTTTTTGGTATAAGATTCGCTTAAGTAGACAAGTATTAAGTCAAAGATGCAGTGACTAACGCTTTCATTAGGATAAATTCATATCACACCTCTTGCGGTACGCACATCTATATCTGAAGCGAAATGTATAAAATGTCTTGTATGAAAACACATCAACTTTTTTTCCTGAACGGATAAGCTTTCAATGCTTCTGCTAAGTTGGATATAGCTACATGGATATAAACAATTTAAGATTCTGTAGGTTTTAGAAATTTCTAAGGAAAACTAAAATTAAATTACCCAAAATTGATTCTAGGCCGTGCTTAGTAAATCAAGGACAAGTGCTTTTTTCACATTAATTTTGTTGTGTATGAAATCAAACGATTGACTCTTGTTCATGCTTTTAACAAATCAAATCGAACCATGTATAGATTGAATTTCTCTAAAATTATTATGAAATATCATTCTCCTTCGATGAAAATCTCTTGATATGTATGCATTTGTAAAAAAATGGAGGGTATTATTCATTAAAAAGAAGGCGAAATTTTTGGCCTTAAATATTTTATAACTATAATGTCGAATTTAAATTTTGTGTTCTAACATATTAAAAAAGACATTTTAACGAGTTGAATACTTGGTATGTTATAAGAATTGTATAATTGAAGTCGTTATAGTTTAGTTTTCAAATTCACTAGCTAACAATTATTTTGTATGATGTGTCTGATTATAATATCAGTTGAACTTGTATTTTACACATCATACACATATATCTTAGAAGTATTTATACTAATTAGCATGATATACACGTGCAACGCACGTGTTCAAAACCTAGTTATTATTATAGGTGGAAAAACTCCAAAGTGTAAAGTTAGATTACTAATTTACCTCTATACAGAATAAAAATTATATAGCATCTCATTAATTGTTAATTAGATATTAAACTTTTAAACTTGCTAAAATCACAAAAACTGGAAAAATATTAAAAAGGTCGAGTCACATTACATATTTATCAGAGCAACCATTACATTATTTAAAGGACCTTTACGAACTAAAATATATTTTAAGAAGTCCCACAAAACAAAAAATATTTAAATACCATTATTTCCAATTAAATGTGAAATTTAAGAATTAAAGAAATGGAAATAAAAAGATAAAAGTAATGTTTTTAAAACCCTCTTAATTAGTTCTAAAACTTTGGTCTCTTCATTTGGCCTATATTGAATAAAGATGATTATTTTCAAAATTTATAAAAAAATACAAAGTATTGAATAATATGATGAAACAAGCCTAGGATGAAAGGGTAGTTAGACATTGCTAATCGCAAAAATCCATATTTATGTGATCTATTGAGTATATTGTAATTTTAGATTTCATAGATTTATATGTATTATATCAGTTAATTATATTGGTGTTTGTCATTTGCTCTTTCTCAGCTTTGGGGCATACGTTTACCACATCAATTGTGCATTTGTGATATGAGGTTTAAAGTTTCAAAGAGAGCGTAAGTAATTTATTTAGTTTCTTAAATTTATTTTTATAGACGTATTCATTTCTTAGGTTAGAATAGAATATGGATTATTTCATATTGGCAAGGTTCTTGATGATTATGAAGTATTGGAGTGATTATGTTATATTAATCTTGATCTTGTTTTGATTTTTGTTAAGCTTTAACTCAGGTTTTTAAGGATTTCAATTAAGTGATCTTCATGCTTCAAGCCACTTGACCAACTAATTTAAACAAAAGTTTTAGGACATATACCGTTATGAACTGAGTTCAACCTAATTTGTTTCAAATTTCTTATGTAGTTTTGACAAAATTTCTTCGTTTTACAATGTGAAGGATGAGTCAATAAGATATCCAAAGTTTAATAAGTCAGCCTTGAGAGCTTACTTCCTCATAAACACAACAAGAATGAAGGATCAAGGATGCGCTCCAATGGACGCAATTGTGTAAGTAATAACTTGTAAGAGTACCAAATATTGGCTCGAGATAAAATTCTTATAAGAGACCTCAAATATGTATATTGGGGTATGAGTTGTAACTATTTAGGAGAAGAATGGATATTTCGGAAATTACTTTGAATTTGGGTATGAACTTGTAATTTTAAAAAGAAATATTTTTTTTTTCCATTTTATTTTTCAAAATATTTTTTTGTTCTTTTTTATTGTCCTCCCTACATTTAAAAAGAAATCTTTTTTTTACATTAATGTAGGCTGGAACATATAATAAGCATTAACTTTATCATTAATGTAATTATTTATTTTTTAAAATTATTTGGTTATAATTTCGTATAATTCATTAACTAGACACCAAGGTTAAAATATATTGAATATCATGCAAATTAATTTGATGATACTAAAAAGTTGGTACATATTTGACTAAATTAGGGTGTTACATATTACAGGGCTGTAACATATTACTGAAGTCAACTTTACCATCAGTTAAAAATAACAATATCTTTTATAATTCTACACCAATATATCACTAAAAAAAAATTAATCATATCATACATCAAAATATATATACTATAACATATTGTAACTTTAATCCAAATCTCAGTTATTTTTTAACCAACAAATTCACTAATTATTTTTAATTTTTATAGTTATTAAAATTTGAACTTTGACACAAAGGTTACACCACATTATACACCATATAAATTAACTAGAAGATACTAATACGTTAGTATATATTTGATTAAATTATGATGTTATGAATATATAATTAAAATCAACATTTCATATCAAATATAAAATCTTTATAAAATCATCTAATCGATCAACACTCCTCAAATACATGAGGCTACACACTATATATGTAGAGAAAACCTAACTATACAATTAAGCACCCAAATTACACAAATATAATAGTATTTTGACTTTTCACCAATATAGCAATCAAATCTTTATAAGACATAAAAAAAATAAAAACAAAAAATACCAAAATATCTACATGGATATATACTTATTCAAAAAATAAATAAATAAATAAAGATATATACTTATTCCACCTAAACTTTTTCCTAATTTAATTATTAAATCAATCCATTATCTAAAACCCAATTCCTAATATTATTTATAAAAATCACACCCTATACACATTTAAGGTTATAAACATCGAGTTATAAATATATTTTTTAAAAACTCATTACTTATAGCATATTATTTTCGATTTATGCATATCAAATTAGAATAATATTAATTAAAAATAAAATATTATAATCTAATTAAATACTAATTAATATGTTTAAATTTTATTTTTATTTTACAGTTCTTTTTTAAACAAAACTCTTTAAATTTTAAATAAATTCAGTATTAAAAGTTTACTGTTACCTTTTTGAAATTAAATAATAAATTAATATTATTAGCTTACAGTTACCTTTTGAAAATAAAAATAAATTACATATTTTTAGGGATTTGATTTTATCACCTTTCTACTTTACAGTTATCCAATCCCAACCCACCCCATCACAGGCCAACCGGTGTATACACCATCATTATTCTTCTTCCCAACATGTCTCAAGCCTCGAAGCACTATCCACACCAATCTTCCCCAAAATCCATAACTAAAGATCCACAATTGCTCTTCCACAACAGTACTCAACAATATCTGAGCGTTGATTTCAAACATATTTTCTTTTAAGTTCTTGTACAATGTCGAAGAAAGTCAGTGGAACACCCTGTAAAAGTCCAAGATTTGTTCAGGGGACATCATCTCATGTTTTTCATGTTCCTTCGTTTAATATTTTGACTCAAACTTCACCGCACAAATCCGCTAAAAAAGAGACGGATAGTTCTGTTAAATCGAAGGTTCAAAAAGGCAAAAAAAGTGAGACAAAGAAAAGAAAATCTCCAAAGAAAGGGAAGAAGAGGGAGGGAAAAACTATTCAAACCTCTTCAGAATCTGATTCTGACTTTGTTGATGAAATAAAAAAAAAAGAATAAAAAAAATCAACAAATGTTAGACTTGATCAATCAACAAGAACATCATCATCAAAAAGTTAGGAGTCAGAGATACAAACTTCCAATAAAGTAAAAAAATGGTTAAGGCAAGTAAACCACTTAATTTAAAATTTGGTAAAATGTTATATGTATGTGAATATAATTTTTGATTTTGTTTTGACAATCATATTATGTATTAATATTGTTTGAGTTATGTTATGAAGGATTGTAAATAATCGTGTAATACGAGTATAATTATGAGTTTCTAGTCGCTGTGTTTACAGGGGATTTTTGATAATTTTTATATATGTAGTAACTATGTATTGAATTTGATGTATGAATTGAATTATTAGCATTGTATGAGTATTATTTTATAGTTTGAAAGTCACAATAGATTTTAACAATCGTAGTTTGTATTAGCTATTGTATGATTTCTATGTAAATTGATGTATTAATTTGTATGAATTGTGTATAAATGATATATGAACTGAAATATGCAATGATGTATTAGTGTTGTATGATTTGTATATGAAAGTACTTCAGAATTTCATTTTATTCTTTGTGTATGAATTGATGTGATTGTCCCTTGATATGACAGTGTATGAATGATATTTGTATGAAATTATATATTTCGTTAAAAGTCTTAAAAAGAAGATGATCTTTACTAAGGAGTGATTAACCATTTTGAAAAGTTTTGTTCATCCCATGTGTTTTTGATGGCATAGATTAAATAAGAGAAATATATTGAGACATGTTATATATTTATGGAAAGAAAAACAATCAAAGGAATGGAATTAATTTTTTGTCTTAATTAATTACTACAAAAAAATTGATCTTCTAATTTGTTTAATTAGGAAGATTTCTGAATACTGAATAGGCTATCCATATAGAATTTATTGAGGGGTTAATGAGGAAGATTTTTTTAGCAAATAATTCTTTCTTATTTTTTGTCTTAATTAATTACTACAAAAAAATTGATCGTCTAATTTGTATAGTTAGGAAGGTTTCTGAATAGGCTATCCATATAGAATTTTATTGAGTGGTTAATGAGGAAGACTTTTTTACCAAATATTTATTTTTTCCTAATTAGATGATACTAATAAAAAAGAATAAATTAACTAAAGATATATCAATATAATAAATGAGATTTTGTCCTGGTATTTTGTGTTTGAGTACTAAAAATGGAAAGAATTCCATTGAGAGCGCCATCTCCAAAAATGAGCTCGTAAGCAATATATATTTCTGGTACGGAATGTTCAGTAATTAATTAAATGCTTATAAGATTGGCTATTGCATGTACTTTCTCTAGGAAAAGGCATTATTCTTGGTAGTAAGTTGGGAGACTGTGATGGAATGTATGCGTCCACCAGTGATCACAAAATGAAGTCCCTCAGCAGAATAATAGTGCAGAAAGTAAAAATCATAATATAAAACAGGCACACGATTTCATAGAACAGTCTCTAATGGAGTGACCTGATTGATGACACTTGTAACACACATTACTAGAGCTTGTAACACTGTTGTGATTTTCATTGTTCATGAAACCTTCACGCTCACTAACAATTTTTTGAAATCTTTGAGTGAAATAGCCCGTGGTCTCATCTAATTCAGAGATTTCGCCTTGTGAAACCTTGGAAGCTAGTGATACATTTCTTTTTGGAATTTGTAACCAAACTAAGTCATTATATAAAATAATTTATCAAAGTAATACATTTTTCTAAAAGTTTTACAAACTAGTATAACGATTTTACGGAAACGTTTTAGGTAATTTATTTTTAAAAACTAACAACATTAGGTGATAGTACGTTATGTAAAGTAACGTTTACAACGTTACTCATGAGTAACTTTTAGGTGTAAAACGTTACTGTGAGAAAAGATATATCAATCTGACGCATCACACTTTTAAAAAATAAAATAGATCCTAAAACGTTACTGTGGACATACGTTTATACAAAGTTTTATAATAAATTTTCCCACCGAAAAAAAATATTATTTTGGGAATGGCTTTATATAATGACTTAGTTTGGTTAAAACCTCTCCTTTTTTGCATCTCTCCTTGATCAGTATCACCAATCATATCTGCCCTCATGTCTTCACCCTTGAGAATGAGACCCTTCCCTTTTCTTCATGATCTTGAAGATGCTCAAATAGTGTACACAATGTCACTACTTTAGGCTCTCTTGTCTCATTGCTGGTCACAAAGTCATTGTCCAATCTAAGATATGGGAAGAATTTCCAGTATCTTGGAGGCTTGCTTGCACATGGGCACTGGTTTGTCAAGGAGCATGAGCTCATCTGTAATGGTGGAGAATCTTGTGCGCATTTCATGAACATGTTCCCTTCTTTCATGATAAAACTTTCGAACTGAGCAGTGCTTAGATTTCCTTGTTTCCTCAGTGTGCTCATAGGTAGCTCTCAACTTAACCTAGATTTCTTTGGCTGATTCGCATAATGAGATTAAATTGTATTTGTTCATTTCAATGCCACACATCAGTAGATTCCTAGCTTTGTGATCTTTCTAGAATAGTCTTCTGTCGTATTCATTATTTTGTTAACGAGTTTTGATAATGACTCTGGTGATCTCTTTATCCTTAACCTCCATGATTGGCACGTAAGGATCTTCCTGTATAACGTCCCATACCTCAATGTCCTCGGCTATGAGATAGTCTCTCATTCGAATAATCCAGTGTCTATAGGACTGACCCTAAAAAAGATGAAGTCTTATAGGAGACTGACTTCTTTGCACGCTCACTGGTGTTGTCATTTCCTTCAGGAATCTCTCTCTTGGTGTTAACCACATAGAGAGCCCAGGATCTAATACCAATTGATGGAATGTATGCGTCCATCAATGACCACAGGACCAGGTTCACTCAGTAGAATAACAATGTAGAAAGTAACTATCACACTATAAAATAGGCACAAGATTTTTACGTGGCAACCTCTTTGCTCAATGGAGTAAAACCACTAATTGTCTCGCATAATTTTCTAAATTATTTTTACTAATCTTCTCAAGCAAAATTAAAACACAGTTTACACCACAACAATGATTACTTAACCCAGCCTAAGCAATGTCTTAATTGCCAATACACTAATCCTCAATGATTAATATAGACTTTTATAGTAAGACACAAAGATACCCCTAACTATGTTCTTATAAAGACTCTTACAAATTTGAAACGTTTCTATCAAATGTGAAACCAATCCTACAAGTTAAGCACAAATACAAACAATCAAGAACAACACCAGGTATGGAAAACACTCTTTCAGCTGATCAGGTCCTTGGTGATGGTGTTCTTATGCTTGAGTTCTTTCTTGAAGATGACCTTTTTTGAGCTTATGAATTTCGAGCGAAAATCCAAGTTTTGTTTGTCAAGTCTTGAGCTTGCGATTTTTATAAGAGACTATATAAAATCAACACAAACTCATTTAGACAATTCTATTGACTGGAGGCTTGCTGTTTAGAAGCGTTGTACAACTACCACATCAGAGGTGACATCTTTTATGACAGTTGTCTAGTCAGCTTTTCATGTAAGCAATCTTGAAGGTACCAGGTCCCTTGCAATGTTCTTTGTGAGTTCTTGAAAGACTTGTTGGCTGACTTCCTTCTTTGAATAAATGACTTTAATATGGTGTTTGATGTTGAAAATATCAATCATAAAGAGTTATTACCCATTGGACAAATACCTTCGTCCATTCTAATTGGTTCAGTACGCTGACGTCTCTCCAACCACTGACTATACAACTGCACTATTGTACCCTATTATGAATCAGGTGGAGAGAACTTTGTCTAGGACTAAGTCCCTGCATTTGTAAGCCACTGAAACATACTATTTCGTCCGCACTTCCTATTAGTGCAGTATACTGCACTTTTCACCTATTACCTGACGTGACAACTTTACAACTGTACCCCATTTTAATTTGAGCGAGAGCACTCTCCAGGAATTAGGTCCCTGCATTAGTGAGGATCATCAAAACACCAAAAATATAACAAATTGCATACGACCAAAGTCAGGTTCGAGCTTACGGAACAATCTTTGGCAGGGAGTGCTTTCCCTGAATGAGATCCTATGCAAAGATAGTTCACTAAAAGAAGGCAATTACTCATGTTATGCAGAGGAAATGGTGAAATTCCTTGAGCTAATATATCAACACTTTTGTCTTACCTTCTTAAGTAAAGTGTATTCAAGTGGTAAACAAGTATCTTTAAATCTTGTTTAACTTGACACGAATACAAATATATTGGGCCTTATGTGGTGCGAATACATATTTGTCAAGGTTGTAGTATGGACATCACAAATCGAATTAGAAACCAAAACAAAAACAAAAACCACAACTCATTCTAATTTTCATGTCCATTCAGGTCCCTCACCGGATATGGGAACTCTGCGAAAGGCTTCAAGTTCTAAGCTTGAGATCAAAGTATTGTTGGGGTCCATTAAAACATGTCTATTACTGGCAGTGCAGGCTCTTGCCTGTAATTTTTTAGGCCACTGCCCCTCAAATTTCTATAAAAAAATAAAAAGTCATGTTAATTTTTTCATGAAAAAAGTAATATTCATTATTATATACTATTGATATATATATTATAAATATATATATATATATAGTATTATATATATATATATATATATATATATTCTTTGCTAAACACACCACCTTTTAAAGTCTTTTTTAACTCCTTATGGCACTCTATTCTTTACATCTTTATAGTTAGAGTAATATTCTGTCAAAAATATGAATCAATAGCTTAAAAAGTGTTTGAACAAAGTAAATTACAAAATTTTTAATTTCTTCGTAATTTTTATATTAAAAGGAGTATATATCAAGTTATATTTTGGATCAGATTCTATAATTCTAAACTCTTATCTTATTTAAATTATCAACTTTTACTAATGGACTATATTTTCGAATGGACATAATAATTTTCTCAATAAATAATGTTTTCTATGTTGAATTCATAAAATCTTGCTTAAAAAATAATATTTTAAAAAAAATTGAAAAAATCTTTTATAAAAAAGATATAAAGTAATAGTTTACACCTAAAAATTTTAAAAAATAAATAAATACAAATAATTTTTAAAAAAAATTTAGGCCTCTAATTGAAATTTCGCTTTAGGCCTCTAATTGTGTTGAATCACCCTGATTACTAGA
Source organism: Solanum habrochaites (assembly GCA_027704765.1). Taxonomy (NCBI): domain Eukaryota; kingdom Viridiplantae; phylum Streptophyta; class Magnoliopsida; order Solanales; family Solanaceae; genus Solanum; species Solanum habrochaites. The sequence continues at coordinate 71,279,329 of JAKWJA010002497.1, read as the reverse complement.
ACTAAGGATCCGTTTGGATTGACTTATTTTAGGTGTTTTTAAGCCAAATAGCTTTTAAGCAGTTTTGAAGTGTTTGAGTGAAGTTAAAAAGTGATTATAAGCACTTATTTTAAAGCTAAATAAAAAAAAAGTCATAAGCCAAAAGTCAATCCAAACAGGCCGTAGACCTAACTCTATTACTGAAGTTGTCATTACTGGAACTAAGTCTACGCGTCTGCGCCACATATGTTAGAACTCCAAACAGAATTATGTAACTCATGATGATGTGAGGTCTATCTTTTTTTTTTTTTTTTGAATATTTTAGTTAAGTGAATGCATATATGCTGAAAAAGAACAAATGAACGCATATATTTGTATACTAAAATGATATCTGTAATCCAAAACGGAATTATTAATATACTCTATAAATGAATAAGACTAATCAATTTACAATAGAAGAAATTGTATCACCAATTTAATAAAAAATAAAATTTCTGCATTGCTTAAGGATACCCAGTTTTCAGGCTTCACAGGATGCCAACTCTGATTCTTCCAATAAAATTTGTAGGCTTTTACTTCTTTTAATTGACAAAGTTGAGGCTCGTTTCCATGAGAATCAGTAAAATGACTCGAATCCTTCATATACAGTAATTGATTGATGAGATATATAATCATTTTGAATGATGATGATATGTTGAGTCTCCTAGGACGAAAACACCACAACAAAGCATCCCAATATTGGAAATCGCTCTTGAATCTAAATTAAATCTAAAAGTCCATTGTGGGGATGACAACTCTATAGTTTTTTTTTTCAAATACTCCATATTGATCTCATCACATCTGGAAATTTTAAGTGAAACTTGAGACCAAGAGGTAGAATTTGATAAAAATTCAGAATCTGATAGAAATTCCATCAACTCACAAAACCACACATCATTCAAAGAGTATTTGCGGAAATTAAGAGTTAAGTTGTTGAATTTGCTTGATTCTTTTGCAAGTTTAAGAAGTGGAATATCACTTTTCTTCATACTTGAGTGATACCAAATTTGGAGCATCAACTTCAATTTTCTGACAAAGCAAATTATTAATCTTCAGGTCCCTCAAGGATTCACTTCTGCCAATGTTAACCCTTGTTGAATAACAAGGGCCAAATAACCCTAAACATTTCAGATTTGGATATTCAGCAGTATCCAAATTTTCAAAAAAATAACTAGAATAAGACAAGCGTTCAAGAGTTGGTGCTTCGATTTTAACAATCTGTTCACTCTTTATCCACTATATTGATGTTAAGTTTACCTATCCTCTTCCATTCCTGACCAAGCTACGAATAACAAGTTAGGATTAGTTAACCAAGCTCGTAGCCATGTTTTGGAGAGAATTGTCATCTGTAATGCTTCTACATAATTACTGTATTTTGTGTATAACAAGTTCAGGCAATATATCAGCTGTTGGTTGACATTTATTATAATTCTTCTTCTTATTATTTTATAACCATACTTTACAAACCTGTTTTTTTACTTCGATTTTGCTGCAGAAGTCGCTAATCAGCTTTTCATCTACATTCTGCAATGTCCACCCAATTCTTTCCCCGAATTCAAATATTCTGCTGTCTTCATGGTTGTGTCTGGGAGTTTATAGATTTTAATTTGGTAAAATTTATCTCACGCTAAATATAAACCTTAAGTTTAAACTATTTAAAACTATAAATAGAGTTATAATCCTAATTAAACTCTGAATATTCACATGTAGTGTTCAAGTTGCCTTATACTGCTAATTTTCTTATTTAAAAAATTTAAATTAAGTTGCCTTATACTAATAATTTCCTTATTTAAAAAATTTTAATTAAAAAAAAAGTATTGAAAACAGCTTGAACTTGACATAAATTATTAGTTTGGTCCTCCTCTACAGTCCGAACTTAAAACACTCTGATCATCTACAGGTCTGATACAAAAACTAGATAACATCCTCGGATCCACTCGGATCTATCACATGAATCATAAGTCCAAGGTCAGCTCAAGAAACATCGCGACTTTCGTAAGGAAAAGTTGGGACTAGAGAAACGAGTGTCACAAAAAAACACCCTAAACTTGGTGAGAATTTAAGGGTGTGTTTCACTCATGTTGCAAGATGGAGGTGTAATAAAGTTCAGTTAATAAAGTAAGTGGGTGTTCGTAAGGCTGTCATAATAGTTGAGGGATGAAATAATAATTTGTGTCACGTTTAAAATGTTTTCAATGCTTCTTTTTTTGAATTATGTATACTAATATTTATTAATGGAAGAACATGTATCGTAGAAATAAGAAATCTCTAAAGGGAGAAAGCAACTGAGGACAAAATTTTGGTCGAAAGAATGTTTGAATCTACCGAAAGACTTGAGTGGAAAGTGGAGAAGCGAGACGAAGAGCTGATTACCGAGTTTTCGAGCAGCACCGAAGTAGAAGAACAGGTTTCGAAGCTATGTATGAACAATTATATGACTACAAGGACAGAGACAGCTGACGTATTACCTGAATGTGTGATTCGCAAAATACTTTGTTTTCTTAGTTTTAAAGAAGCAGCAAAACTGAGTATTCTCTCTAAAACATGGCTGCGAGCCTGGTTGACTCATCCCAATTTAGATGTCATAGTTGATTACAACGGAAATAATTTAGATATAGTGGATAATATCATGAAGAGATATAGGGACAGAATAATCCCTATAGAAAAGTTTGAATTATCATACTTTGATTCTTCCTCACAAGGTTTTCCGTTGATTGATAAGTGGTTTGACATTGCACTTCAGAATGGTGTGAAAGATCTCGCCTTTAATGTTCCTAAATATTCATCATACGGCTTGCCTATTTTCAAAATCTTGGCAACGAAATCTTTAAGAGAATTGGTTATGTGGGGTTGTCATCTAAAGCGTGCTTCGTTATCTACTGGTGTCGTAAGCTGCAATTCTTTGAGATTACTTTCTCTATCTTATGTTACATTAAGCGAAAAGATGCTTCAGACTCTACTTAATATTTGTCCTCTGATTGTCAGTTTCGTATGCGATTACTGTGACGGGTTGGAAAAGATTGAACTGGTCAATCTTCAGAATATCAAGTCAATTTCCATTTGGAAAGGTAGAAAGCAGCGTGTTAAAATTCAAGCACCAACACTTGAACACTTGTCTTATTTTAGTGTTTCGAGAGAGTCTTCTATGTTGGATATGCTTGATGTTCCAAATTTGGTGTCACTAGAGTATAAGGGGGATCAAATTCCCGAGACTTTCGTGGATGCTAATTTTCAATGGAGTTGTTATCCTAAGAGACTCATCCTTGAGTCAACTAGTAAAACGATTGCATCTTTCATGGACCGTTTAATGAATATGAAGAGTCTGAGTCATTCTACTCCTAATGAAAGCAAGTCTTTCAATAGTAAATTAAAAGAAGTGAAAGTCTACACATTAGATTCAAGTTGGCAGCTTGTTGAGTTCAGAAGTGAGGAGCGGGCAACAAGCATCCTTAAGGAGGGGAAAAAATTTTATTTTACGTTAGAGTGGTGATGCAGTTCATTCTATTTTTATGTGCAAATTGAATGCGCATACTGTTTGGTATTCTGTTTTTCTGTTTCTGATGTTTATTTTACGTTACAGTGGTGATGTTGTACATTCTGTTTCTGCTATACAGAATGACAGTGAGTATGCTTGGTGTTCCCTTTACAGTATAGTGGCGACGCTGTTCATTCCATTGCTATGAAAACTCTATATCACACGAGTATAGAATTGCACTTTAGTTAATCTTTTTTCATGTCTCTCTAAAAAGAGTTCATGAACCAGGTTTTGTGGCTATTAGATGTAAGCAGAGCTGTAACACTTCAGTATTTGTACGCTTAACATTTTGAATCGACTTCAGTTTTTGTTCAAAAGTTGCTGCACCAGTTTGTTACTAATAGATGTCATTCGGCAGATGTTTCGGTAAGTCATATGTGCCCCTATACTCAGGGCCGTTTCCCGTCCCATTTTGAATCATCCTGCTCACAGTAGAGTTCTAAGTGAGACCCTATCTATAGGAACTTATGTACAGAAGTTGCTGCACCAGTTTTTGTTCCAAAATTACGTGATGATGCCAACATTGCTTTTCTTTTAACGAACTTTCTTAACATTCTATTCCATGGGAGTCTCAGAAAGACAATCACCTTCTATTTGTAGCTTATCCGTCTTCATTTAACTTTATACTTCTCGTTGCTGAAAATTAAAATCAGAATTGAGAGCGCCAGAATAGGTTGAAGCTGTAGCTTACCAAATTTGAGACAACAGAACTGAAAAGAAATATATATGGCTTTGTCTATTCCGTTCAGCAAAAATATTTTTAAGTGAGGGTTACTTAGTAATATTTAGCGCATATGGTGAATGTAACATATAATCAATGAGTTCTACTGAATCAAAACATTTTTCACACAGCATTAAAAAGAGAAGTTAAGTTGAATGATATGTGGGATGGTATGGCATGGGATGAGAATAGAATTAGAATAGCACTAATAACTCAACTTGAGAAAGTGGGTGAGTATGTCAAGCACCATACCGATCCTTATTTCTGTGCATTTCTCACACTAAAAGAGAGTTGAAAATTGTTGCAGAAAAGGGTGTTTCGAAAGGAAGCTTACCCGTCTGAACTACATGATGTGAGTCTAAAAGATGCAAAGGATTGGCCCTAGTTGTAATCTTGGTAGCATGAGGTTAAAGACTATGCATTTAAGTTATGATAACTGACCGATTATTTTAAGCCTTGCCTTCTTCACATGAGGATTTTCCCGGAGAACCACATCATTTCAGCAAATAAATTGACAAATTTATGGATTGCTGAAGGTTTCGTGCAAAATGTCGAATTTGGAAGATTGGAAGAAGCAGCTGAAGGTTACTTGATGGATCTTATTAGCAGTAACGCCGTAATGGCTTCAAAGTGAAGAAGTGTTGGGAAGTAGGAGAACAAGTAAAGTAGTTTGATGATTGATAAAGTGAAGGCATGGTGTCGTATATGTACAATTATGAGAGATTGCGGCAAAGAAGAAAAAGTGCAGAATTGTAAAGAAATAAAAAAGTAGCAATTCAAGCAAAGAAGGAAAGAAATAAACAAGTAGCAATTTCAAGCCCAAAGAAGGAAAGAAATAATGAAAATTCCAACAATCAAGTCAACTAAGGAAGAAGTAAAATAGACAATTAAGAAGAAAAAAGCTTGCAAATTCCTTTCCTATGTAGAAGTTGAAGGAAAATTTAATCTATAAAAGGATTCGAGAAGTTGAAGGGAAAAAGGTCTTTGCAATCACAAAAAAAGCGAAGAGAATTTTCCAAGCAAAAAGCCAGACGATAGGTATTGCATATTCAGAATATATCATTTGAAAGCAGTATTTTCTGGAGAAAAAAAACGCATTGCGCGTCACAGAAATCACAAAGGACCAGGTCACCTTCACACAACAAAATAAGGACCAGGTTCACGGAAATTATGTCTAATCGAACTATTGGATATTGAGTTTGATCAATTAAAGTCTAGGTTATTAGTCTTGTAATTTTCTAGGTTATTTTGAGTGTAACTCAATTTCGAGATTGTAACAAGAAGTGGGTTTGACTTCTGGGAGTTGAGTATTGAGAGAATTCTAACAAGAAGTGGGTTGACTTTGGGAGTTGAGTCTTAAGAGAATTCTAACAAGAAGTGGTTTTGACTTATTGGGTGGTTAGAGTTAAACAAGATTTGAGAGCTTTGTAAACAAGAAGCGGAGTTTGACATCTTGTGGAGTGGGAGAGTTTTCGATGATAGTTACGAAAAAAGGTAGAAGTTTGTAGAAGTTATAACTGAGTTGTTAAATCTGAATAATAGAAAAACTGCGGCGTGGTTTTTCCCTTCCTTGAGTTAGGGAGGTTTTTTCAGATAAATCTTTGTTTTATTGTGTTACGACAAAATTACAAGAACCTGGTTCTTGTTCTAGGGGTAAGGTTTCTTCAAGAAGATATAACGACAAAGTCAAATATTGTTTCATGATATAGTACTTCACTTTTGCTTTTATATTGGCAGTGAAGGGGAATTATAACTAGGGATATATTTGAATGACTAGTTTATGAATATGTGCTTCGCACGATTGTCCTGTGCGATATTTTATAATTTGGTTAGGATGATTATAATTTAGCGAAAATATGTGTGTAATGAGTACTAAAATGGAACAACCTCAAATAAATATTATGACAATATTTTTTTTATAGAAAACTAATTAAAAAAATACACAAAAATAAACATGAAAGAAAAAAAATCAGCATACACATCGTTCTTTAAGACTTTAATCATAACATAGCTACATGGAAAAGGAAAAAATACAAAAATAATACATAATTTACCGAGGTTTGTCACCTTCGCCTCATATCCAATCAAAAGTCAAAAGTCTTCTCTACCCCAAGTCAAACAAAAGTATTATAATCCAAATAGAAAACATGAAGGCTATGACTGTGAATTAATAATGATAATTCAATAGGTAAGTAAATATAATCTCTGCCAAATTAGTTTAAACGTAAACCATATAAAATATTGTTAAAACTTGTAGTGAGATACAACCAAAATTTGAAAAAAAGAAAATATAAATCAATTAGCAAAAATAGAAATGATACAAAAATCTATGTACAGATCCAACCTTTATTATATAAAGGGAACTATAAATAATACTATTGCTTGTTCGACTGTCTTCTAGATCTGTCATCTCTTGATTGATGGGGTTTCATATAAAAACATATTAGGGGAGGAGATACTAAAGTAAAAAATAAACACCTACTTCAAGATCATTAAGGTACAAGATTAACTATAAAAAATTCACAAGTATTAGAGATCAAATTAGACTATAATTTATAAGAAGAAAGTGAGACAATGTTTTTATTCAAATAGTATTGAGAAACTGAAATGAGTCATCATATATTATTAGAAGCATGAAGCCTCTAATCCCAACGTTGATTTACCCATTTTAACCCTATAATATCATTTATATATTAATTTAGAAATATATAGTTAAACCTATTAACCCTATATTAGTTAAAATCTATTAAAGTGATTATTATAAATTTTTTCTAACAGCCCTAATTTTAAATTATTCAGAAACGGCATCTGACTTACACTTCTCTTCTGACGGTTATGAAGTTCATCATCTTCTCCAAAAAACCTTTTAAGCTTACTCTCACCTGGATAAATGTCTCAAATACATGTTATGGTCCATTCTTAAATTGTTTCTTTTTGGTCATGGAGATGATATACAGGTAAATAATTTGGGATGAGGAACTTAGATATTGCTTAATCATGAGCTCTGCCTTTTGATATGGAACTTTTTGCCTGCAGGGAATTGTTGACAGAGAAACTACTCTTATGGAACATGACAGTCGTGACTCTCTACTACTCAGATTGCATTCAGCTTCCTGTTTTCTTGTGTCAAAAAAGGATTTTGGTGGACACCGCTGCATGAAGGTCTTCGAAGTGGCGAGAGGAGGCGGCGTTTGTCAGTATACAGGTAAATATTTTTTGGTGCTCTGTTTTGTTGCCTACTAGTTTAACAGTCAATTTTTGATTGGAAGCTTTGGTTTTGCTCTGTTTGCTACTAAGCAAATATAAACTTTTTATGAAGAGATGGAGGCAAGGTATTTCGGGGGAGGTTTTCACCAAAGCAATTGTGCATGGAGTTAGTTGTGACAGGTCGTTTTTTTTGGTTTGTTTTAGGGAACAAAGAAGCGAGTAGAAGAGAGGTTGAGTCAATTATCTATTTGTGTTGCTCTTTTTCAATCATTCTCGGGTTATGTTATTAAATAAATAATTAATTGATTAGTAGATAGTAGAATTTTCTAAATATTTTTATGTAATTGGTATACACATGTGAGTAAATTAAATAGAACAAAAAATTAAAAAATAGAGTTACCCCTTGAATAGATACATGAGGGTTTCATTTACAAATTAATTTATATTTTTAATATATAATTTGTTTTTAATTGTAATAATACTTGACCTTTCAACTTTGGTGTAGTGAATCGTATATTCAAAACTTATTTTTTCCATATAAATACAAATTCTTTTATGAAAATTCTTCTAATAGTATTTCATTAGAAAGATTAAAGTGATACAATTTTTGTGTGTGGAAGATAGAGGAGCTTAAGCAAGTGAAGAAAATTCAAGCAAAGAGGATTTCTGTCAAGATTAAAAGGGAATGGATTTATTATAGCGATGAATAACACTTCAATTACATAAGAATATCGGAGTTTGATGTATTTGTTTTTGTAATTTGCCGAGATTAGAAAACTATGATATGGACCCCTCCATTGTGTAAGTTGGTTGTATGTCGCTTCGGTTAACTTTCCTCTCCAATACATTTTTTAAACTTCTTTTTTATGGTCAAAGGGTTGCATGTTATTAAGATAGCTTTTTTTCAACTTGCATGACAATAAAAACAGGGAAAGGAATGTTTTTCAATTACATTATTCAATTGCCATTTTTGTGGGTATAGGCTTATGCTAAATTGCTCCCTATTTGATTTTGTTTTTTTTTTGTAATTTGTAAAGTTTATTTTTAAGAATGTATTGATTGAAGGGTGTATTTTTGTATAAATTTTCTATATTATTCATAAGATTTTCCATGTACAGATCGTATATTTGAATTTTCTTTTAGATATTTTAAATTATTAGATTACAGTTTTGTTTTCAACAATACATTTACATTTTATAACAAGGATTAAGTAATAAATTAAGGGTAATATTTAAAATAGGTAAATAGGAAATCATATATTAGTATACATAACTGACCATCAACTTGTAAAATGTATTGTGATCTCACTAATTATATTCATTATGTGTCATTACTCTCCATTTCTCATCGATATCTCAAATGGATTATTAATATTTATTTATGGACACTCTTTGTAGTCTCATGTTATTCAATAATAAATAAACTTAAACCCAATTGAAAAAAATGAGAAAATCTCTATGACTCTCTTTTCTCGTCTCTTTTTATTTATTTAATTTAACTTTATGCTTCTGCTTGTTGTATTGTACAACGTACTTTCCTTGTTGTGTATTTTATTATTGATAATTTACTATAGTCTGTGCTTTGTTAAATTAAACCATGCCATGTTGTGTATTTATAATTCTTGGAATATGGATTTGTGTGATAGTTTTTTTCACTTTATGCACGTGTAGTCAATTTTATAAATTAAAGAATAGAGTTTTTACTAGGAAGAATATGTTGTTTCACCGGTGAAACAATGATAAATTTTTACGATACAAATTTTATGAAGTGCAACGCAGTTCCTAAATCTTTATTAGATAATATATAAGGAGACACATGAGATAATTTTTATTCAAACTCAAATATGTAAAATATTGTATATTAACAAATCGAAATCCTCACTATAGTGATTAAGAAAAGTTGGCATACGTTACAACCGCAAGAGTTTGATTGCAATAATCAAACTACCAAATTATATTGGAAATATTGAAATAACAAATAATTATAGATAGAAGAAGAACGGAGATGAGAACTTTAGACTCTAGAAGAAGAGACGAAAAACATTTTCTTCAATATGCATAATCCATAAATCAGTGACCGTTGCACCTTTTGATGGAACCATTCTCACATCCACTACTCAACCCGTATCCCAAATTAACCTGACCCTATTGCTTGTTCTAGGCCTAATAGACCCTGTCAACCCAATAACTACTGGTGTGACCTTGGTATCCACACCTTAATTAAATGTAAAACAGACATCTTTGTCGAAGATTCTTTAACACCATACTCCTTTGTAACCGAAAAGTGTAGTCTTGATATGATAGAGACGGGGTCCGTTTCCTGTTTCCTACTGAAAATACAAACTCTTTGGGACAACACACAGATGTAGAATTCTCATTTATATTGTTTATTTGAGGCGTGATAAATTTATATCGTTCAATCAAACCTCTCTATAACTTAATTCCAGAAGAATATCTCACCTTATCTCAATTATCAAAATAAATTTGATAGGAGTTTTATCATGGAATTATTAAAAGGTATTATATTGCCAATTGTGTAACACTCGGGTAATGTTAGGTTCTTTTTATTAATGAGGTATATATGATAGTTATAATCACAAAGTTTAGGGTTTATGGGAGACCCTTTTCCCTAGAATTTACGAAACTGTGAGCGATAAATTCAAGAAAACCCTAATACTTTTTTCAGAGAGATGAACAAACTAATCACGATGAGAGCTACATCTGACATGTTGTCTGATGGTCTCATACACAAAATACTCTCTTTTCTTAGTTTTAAAGAAGCAACTAAGATGAGCATTCTCTCCAAAACATGGCTACGAGCCTGGTCGACTCATCCCAATTTGGAATTCGAAGTTGATTATCTTAATGACAATATGAAAAAAGTGGATAGTATCATAGAGAGATATCGGGATGAAAAAATCCCTATAGAGAAGTTTGAATTATCTAATGCTAGTTCTCCCCAAGAAATTTTTCCTTTATTTGATAAGTGGCTTCACATTGCACTTCAGAACGGTGTAAAAAATATTGTATTTAGAGTTCCTTGCTATACAACATACACCTTACCTGTTTTCACAATCTTGGCGGAGAAATCTTTAAGAGAATTGGTTCTGAGGGGTTTTGATTTGAAGCATGTTACGTTATCTAGTGATGGTGTGGCGAACTACAATTCATTGAAAAAGCTTTCTCTTTCTTCTATATGTTTAGACGACAACATGCTTCAGACACTACTTAATAGATGTTCTTTGATTGTCGATCTCGTCCTTGAGCATTGTGATGGGTTGGAAAATATTGAGTTGTTGAATCTTCAAAGGATCAAGTCAGTTACCATCAAGACGTTCAGAAAGCAACGTGTTAAAATTGACGCCCCAACTCTTGAACACTTGTACTATTTAGATGCTGGGGAAGCATATCCTACGTTAGATATTATCAATGCTCCAAATTTGGCATCACTAGAGTATATAGGAGATCAAATTCCTAAGGCTTTTGTGGATGTGAATTTGCAATGGAATTGCCATCCTAAAAAAGTCATCCTTTTCACAACTAATGAAATGATGTCACGTTTTATGGATCGTTTAATGAGTATGAAGAGAAGCAAGCCTTTGCGTAATAGATTACAACAAGTAACAACCTACAAATTTGATTGGGAAAATCAGATATGGCATCTGGTAGAGTTCAAGAAGTGAAAGCTTGGCTTAGACTAGGGACAAATTTTATTTTTTATGGATGGGATGCCAGATTCACGTTCATTTGTAACGATATTAGATCTTTCAGTCAGATATTGCTATTAGATCTTCAGCAGATTACTGTTCAAATTTGAAATATCGGACCACCAGTGTTACGTATGGGTGTGTCGAAAGGGAAGTTAAGTTGATATAGTTTGTTAAGACTTTAAAGACTAGTATCTCTGTGATGTGTGTATCTTTTCTCTGTCTCACCGCAACCATGATTATTTGCCTCCCTATTGAATGATGAACAACAGAGAATTGACCTCTCTGGATCAATAATGTTCTTAATGTGCCAAGGACTATGCGTTTTCTTGTTCATCAGGTTAACCATCAGTTATATTTAAACGAATTCCTTTAAAGGAAAAATAAAGCACCTTTTTGCTTTACGCATATATTGATTGTCTTCAAGATTTTTGCACTGATATTAAATGTACCCTTATGTAATTTATGGTACGTTAGGTTATTCCCAAAAATTAGACTTGTAAGACTTCAATGTAGATGTCCAAGAACTTGTGGTGAGGTCCTGATATATGGTCTAAAGAGTGATTCTTTAGAGAAATGTTGATGATTTCCAGGGTGGGGTGTTATTGAATGATTTAGGTAAGTTTGTGAAGGTGAAGATTCATTGGGCTACTACTTGTCGTCTTAGTGATTATGCATATATTTATCCCAAAGTAAGTTCCTACAAAAATAGTGGACGTCCTTTGACTTTGAGAACGCGTTTAGGGAGGATGAAGATGTAAGACCAATAACTGTGAATGTATCGTAGGACGACAGAGTTCACAGCAAAGCATTAGATAGTGCATGGCCCCCTACCCCAGGCCCCACTTTCACCCTAGCCCCCCTATGACTTGTTCTTCACAACCCCCTGTACTTCCTTTTGAACGAAGTTTGCAGCCTAATGTGGATAACCAAGTCACACAAGTAGTTTTGGGCTAACCCCGCACCTTTGAGTAATAGGGCCACAGCGGTCCTTTAATTTGGGTATCTGGGTTGAGTAGTGGGCCTGTGGATATAACATGTTTAGGATAACACGATGTGTATCTGTATTAAAAGTTGATGGCCCTAAATTAGATATTAAAAGAATGTCTACTTTGGATTAGCTGGTGTAAATAGTTTAAGAAATGAATAAGTTCATTCAATTTGAAATAGAGACAAATTAACTGCATCACCAATCTAACAAAAAATGAACTTGCTCCTTCCTCCCATAAGGGTCCTTATTGCAGGCTCCCAACTTGTGTGATTTGGGGGGTAATGATTTTTCCATCAAAAGCTTTTATTTCTTTTAATTGACTATTGCCAAGGTGTGCTTCTATGAGAAGTAGAATGGACTTCGAATTGTCAAAAACACTAAATGATCGATGAAATTTGGAAAAAAACCGTTCCAACAACATGTGAGATAGGGTGAAGTCTCCCATTGGATGAAACTCATAGCAAAGCATTCCCAAAATTCTCATTCATCCATGAACATTTGCACATTTAAAATCACCCGAGGGTAATGAACCTATGTGAGTCCATTGCAAATCTGTCATGTTGATATCACCGCAATTGATAAAATAAAGAGAAACATCAGACCAAGAGGATGAATTAGATAGAAACTTCCTCGAACTTACAAAACCATGAACCGTTTAAATTGTTGCATTTAAGAATGATTTTTGAGTGCTCCAATCGGGTTGACTCTCTTTCAATTTTAAGTTGAGGAATTTGACTCCCCACTAGTCAAGTGATACCAAATTCGGAGTATCAATCTCCCATGTACTGACGAATCTTCAAGACTTTCAAGGAATCCGACTTAATCTTTCCAAGATTCAGACCCAAACAATGCTCCAAGACGGTGGTGTGAAGAAACAATAAGGGACAAAACTATTAAGTAGAGTTGAAGCAGTTTCGTCTAATCTAACACGATATAGAAAAAGTTTTCTCAAGACTTGCAATTCACACGCCAGTAGATAACAAATTAAGCATGGAACGAAAATCATACAGAACAAATTGCTCTCCTAATATTTTGCTGGTGCTGCCAATGATTGTGAAATAGGCACCTGGGGTAAATTGTGTGTATAGTGAAGGTGTAAGATTCTACCCCATTCTGAAGTGCATGTCAAGCCAGTTTATCGGGGTAAACAAGGAGGATGAGCAGAGAACTCTAGTAACACAATTTTTTCTCCATGATTCTGTTCCCTATCATTATATCGCCTTCCCAATGATTAACAGACAATTCTAAGTTGGGTAGAGTCGACCATGCTAGTAGCCATGTTTTGACTCGGATTTGATTCATATCTATTTTGGATATCTTGTCAATTACAAGATATCTTCATTTTCACACATAAGCTCGGAATAGTACTATAGCAAGCTCAATATTCAGGTCTACATACAGTGCCAAAGCATTACTAACTGAGAATGATGATATCTACAGAGGTTATAAAATATTGGATTCATTGTATGTGATTTTATGTAAGATTGTTGGATGAAGGATTTTGCCCATGCTTGTTATTCTCTCTTGTGAGGGATTATGAGACTAAAACATATACACATAATACATCAAGCTCACTCTGCCATATTAATACGAGTATCATGTAATGTTAGAAAAATCAAATTCAATGATTGCATGAGAAGTACATATTCAGGATGATGAAAATCGAACGTTTTAACCAAATGATACCATGGACAAAGGTTCTCTGCATTGATGATGAAAAACAAGTACATCCTAGATACAATTAGTGTTAGCAATAAAGTCCGGTTTCCAGCTTGTAATAGTCTTTAGGAGAATAGGTTTAAATGGATTTGTTTCCTATCTATTAGGAGTAATATTAGCCAGGGTTCCTACTTTATTTGTGCCTTACTATTGTTATGTTTCTTGTTGTCCAACCTATACAAATCTGCAGCCAAGGTTTCAGTACTAAATAACGTCAAAAAAAATCCATTTTATGTTAAGCGTGTTGTCCTCTATAGCAGTTTTTGCTTTCTGCGTATTCTTCCGTCTTGCTGCATCTGTTCACGTGGGATCAAGAGCAAGCAAGTGTGAGATCCTGGGCGAAAAATAAATAAAATAAAAAAAATATAGCAGCATGCTAAAACCTCTCTTCATTTTCTGTTCCAATCATGGCTTACGATAGTAAACTTTGTAACGACAGCATTCCTCGCTTTGATGGTCACTACGACCAGTGGAGCATGATGATGGAGAATTTCTACGGTCAAAGGAGTATTGGCCAATTGTGGAGGATGGCTTAACACTCCGCGGAAGGCGAAACTTTGACGAATGCTCAAAAGGCAGAATTGGAAGCGAAAAGTTGAAAGATCTAAAGGCGAAGAATTATCTCTTTCAGGCTATCGATTCGTCCCTCCTAGAAATATTCTTTGCAGAAGAAACTTCTAAGGATATTTGGGGACTCCATGAAGAAAAAATATCAGGGAACCTGCCAGAGTGAAGGTGACACAGCTTCAAGCCTGAGAAGGATTTTGATTTTGAGACTTTGCAAATGAAGGAAGGAGGTCTGTAATGAGTTACTGTGCTAGAACAATGGAGATCAGTAACAAAATGCGATTCCATGGAGAGAAGATGACTGATGATTTGTCACAATTGTTGAGAACATATTGCGGCTCTTTGACCCAAAGTAGACTATGTCGTTGCCTCCATTGAGGAGTAAAAGATATAGATGAGTCTGTCGCTGACGAACTGCAAAGCTCCCTATGTGCCATGAACACAGAAGATGAACCGCAGTCAACTTCTGAGGAGCAGGCCGAAGGCATTTATACTTTTATTTCTTCCAATACTAGAGGAAAGGGTAGAGGAGAGTAGGAGGAAGAGGCGAGGATCCTCATTATGGATAGAGGCAATAGAGACGGAGGCCAACAAATAGACAGCAGCAAATTTTAGAGCCAATGATGACGGCACAGGCAGGGAAAAGAATTTTGCAATCAAAGGTAGAAGCTATCGATGTCATAAATTTGGTCATTAATCAGTCGATTGCTATAATAGGTGCCCTAGTGAGTGACAAGGATGAGAGGTTCAAATTTTGTTGAAAGCAAAGAAACCGAGAACCTTGTTGATGGCATATACAAGCAGAAAAAAAACTCGTGGAGGGGACGTTTGGGATTGGGCAACAGGCTGCTAGTAATTCACAGGAGTGGGGTAAGTCTTGCCTTTTCGTATTTAAATGAGGCTTTCGTTCTAAGTTAGTTTTGGTGATGGTTTCTATGTGGATGCCAATGGGAAGGGGGATATTAAAATTAAAGCAAGAATGGTTTTGAAAAGTGAATATCAATTGTGCGTTATGTTCCTGCATTAAAAAGCAACTTAGTGAGTGTGGCAATTGGACAAGAAAGGGTATTTTATTTCTCATTGGAAAGGTGTTTGTGAATGAAATTATAGTCATACTAGAGGAGCTATTGCCGCTGTGAAAATGAATCGAAGAGGTATTTGCTTGATATTGAAGTATTCAATCTGTTTAAAGAAGGAAGTAAAGATCTTCATGGTTGTTGGCATTTTAATATGATCATTTGGGCTTTGGTGGATTAAAAACTACTCCAACAGAAAAAAAAAATATGGTGATTAGGTATTCCCAAAGTATCATCCCTCCCCAGTTTGTAAGAATGTGTTGTTGGCAAACACACATCGTTCTCAATTTCCAAAAGGGAAAGCATGGAGAGCAAAGGGATTTTGGAGCTGGTGCATTCAGATATTTGTGGCCCAATTAAACCGGTTTCTAATGGAGGTAAAAGGTATTTTATACCTTTCCGGATGACTATTCCGAAAGCGTTGGTTTATTTTTTACAGGAAAAACAGAAGCTTTTGGAGGGCCTTTAAAAGCTTTCAAAGCTCAAGTAGAAAATGAAAAACTGGAAGGGCCATAAAGACTCTTCGAAACTGATCGTGGGTGTCGTAGTATTGACTCAAAAGTCTGAAGATTTTTGGAATCTAATGGAATTCGGAAGAAGAGAGCTCACCATGCGTATCCACCACAACAAAATGGGGTATAAGCGAGAGGAAGAATAGAAACCCATCTCAACTATGGTGCGGAGTTTGCTCGCAAGAGGACAGAATGGAGACAAGACTTTCGGCGGAAGCGATAAATTGGAGCCATCAGTATTGAATAGAAGTCAACATTTGCTGTTCAAAAACATGACTCCAGAGGAGGGCTGGAGTGGAAGAAAACCAACAGCAATCACTTCCGAATTTTTTGGTGGCATTGCTTATGCACATGTTCCAGACGAGAGAGGAAGAAGCTTGATGACCAAAGAATGAAAAGTGTATCTTTCTCGGTTGTTGTAAGTGAAGATCCAAGCAAAATATTGCTTAATCAACTGACAAAGGAAGATTGTACTTAGTAGAGATGTCATTTTGATGAAGAAAACATTGAACTGGAGTATGCAGCCAGTCGACTCCAATCGTGGTTTGATACGGGAAGCAGATGAGGAATGACTGCGATGCCCGAAAGTGCAGAGAATCAGTCCCACAGCTGCCTGAAGTCTACCCACTATGCTGCAACTGTCACCAACTGCTGATGGAAACTGTACAGCAGCTTTAGAAGAACTGATGCAGCAGCTCAGTCTCTTCGTCGTGCTCGCAGAAAGCCTGCGTGGAGGTGGAACTATAAGGGAACCGGATTAATGCTACTAAAGATAGATGATGCAGTTCAATCATTTTGCATGGTTTGCAGACCCGTGACCCAATTAATGTTTGAGAGGCCGTTAGAAAGAAAAATGGAGAAAGGACCGATGAGTCGGGGAAGAGAGAACAAACTTGAAAGCATTGAAGAAGATACTTGGGAAGCGTATTGATTTCCTGAAAGCACAAAATTATTGGTGTGTTTTGCAAGTGGGTCTATAAGACGAAATTGAAAGAAATGGTGAAAATTGACAAGTTAAGGCGCGATTTGGTTGCCAAGGGATACAAGCGGAGTATAGGTGTGTGTGGACTATACTAAAGTTTTGCTCCAGTTGCAAGGCATGACACTATCAGAATGCTACTTGCCTTGGCAGCTCAAAAATTCGTGGCGATCTTCCAGTTGGATGTCAATCAGCTTTCTATACCTGGATACTTGGAGGAAGAGGTATTTATCGAACAACCCACTGGTTGGTATATTAAGATTGGAAATGAGCATAAGGTTTATCGAGTAAAGAAAGTCTTTATGGACTTAAGCAAGCCGCGAGCTTGGTATAGTAGCATTGAGACTATTTCAAAAATGGGTTTCAAAAGTGTCATATGAGCCATACCACTTTTTGTGGAAAATTGGGGGAGAAATGGGAAAATGCTCATTGTCGTGCTTATATGTGACAGATCGTCAATTCAGGGGAATAGTAGTATCAGTTTGCTGAATTCAAAAAGTGTATGATGAATGATTCGAGAGTCTGATCTTGGTTAAGTATAAAATGCATTATTTTCTGGTTTTGAGTGGGCAATCTGATGATGGATATTTGTTCTAAAAAGAAGTATGTGCGAGAAATTTTAATGGTTTAAGATGCAGAATTGCATTCCAAACAAACATTCAGTGAGTTTGGCTTGATTGAAACTAAACAAAAGTTGGGAGCGGGAGAAGAAAGAAGGGGGATACACGTTTGTTTACAAGCAATTGTGCGTAGTTTTAATGTATCTAACGGCTACAAGACAGACATAATGTATAGCTGTCCGTCTTGTAAGTAGGATATATGGAGCTGTGCCAACTGAAATGCATCTTTTGCTGCCGCAAGAGATTTTCGAATACCTACAAGAACCAAGGGATTTTGCGAATTATACAAAAAGGGAGAAAAGTCAGATTTGACTGGCTTTACTGACAGCGATATGCAGGGATCAAGACGATAGAAAGAGCACTTCATGGTATGTTTTCTGCTAGGCACAGGAGGCTGTTTTCATGTCATCCAAAAACGCAACAATTGTCACATATAAGTACAGAAGCAGATTTATGCTGCTACAGCTTGTGCTTTTGTTCAAGCTGTTGGCTTAGGGAGAAGCTCGAAGAGGTTCAGTCAAATGGGAAGAGGCACTATAAATTGCGACAACAATTCTGCCATAAAGGTGTCAAAGAATCCTGTGAACCAGGGAAGAAGCAAGAAATTGATGTGAGGTATATTTCAGCGAGACCGCAATAATGAAGGAAACGGTAGAGCTGTAGTATGCCGAAGTGAAGATCAGTTGCGACATTTTAACTAAACCTCTAAGGTTTCTCCCGTTCCAGAAGTGAGAAGGTTAAGGAGGTTTATTGGCACGATGGAAGAGTCAAGAGCTACAGTGAAACCTGAAGCTGAGAGTTCGTTTAAAGGGGAGAATGTTAGCAAATAAAGTCCTGTTTTTCCAGCTTTGTCCTAGTCTTTCGGAGAATAGTTATCATGGATTTGTTTCCTATCTATTAGGAGTAAATATTAGCTAGTGGTTCCTACTTTCTTGCCTTCTATTGTTATGTCTTTCACCTATAAAACATCTGCTAGCCAAGAGTACTAAATAACAGTCCAAAAAAATCCATTTTTATTTTTAAGCGTGTTTGCCCTCTATATCAGTTTTTGCTTTCTGCGTATTATTCCTTCTTGCTGCATGGTTCCACAAATTAGAACCTCTTTGTGATGCAAAAACTGGTAATATATATATGTATGTACTCAGTTCTGCAATTGAAAAATGAAATTGAAGAACGAAAACGTGCTCCAAGTCCTTATGAGCATCTCAGGGGAAGGAAAACAGAGTTCAAAGGCGTGTTTCTATGAGAAGTAGAATGACTCAAATTCTTCGTATACATTCATCAAACATGTAATCATTTTAACGCTTCAGCATAGGTTGAGCCTCCTAAGATGAAAATATTTTTTTAAAAAAAGTATGTTTTAGTAAGTGTTTCCGAAAATAAACTAATTTTTATCAGCAATACCAAACAGTCTAAATTTAACAAGCAAGTTTTGATAAATATCTTATGGTAATCAAAATATTTTTGCAAAACTCAAACACTAAAGTTGTTCAATCGAAACTTAATACTAAAAAAATAAAGGACCTTTTTATTGTCTCTATATATCTAGCCCTCTTAAGTTTTTAAATTTATATTCATAACTATAATTATTTATAATACTTTATATTCATTTGGATCCTTAAAAATATTGATTGAATTTTTCATACTTCATTAAAAGACTATACTAGATAAAATAGTCATTAAGTACTATTCTTTAAGGTATTTAAGAAATAACAATTTAATTAGCTTCAACAAAAATGGTCTTTATAATATTGGTTGTCATTATTTAAGATACTTAAGAATAACAATTTAATTATTTTTAGTAATACTTAATGACTAATTAATACTAACACAATATGTGTTGTTAGTATTATTTTTCATTAAAAAAAATTAGTATAATTGATTCGTACCTTTTCAATATTCTTTTTTATATTTTAATTAAGGGTATTTTGTTAAACTAAAACAGACGTAATTAAGACTTTAACTAAATTCGAAAAATGAATCATATTGATTTCATATAACTTTCAAGTCATTGCAATATCCTATATAGTATTGTTATTATTATCCTTTTAGTAGATTGCTAATAACCAAAATTATATCAATAAGTCCTTGAAGCTTGTCACTAGCAGCTTTCAATTGGGGTGGTTCAGCAGGTGGATCTGAAAAATTGTCATCACACGTAGAAGAATCATCGAAAGCAGCAGATGCATGAATATTCAAACCAGCATAGTCTTTAGATTTTAAAAGATCAGGCAATCCTCTAAGATCATCAATACCGTCATTGTAATTCTCCAAACACGAACCATATCGTGTCTTTAATTTTGGATCTGTAGCCTGTTTAAGCAATGTATTAACAAGATCATGTGTAGACTGCATGTTCTTTAGCGATATGTCTATTGAGATTGTTGCAAGGCCTTCAAGATTTGCACCTCTAGATCGAGAATCCCCTTTTAGAGCTGATAAACATATAGCGGGTTTTTGTGTTTTTGAGCAAACATCATTTATAAGATCAGCTCTCACGCTTGTTATATGAAGGTGAGAGAAACTATCAAAAACGAAATAGACATATATAAATGTTTCATTTCGTATCATCAACTATTTTTATTTCATATAACTTGTGTTTGTGTTATGCATGTTATATAGTCATATTTTTTAATTGAGAAAGGTATGCAATTAATGCGTTAAAAGAAAATTATGTAAGAATCTACTAGTATTTAATTTTTCAGTCTATCACATATATTAAATGATTTTATGTACCTTTGAAAAACTAAATTAAGTTATATTTATGTTGGACAAGATTTTAATTTAAGAGTAAATAATAGGACTATATTTTTGGTAGAAGAAAAAATTAGGACCTTAAAATCAATAATATTCCTTTAATTGTGGTGATTACATTCTATATTGAAATAATAGTGGAAAATTGCAATAATGTTGTGAAGTTTATTGCAGTATATATTAATGTCAATATTATCATTCATGACTTTGTTTTAAGAAAAATAAGGAGCTCTATATTACTAAAAGATCTCCCTAGTCCCCTCATCACACAGTCAAATAATATTTAATTAATCATTTTTTATATATTAAATTCTGATTAAATTTGAATTCGTATTAAAAAGTGAGAGTGTACGAAAATCGAATAATATTATAATTGGTTTGCCTATTGTGAAATGTTTGAATGAAAAGATCAAACGAAATTAGTTCAATTATTTTCTCTAAAAAAAAATCATGCTTTAAATATTATGTGTGTTGCACGTGTATCATGATTCATGGTTTATTAATTAAAAAAAAAAGAGATAAGTGTCAAAAACACACCTAAATTATTCATTTTTTTTAGTTTTATACCTAAACTATCATTTTTTAGTTTGAGAAACATACATTAGTGGTGTGTGTAGTGCACTCTCTTTTATATGAAAAAACTGATACATGACATTCCACATAGATAAAATAATTTTTATTTAAAATAAAAATTTTAATAATAACATATTAATATAATAAAAACTAAAGATTACTATCCCATATAAACATTAAATTATTTTTTATCTCACTTCACCACCTCCGCCACGGCTCTCCTCCCGCAACCCAGTCGCTTTCTTTTACAAAAAAAAATTTATTTATAAAATATTTTTTAAAATTTTCTCATATTTCTCCCCCCGCCCCCTGATAGAAATTTATCATTGTTTTATTCCAAATCACCCATCTTATTTATTTTCCGCTCCACTTTTTATGTTTTTTACGTTTTTTTATTTTGTGTGTTAATATGCACGTACATATATGTTTAACTTGAAAAAAATTCCTACGCGTGTGCCGAAGTAATTAAACAACTAACAGATATAAAAAGTCGTGTGGCGGCAAATAAAAATATTTTCGATATGTAAATCGAAACCCACAGGGAAAAAATTTAAACAAAAAACAGAAGTAGTAAGACGAGTAAATTAATTTTTAAAAATAAAATATATCGTAAATTATATTTGATTAGAGAAGAGATTAAATAAAAAATGAAATACTTTTATAAAAGAAATTAAACGAAATAAAAAAATTTAAAAAATGATGTGGGTAAGAAAAAATAATTTTATGTTTATTGATAAAGAAATATTATTTTTTTTATAAATCGTTTTGTTTAATTTTTAATTTTAACTAATATAAACGTATTTATTTGTTTTGTCAAGATTGAATATTTGTCCATATGGCATGTGATGTGGAGATTTCTTTAAAACCCAAAGAGAGAGATATGATCACAATACCATGATGAAGTGGTATAAAGATAGAGATGGTGTTTCTCAAACTAAAAAGTGATAGTTTAAGGTCTTAAACTCAACTTCAATAGTTTTATATAAAACTAAAAAGAATAGTTTTTTGTTTTAGGTATGTTTTTTGACACTTATTTAAAAAAAAAACTGTTAAAAAACATAGTATGTTTATGCTTTAATATTATTTTTAAAAGCAAAACGCCATGTGCTACTTAAACTATTTTTCTTCTACAACGGTTAATATTAAACTAAAGTGTCAACACAAAGAGTAAAAAAACTAGAACATATAAATTATCCACAGAAGACCTTTTTTTTCTTTGTTGGTTTTTTTAATTAAAAAAATTCTAGTAGTCGAAAAATATACATCATATGTTTCAATTAACATATTTGCCTTACTTTTCAATTAAATTCATTTAAAAAAGATTATCCTTTTTTCTTTTCTAACTTATTTTTTTTATGTTTGGTTGATGGTGGACAATATTTTCTAAAAAATATTTTTTAATATTTGGCTAGTATATAAAAATATTTTCAAGAAAATATCTTTTTTTTTGTTTTGTTTGTGACTAGAAAATTCTTTTTAGAGGAATAATTTTTAACTCAAAATCTCCTGATAATCCTGGTTAGGACCTGCACCTAACACACCCAAACTAAAAACGACCCCATCAATCTTTCCAAATTTGGACGCTTGAATCTTATCCAAACTTCGCCCTATGAATATTTTTTTAAACTTAATATTTTTAAAGACACCTCTGACGTTGATGTGGTGACGTTTGGGGGGGGGGGGTCCTGAGGGTGTGGTCTTGGGTAGTGATGGTGTCAAAATGAAATCTTTAAAAAATTGACTTGTCAATTTTAAAAAATTGACGAGGGTGGCGGCAGGGTAGAGAGGTGGCATAAAAATGAAAATTTTAAAATTTGAAATATTTTTTTCAAAAATAAATCAATCCCGGAGGGAGGGGGTTGGTTCTGGGTGGGGAGTGGGCGTAAGAAAATAGAATCAAATGGCTATAACCTAGCCAGACAGGGAAAAGGAATTCAAAAATGCCCGTACTTATCTCAATGTTCCAATATGATCTCATTCTAACCATCGGTTTTTAAAACTAACCCTCAACATTTTTTATAAAGTTTAAAATTGCACTTTTTTAAACAATTCAAACTGACATGAAATGCAATAAAGTCCACTTTTAATTACATAACATGCTTCATCTTATTTGGTTAGTGTCGCCTAAATTTCTTAAGTCCACAGCCGAACCCTCCTAACCCATTATACTAAAAATTCAAACAAACCCCAACACCAAAAACGTGTTTACATATTACACACCCAGAAATGTCTTCGCTCCACTGTTGTATGGTGTTTGGAGAAAGTGCAAATCTCACACACCCACAATGAAATCCCTACTCCTTTCTCTGCCTTATTGAATCATTTTATTATATTCTACTTGAAAACAACACATTAATTACTTGAAACTTTCTCTATTCTACCAGACTGCTTGTGGGCCTTTGAATTGTCAATCGAAGAAATGCTTGAGCATTATCCTTGCCTCTTTTTTTCATTTTTTGTACAATTTCTTTTCTAATGAGGAATTTGAATTCTAAAAATTCAAACGATACGGAAGCTTCACGATTAACTTCTTCCTCTTCAATGAGATGACAAACATATTGAATTCAAAAACTTGCTTACAATAGAACTAAGAAAATAATCTGGGTCGAATCTCTTATCTCCGTTTTTAAATTTATCAAAATTCAAGTCGTAATAGAAGAGAATTAGAATTAATGGGAAACAAACAAACAATACCCCAAAATACTATTGCATGTCGGGTCAAAATGATTTTTTAAACAAATGAATGATTTCTAACTTAAGTGTGTCATCATTTATTTTGAAATGGGTAAAAAAAGATCCATGTCACATTTGGCATGTCAGCGGACTGTTAAAAAGGGACAATTTTAAACTTCATAAACACGTTAAGGATATTTTTAAATCAAAATGTGAAGGGAGAACATATTTGAGTCATTTGAGAAACGTTAAGGACAAATTAAATTTAACTGCACCAATCTAATAAAAAATAAATTTTCTCCCCCTCCATACGGATCCTTTTTGCAAGCTCCCCACATATGAGTGGTAGCGACTGATTTTTTCCATCAAAAGCTTTTATTTCTTTTAATTGACTATGCCAAGGTAAGCTTCTATCAGAAGTAGAATGACTCGAATTCATCATAAACAGTAAACGATCAATGAAATGTGTAATCGTTGGAGTAACATTTGAGAATAGGTTGAGTCTCCTTGGATGACAACTCCATAGCAAAGCATCCACAAAATTCTGATTCATCCATTCAATATTGACATTTAAAACGTCCACCCGAGGCGTAGAACCTATGTGGTCCATTAACAAATCTTTCATCTTGATCTCACAGCAATTTATAAATCTAAGGGAAACATGAGACCAAGAGGGCGAATTTGATAAAAACTCTTACTTAACAACTCCTACGTTATAAAAAACTTCCTCAACTTATTTTACAAACCATGGCCTCATGTTAAATGGTTGATGAAATTTGCATCCAAGTTTCGAGTTGCTTCCAACTGGTTTTGACTCCCTGCACATTTTATAATTCTGGAATATTTGGAAGCCCCCACATAGTCAAGTGATACCAAATTTCGAGCATCAATCTCCTCTATCTTGCAATGATGAATCTTCAAGACCTTCAAGGAATCCGACTTGATCTTTTGAAGCTTCCCAGAACAATACTCGAGGATTAAAGAATCAATAAACGGACAACTATTAAGTAGAGTCTGGACTATGTTTTCGTCTAATCTTATATTTGATAGAGAAAGCTTTCTCAATGATTTGCAATTCACAACACCACTAGATAACGAAGTCATGCAATACCTACAAGGCATAACTAATATTCTACCCTGTACAATTTCCAATCGCTTTAAAGATTTTTTGCGCCAATATTCTTAAAATAAATAGGCATTGGGGGAGTGGCTTTGGTAAAACAGATTGAGTAAGAAAAGATGGGTTGTGGGTGAATGAAGTAAAAGAGAGCAAGCTCAGAATAGGAGTAGAGATTACAATTAAAAACAAACCATAAAACTTATATACACTTAATAACTTAAATACCTCTAATGAATTGCATAATTAATTTCCCATTTTAACACAATTTAAATACAATCACCTTTTAATACAAATTACAATAATATTTTACAACCATTACAACCATTTCTCCCCTCAAGTGCAATGTCGAGCCACTTATCAATCAGAGGGAAATCTCTTTTTCCACGAGAATAGCAAAGTCCTACTTAATTCGAACTTTTGTTAGGTATTTATTTTTCTCCCACCTTCCTGTTCTCTCTCCATGTTTGTTTCAGCTGTATTTATATTGCCTTCCCAACAATTAATCAGTGAATTCCAAGTTGGGAAGCGTCGACCATTCTTGTAGCATGGTTTTTGGAGGAAAAGAATGCTCATTCATTGCCAATCCCATCCCTCTTTGCTTTCTTTAAATTCACCGCAACCTAACCTGAGATTCGTTTGTTAGATTCTACATCACAATCTTTCCCTGCGATCAACTTGCCGGTACCTTTGCGACCCTCCTTTCCCAAACCACCCACAAAAAAATAATCTTTAACGTGCTTTTGGAGGTAGCTATGAAACAATTCTTTAATTTATAGAGTATGGTTTCCCTAAAAGACAAAAAAATCTGTATATTACAGGAATCCTATTTCTAATTGGTTAAGGTAATTTTTCGTCCCTTTAACTTTCCCAGTTTTATTAAAATTTAGAAATTTATTTTGAAATACCCCCCCGGGGAACCACTATTTACAAAAAACAAAACCTATTCTTATGATAGCTATGATACAAAATTCCCTTTACATTAATTATTATATAGGAGAACCCGTATATATTATAAAAATCCGATCTCTAATGTAATTGTCCTCCTTTTCTAAACGGAAAAAACTTACCCGTACAGAGTGTTTACACCAATCCAATACATGTATGCCGCGTGTTAAGATTGTATAGTTGTATTCTCTTTTCTTTAGATTCTATGTAATAAACAGATACTTGCATTGCTTCGATTGATTTGAAATGCCGGTTATACTATACATATATAGTTTTCATGAAGGTGTATTTAACCGAATTGTTCACAAGCCACTCTGTTTCACAATAGACCAATTCAAACGTGTCTCTGTTTTTTTTTCGAGTAGTTCAAATTATGACCAACTTAATCATGTTTGAGGATCTAATAATTAAAAGAACATTATAAATGAATTAAGTGCATTTTCAATTTATAATAGAATAAACTATATTACCAATCTGATAAAATATAATATCTATCGAGATTCATAGTTGCCCGCTCCTCAAGTTTGTGGACTTTTACCTCTTTTAATTGACTATAACAAGGGTTGCTTCCACGAGAAGTAGACTGAATCGAATTCTTCATATGCATCAAACGATCAATGAAAACTGTAGCCGTTTCTCTTGTTAATTGCAAGTTGAGTCTCCAGGCTGAAAACTCCAATTCCAAAGCATCCACAAATGAAGGGTATTCGCGATTCATCCACAGAATGTAGACATCTAAAACGTCCACCAGAGGCTTAGCAACTCTATGATGTTGTTGCATATCTTTCATTTTAATCTCCGTGCATTCATGAAAAAAAAGGGAAACTTGAGACCAAGAGGTCGAATTTGATAGAAACTTCCTCAACTTACAAAACCAGTCGGCATTTATATTGTCTAAGTGGTGAAGAATGATTTTTGAGTGCTTCAGTTGTCTTGACTCACTCATAATATGAAGTTCAGGGATTTGATTCCCCATGTACTCAAACGACACCAAATTCGGAGCATCAATCACCCATATGCTCCCACTAAACCGAATCTTCAAGACCTTCAGGGAAACCTGACTTGATCTTTTGAAGATTCACTAGCTCAAGTGTTTCCAAGTCCGTACAATACTCAAAGTTGAAAGAGACAATCAAGGGACAACTATTAAGTAGTGTCTGAAGCATGTATTCGTCTAATTTTACACATGATAGAGAAAGATTTCTCAAAAGAATTGCGATTCAAAGCACCACCAGATAACGAAATTGGCAAAAAGAGTACAACTCTTCAGAACCAATTTTCTAAAAAATTTTGCTGCCAAGATTGTTATACTTATAGTTAAGGAAAATATTGTTTACGCCATTCTGAAGTGCAATGTCAAGTCACTTATCAATCAAAGCGAAAACATCATGAGAATCGCCTAAGAGCTGATAAATCAAACTTTTCTATAGGGATTTTTCCATTTCTATATCTCTCCATGATTGTGTACAATATCTGTATATCGCCTTTGAAAAATTTATTGAATTCCAAATCGGGAAGAGTCGACCAGGCTTGCAGACATGTTTTGGAGAGAATGCTCATCTGCGTTGCTTCATCAAAACTAAGAGAAGACAATATTTTTTGAACGAAACATTCGGGCAATATGTCAGCCATGATCAGATGAGATCCTAATGTTGATGGAGATTTATAGGTTTATAAGAGAAAGTACCTCTGGAGGTTGCTATGACATTTTCAATCTTCCAAGTTCCATCTATGTAGGATCTTTTATATTATATATAATGTCTATTTATTTTAAACAAAATAAGTAGAATAATTTTATTATCATTTTTCACAAAATCTTGTGTTATTATTCATGATTATTATTTTCATCTCTCTCTTATTCTCTAATATCTATATAGGTAAACAATATTTGGTTGTCAATAATGGAATATTTTTGAAAGGGAAAAGGCTCAAATATGTCATCGAACTTTGAAAAAAGACTCATCTACGTTATCTGTTAAAAGTTTGGCTCATCTATGCTATTTTCGTTTGAGAAAAGGCTCATCCATGATCCATGCCATTATTTGTTTACTTACGCAGATTAAAATGAACAATTATAGACAAAAATTTAGTCAGGTACCAAAGAGAAGTCATCGTTAACGAATATATTGAGAAATTGAAGTTCAGAACAGAACCATGTGGTGTTGTAATCGATCTGATAAGTACTGCACGAGAAACCAACAATGTCTCCCTTAAAACTGGTAAATAAAAGCTACTCCATCAAGTATCAGCTACAAATTCAACAAGTAAGAAGTTGAAACAGCAATTTGTGGAAAAAAAAACAAAACAAAATCAGGATGTTTTTTCTGTTGACGTCATGGTGTTGTGCAATATGTCTAAAGTAAACCAACATTGGCTCAAGTTCTTCATTATGATACGAAGACTGGTGTAATACAGGCACTCTAAAGAGATGCTATTGTACACAATTTTGACAGTGAGGGATAGCTAACTATCTGATTACATCTATAAAATATGAACATCCTGTCAAATGGTTTACAGACACACACGTTTCCACGCGAAGTGCTCGAGAGCATCTTAGAAGAAGGACATCACTGTACCAATATGAAACAGCAAGAAGTACAACAGATATCACAAGTCCAAAACAGAATTATATATCGGGGTGTCAATAGAAACAGAACGAGTCAAGACAGAGTTATTATATTGCTTGTAAAGTTCATACTCATCCAACTTTTACAATTATATGACAGGACATGATATGGGATCTATCGTTTTCACTATTCTGGTTCAGACATGATGTACATTGCTAAAATATCTGTAAACTTTGACGGAGAGAAATAACCACAACATATGTGAAATCGAGCCACATCTATAAGCCAAAAGTATGTACAACAAATCCACATAAACTACAAAGGAATTACTGAAAATCAAACATACTGTTCTTGTGCATTGATATTTCCAATTTAATCATGTTTGATAAAAGACTACTTTACTATCAAATAAAGAACTGATGCGAAATCTTAAATTTGAAGTTCTTAAAGTATCTAGGATCTGACCTGAAAAATAAAAATTAAAGAACTTTACTAATGAATAAATTGCATCACCAATCTAATAAAAAATAACACCTTTCCCATTTTTCAGTGTTCGTTATTGCCAGCTCCCCACTTTTGTGCTCGACTGGACACCAACTCTCCGTCTTATAGTATCTAGGATCAAATTTGTAGGCTTTTACTTCTTTTATTTGACTAAGTTGAGAAGTAGACTGACTAGAATTCTTCATATTCATCAAATGATCAAAGAAAAATGTTATCTTTTCTCTTGTTGAATTCAAGTTGAGTATCCTAGGCTGACAACTCCATATCAAAGCATCCACAAACGTTGGGCTATTCTCGTCCTTCCCTATAATGTTGACGTATAAAACGTCCACACGGGGATTAGAATCTTTATGGTCCAGTTGCAAATTTTGAATGTTGTTGCATCTGTGAGAATTAATCCTAAACTCAGACCAAGAGATCGAATTTGTTAGAAACTTCCTCAACTTACAAAACCACGCTGCATTTACATTGTCGCTCTCTAAGCATTCAAAAACGATTCTTGAGTACTTTAGTTGACTTGACTCACTCACAATTTTAAATTGAGGAATGTCTTCCCATGTATACTTAAGTGACACTAAGTTTGGAGCATCAATCTCCCATATTCCTCCACAATGCTGAATCTTCAAATACTTAAGGGAAACCGACTTAATCTTTTGAGTATTCATTGTTTCCAAGCCCCAACAACTGACAAAGGTGAAAGATTCAATCAACGGACAACTATTAAGTAGAGTCTGAAGCATGTTTTCGTCTATTGTTAGATAAGATAGAGAAAGTTTTCTCAAAGAATTGCAATTCACAACAACCACACTAGGCAAAAGAGTACAATATTCCAGAACTAATTTTCTGACAGGAGGTACGGCCAAGATGCGAAAATAAACAAGGGGTATGATGAGATTGTAATTGTTTTACCCATTTTCTAAGTACAACGGCCAAAGCCATTATCATCATAGGGACAAGTAAAAACTTCACGAGAATTTTCAATGAACGTTTCAACTGATAATTCAAACTTTTGGATAGGGATTTTTCCGTCCCAATATCTCCTCATGATATCGTCAACTATTTTCAATCATTGTCTTTTTAATAATCAATGTGAATCAAGTTGGAAGATTCGACCAAGTTGGCAGCCATGTTTTGTCATCCGAGGTGCTTCTAAAAAACTAGAAAAAGAGTTATTTTATGAATGAGACATTCCGACATATATCAATGGAAGGTGTCATATTCATACAACCGTACCTTGAAACCATTTTTCGACTCCGCCAATCAACTCTTCGCCTCGCTTCTGCAATTTCTGCCTAACTCTACCAGCGAATTCAAACATTATTTCCTTGTGATTTTGAGTTTCAATTGTTTGTTCTTCCCATTAGAGGTTTTTTTGAATTTATTGGTTATGCATAACAAAAAAAAGACCTATATAGAGTGGGTGACTTTAACTTTTAAATTCATCTCAACTTCAAACTCCTCTGTTTTGTATGGGATACAATCCCTGCGATATAGGAGAGAATCGTGGTGAAATCTAATGGAAGTGAAAATATTAATTTTAAACTTTAAAAAGAAAAATTCGAGATATATTCTATCCTACAAATATATTTGATTCTTCTAGCACATGATTTTTTTTTTTTTTGACCTCTTTGATTTAACATCTAATTTAATATTTAGTGTGAAAATATGAGAAATAAAAAGAAAGAACTATGAATAAGGAAAGAAGAAAACAAATTGTGAAATCTTTGTCAGGGTTCTATTACCCTCTAGATTTTTTTAAAATGGAGTTATAACATTATGTTGTACTTATGCTTTAACCAACAATTACACAAAAAGGTACCGGA
Organism: Solanum habrochaites; assembly: GCA_027704765.1. Taxonomy (NCBI): domain Eukaryota; kingdom Viridiplantae; phylum Streptophyta; class Magnoliopsida; order Solanales; family Solanaceae; genus Solanum; species Solanum habrochaites. The sequence goes on along the minus strand of JAKWJA010002497.1, from coordinate 71,248,719 downwards.
AAAAGAATCGATATTGAAAACATATGCGTAAGAAAAATTTGAAGTTTTGGAACACTATTTGTGGTCTTGTAACTAGAGACGGACCTATATGAGTTGCACGTGCACTTGTTAACTTTGAAAAAAATCATGTGTATATATGTATATTTATCTTCAATAATTGACAAGAAACTAGATATAATTAATAGTGTCCCATAAAAAGTATAACAACGGGTACACATTCAAACATCCATCCCGCTACTAAGATTCTATTCAAGCTATAACCTTTCTTCTTAGCTTAATATTTGTGCACCCAGAGTTTTAAAATCTTGGGTTCGCCTCTACTGAATTATTCGTAATTCGATTAGTCGATTACACAGAAACCAGCAATTCGTATACGAAGGAAATCCAAGTACAGCTATTGAGTGGGTTTTACTTTGCCCTAAATTTCTTACATAATTAGGTTTCCATTTTTAGGAAAAAGTGTGAATTGGACTACTCCTTTTCCTTGTAGGAAAAGGGTTTTAGGGGATCTAAAATATAGGAATGTTCCTTCTAACTGAATCAGCATTTACAATGTAGTCATAAGGGCTCCTAGGGTCTTGGTTGGGGGAGAGGAGAGAGACTTTATGGGTCACAAGCTGATACGTTATAACTGTGTGCACCTTCTCATGGATTTGAGTGAATTGGTGAGGTTGTTTCCCTCTGTATTTTTAATTCTCATAATTTATAGTGGATTGATCATCTCCTTGTGAGTAAGTCGATCGACTGAACCACGTTAAATCTGTTGGTCTGTTGGGATATTCTCGTTGTCTTCTTTACTCGTGTCTTTCGAGCGTTGCTCTGCTAGCTTCGTTGTTTACACATGCTATTTCGGTCCTAACAGTAACGTCAACAAAATCAAATTTTACGACAGTAATAGAACCTTTGATCCTCATGATGGAAGACTTAAAGAAGTAAAGCTCTCTGTATTTCAAGTATCAGATTACAAAATCAACAGGTAAAAAAGTTGATTGCAATAACTTTGTTAATAAATAACTGCAATTTCAATTTTTGTGATCGAAAAAACTGCATCACAAATCAAATGAAATATAACATGTATACCACTTTTGAAGGCCCTGCTCCCCACTCTTCTCTTCCTCCTATCAAATGATACTAAATTTGGAGCATCAATCTCCCATAACCCTCCGCAATACCGAATCTTTAAGACCTTGAGGGAAACGAACTTAATTTGAAGACTCACCGCCCGATTATTCGTTTTCAAGCCCACGCAACATTCAAGGATGAAAGATTCAATCAACGGACAACTATTAATTAGAGTCTGAAGCATGTCTTCGTCTAAGTGTGTATAAGATAGTGAAAGCTTTCTTAAAGAAGTGCAATTCACAACAACACTAGATAACAAAACAGGGGAAAGAGTACAAGAGTTAATAACCAATTCTCTTAAAGAATTTACAGACAAGATTGATAAAATAGGCAAGGGATATAATGTCAAGTAAAGTTTAAGATCTTTTACACCATTCGCAAGCGCAAGTGCAATCTCAAGCCACTTATTAACCAGAGGGTAAGCTAGACAATTTCTAAAGGATCCATAATGTTCCTTCTTTAATAATTCGAAACTTTTCTATAGGGATTTTTCCGTCCCTATATCTATTCATGATATCATCCATTATTATCATATCGTTAACTTTAGAATTACCAACGGTAAAATCCAAGTTGGGAAGAGTCGACCATGCTTGAAGCCATGTTTTGGAGAGAACACTCATCCGCGTTGCCTCTATAAAACTATGAACGAGACATTCAGGTAATATATCAATAGTAGAATTTTGCTGTAAAACTCGTTAATCAGGTCTTCATCTGGCTTATGAAATTCCATAAACTTATCTTTTTTGTAATTTTTTGCACCTTTTGTTTTACGTGACACACTCCGTGACTCCACGAGGCGCGTGGGAGATATTTGAATGTCAGATAAGCTAAAAAGTGTACAAAATTACCAAAAAAAAAACGAGTTCCATAAGTGATTTTTCTTACAAAAACGTAATTCTAATTCTTACGTAGTGTAAGAACTAAATACGAGATCACAATTTTGCGCTATCAATTCCTTCCACGTTATAATTTTAGTATATGGAAATCTTGCAGTTCTTCGAGGGAATCAAAACTGGAAAAATGTAGCAGAGCAATAAGGGCAATACCTTAGGAGTAATTGGAGGGGTCTCGTCCACTGAATTCAGTTTTAAACATTCTTCATTTGGTCAAAAGACAGATAATCATATCAACAATTTTCACATTACGGGCATTCATAACATCTGCATACTAAATTTTAAGATGATGAAGAAAACCACTACGCGCAAAATGCATCCAGTAAAAAAAATCAGTATACTACTGCTGACTTATCCGCTGAAATGTGAATAGACCAATTTCAAACTCTAGAATTCAGCCACCCCGAGCTTCTCTCCTCGTAGCATCATGAAGCAGTTCAATGTCAACTCCATCAGGAGGTAACTGCACGTATCTGACCACCGATCCTCTGATGAAGCAGTTCTTCACGGACCTCTATTGCCATCAAAGAAACATAGGACGTATGTATTAGCATTCAGATCAGAGAAGTACTAATATTCATAAATAATACAGGGGGAAACAGAAGGGGTGATGACAGTGGGGAGGAAAAGACAAAGGGGAACATACTACATATCCATGTTTCTCACTCCTTTTCTCAACTTCCATTTTCGTTTTCATAGGCTCGTAAGTCGCAAGTGTACATGTACATTGTGATACAGCAGTCAACACATATCACTAGTTGCATAAAGGCAAATTTTAAGCTGTCAGGTCGGATTTATTAGGTCAATAACTACAGGCTGCTACTTACTCGTAGATTCTACTTTGGAATATAGTTTCAATATCATTCATACTCTTGCACACTTTCGGAAAAATTGATCAATGCAAGAAGGTTGCTACCGGAATCACGGATATTCAAAAGAATAGGGATAGTGTGTATAGGGAATGGTTGATGTCTATATAACTTCTCATATAAAATACAAGGAACGGAAAGAAACCATCATTTTCTTATGATACATCATCTTTCATTTAATGTTTGTAAATTCAGATGTATAAAATAATCACGTGGAAGCTCTAGCTAGATCTGTTTTCCCAGCTCTACAGACTACAAGGAAGTGGGTGTGTACCACCACATCCCATGGGACATGAGAAACAGGTGAACTTCTGTTCTCTTTAAATCAGAAGCGGGTGAGGCTGGTGAGTGAATGAAAAAGAAAAACGATGCACGAAGACAAAAGGAGAGGGAATCCAACTTAGTGGGAAAAGAGTAGAAAGGTGAAAGGGGGAATATGAAGTTCACCATTGACTTTGCTTGGCCAGGGCGAGTGAGGCTTAATCAGCCAAAGCCCAATTGCGTTCTCTGACATCATCTAGACAGTCGCTTCTCATTCCAATTTGTGAATCTAGTCAAAATATAAGGGCTGACAGAGATTGTAGCTCCATTTATAATTCGTACTTCTAGAAAACCAGATAGAAAAGAAGTCCTAGACAATAAGACTGGAATTGTGACATGCTGGAAATTAACACAATCACATAAGTTTTGGTTCAAATTGGTGAGACCAAAAAGGCAGCAACTACACAACAAATTCAACCTGTTGAAACAACAAAAGAATTTCATCAAAGAGTTCCATAAAAACATGTGGTAGTGTATCTAGAGGAAGGCTGATAGCAGCCACGGAAGCATAAATACAATAAAGAACTTTGATGAAGCTCTTAAAAGGTTTATGACAAGATCTGAAATAAGAAACTTCAAAAAGAAGCTAATTGGGCTTCAATTGCAAAGAAAGAAGTGTCTAGTTTTGGGAGAAGAGTTCAAGCCAAGAGGATCTTTTGCGCAGGTGTTCTAGCTATTTTTGTGGGCCAAATTGAAGCCAAAGACGAAGAACATGCCTTTGAAGGAGGTCCAAACCAGTGCACTTTGGACCAATTTAGGCACCTGGATTGTGCCAAACATACACCTAGCAAAGCTCCCACTTGGGGTACATTTTAACCCTTAAAATGAGCTTCCTTTCTATCCAAGAAGGATCACACAGGTGTACAAATTGATAGGAGAGTTGTTGCTTAAGTTGCTTGCAAGTTATCTTCAAGATGTTCTTTAATTGTAGGTTCTAAGTAATTAAGGTAGCCACAACATGGTTTCCCTATTTTTAGGGATTAGTCAAAGATTTCATATTTTATCCTAGTTATTATCCCACTAAAATATGAAGGTTCGAGCAATTCCTAAAATCAAGGGAGACATGCGCTAGGCTCCCCTAATTAGTGCCTAAAATTAAGGAAACTCTTAGAACCTTGAAGACAACTTGCAAGCAACTTGAGCAGCAACTTTCCTATCAATTTGAACACCTAATGAGTCATTTTGGCTACAATGTGGCCTAAGTGGGAGATTCATGGGATGCAAGTTTGGCACAATTTAGGTGGCTAAATTTATCCTAAATTAAAATGATATGGGCCTCCTTCAACGGCTGGTTCTTGAACCCCATATCCTACCTCATCTTGGACTTCAATTCAGCCAATAAAATAGCTATAACACTAAGACAAAAGATTCTTCTTGGCTTGAGCTCTTCTTCCAATACTAGGCACTTCGTCTTTACAATTAAAAACAATGAGCTTGTTTTTGAAGTTTCTTATTTGAGATCTTGTCATGAGCCTTCTAAGACTTCCAAAGTCCAAGTATTTTTATTGGAGTTATTCCTCCACACATGCTATCATAGACAATCATATTCAGTCTACCACATGCATTAGAGCAAAGGTTCAGCACAGGGTCTCGACTTATGAGCAACTATCAGGTCAGGACATGCTAATAATCTGCTATTTAAGGTAAGCTTTAGATCCTCTGCAGCAATGCACCGCTACAGTGATATTTAATTCCCAAACTTACAACTTCTTAGCCTTGAAATAAACAAATTATCAGTTTCCAAAGGATCAAAGACTGTAAAGGCAGACCTCCTTACATAACATTAGTACTTACTTCATTCAACAGAAAGGTGAACAGATCATAGCGTAGCTAACAAAAACTATGAAAGAACACTGAGCTTAAACATTTCTAGGTGAAAGCCGCAAATAATCATAGTCATAGTGATAGGAAAACTTCATCCCCATATAGACTAAGGATCCCATATCACAGTGAGCAGTAGTTGCCAGAATCATATACACACAGAGAAGTTAATACATCAAATTGACCTTCTCGATTCACATATACAATCAACATTAGTAGTTTCCAGCAAAACTATCGGGTTCACAACTCCGGAGTACTATGGAAGAGAAAATATCCATTTGTTTTATTGCATACCACAAAAGCATAAACAACTAATCCAAGAATTCTTGAATTGAGAAAGGAAGAGCCAAAAACAGAGGTTTTCAACAGATCGTATACACATAAAAAGAGAAGGTGAAAGGGAGGCAAGATGCAATGCATCTTCAAACTAAATATAGGTAATAAACCATATTTTCACAGATAAAGCCACCAATAGAAATACGAAGCCCCCCCAAGATACAGAGAAAGATTTGTTTATGGAGGATTGTGTTGTGTTTATCTAGTATGTGAGGATACGTGGGTGTTCGTCATCAACAACCCTAGTGTTTTCAAGCTTAATGTTTAGATACTGATCAACTGAATGTAGTGTTCCTCGAATAGCCAAATCGTTCTTCAGTTCAACAGTCACTTCCCTGCCCACCAGATCCTTGAAGTATGAGAAAAACAACTGGAAAACACAGAGGGCCAGGGGGAAAACCAAGTTAGAACATAGACCAAATAAATTCATGAGAAAAAAACTCAAATCAGAATTGATCAGTAAATAAACTTTCTAGTCAAGAACAATTGAAGAAAACAAAGCAGACACCAATTATATACAAATTAGGCGTGTATAAAGAGGAACATACAGGCTACAGCATTAAGAAAGAGGGATCAGGTAGCAATACCATTTTTATCTCTCAGGGAGTATCACCCTGTGTTCTCTGTAATCCTTGGCAGCTATCTGCTTCAAAAAAAACTGTGAGATATTATAAAAGCTCATAATACTATGAGGGATTTGGAGGTGAGATATGCAGATATTAAATCATGCACAAGTTACCCTCCACTTCTCGAGAATCCTCAAAAGCTCTATGGATTTCCTCGTCAACATCCCTATACTCCGAGACCCTACTCTCTACCCATCATCTCCCTTAACCCCCTTACGGCCTTAACACCTCGAACTCGCCCCCAACCAGTGTTTTGGGAAGAAAGAAGCGGAAAAAAGCGACGAAGCGAGAAGCAAAGTGCGAGCTTCTTTTAAGTAAAGCGATATATAGTATAAAAATAAAAAAAAATATTAAATAACTGAATAGAGGTAATATATTATTAGATTAAAAGTAAATAGATAGTCAAGAATCCTCATAAGTCATAACATATAAAGCAAAAACATAATTAAATCACAAAAGGATCAGACGCAGCAGCCACGCAGAGAAGAAGAGAACTTACAGCAGTGGCAGACTGACAGCAACCAAAAATTGAAAAAAAAGTCGCAGAACAGTCACAAAGAAGAAGAGAAGAAGAGAACTTACAGCAGCGCTTTCGCCTAAGGATTTCAGAAATTAAAAGAAAACAATTTTTTTAAAAAAAAACCGTAATTAGCATTTTTTCACGCTTTCGCTTTTCTTGCGCTTCTCACTTCTACAGTAGAAGCAAGCGCTTTTTCAATGTCGCCTTGCTTCAGGAAATAAAAAGCGCAGGGGCTGCGCTTCTCCTCGCGCTTTAAGTGCGTCTTTCCTCGGATTTTATAAAACTGCCCCCAATCTATAAACTAACACTCAATAGCACACTATACACACCTTAATATCCCATTTGTTTAGACTAAATTGCATATAAAGGGAATATTATTCAAATACTTGTTTCGGCTGATTAGGAAATGAAATCAACTGTAGCTTTTCACTTCCTACAATCCCAAATTCTGGAAAATAACAACAAAAATGAAAAAAAAAAAAAACATCTTTCACTGACTTATTTGTTTCTCCTAATGCTAAATATCAACAGAACTTGATCATTTCCAGCATAATACACACCATCACAACTTAAAAAGCAATCCATTACATAAGACGACAAACAAAAACCACAAAGGAACATGAGAAATCGAAGTCAAGGATCTGTTTATAGTGCGTAGCAGTACAAAACATGGCAACAAAAACCGAAATTCAGTACTATTAGAAGGAAGAATCAGGGTTTTTTTTTCGTTACAGAGATATCTAAAGAGGAGAACTTACAGTTCGACTTCGCCGGAGGTGGAAGTGCGTCGTACAGCTGAAAGGTTAGACTACTTTAGCTGCGTCCGAATTTGGACTTAATTTGCTTGAAAACCTATATATATATATGATATTTGTTTGAAAATACTTCAATTTTTATTTAATTTATATAATGCTTTTTTCTTCCTAAGATAGATTAAGAGTTATTTTAACTATATCAAATTTTTTTGAAATAATATTAAATTGGAGAATAGTTTTAATCAAACAATCGAATATATAACTTGAAGACCTTCTGCTGCTTTGTTATTGCTCTAGTTGATTTCTTTTGTCCTCCGTATAAAAGTAAATATGCGTTGTAAAATAAATAGACGTAGCTGCTATTTTATTTTATTTTGATTATTACTCTTGTATATTTTTTTTGTCCACCTTTATAAAAGTAAAGGAGCATAGTAAAATAGATATATGAAATATTTAGGTATAATAAATTAATATGAACAAGCTCGGAGGTACTCTGTTTTTTTAAGTTGTAATTTTGCCCTGGAATTCTAAGGAAAAGAGTAAAAGAATTTGTTTTGTTTTATTTTTCTCTTTTTGGAACAAAGTAAATGATAACACAAGAAAAGACTAAACGATTTCTTTTATAATATTTAAAAAGCTCTGGGTTTTAGATGCAAAATTATTTGTTTTTCTTTTTTATTGAAATAAATACTACTGGAGTGAAGTGAAACTGCTGATAGAGAAGAGAAAAAGCACAAGAAATGATGAGATTCAAGGTTCTGAATTAATAAAGTTAGGGACAAACTATGAGGTGCTCGATTCAAAATTCAGCAAAGCAAAAAAAACGTAGAAATTAAGATCTCTTATCCACTTAAATAAACCTAAGAAAATGACATTTACAAAAAAAAAAAAAATCATGCAGACCTAATTTAACATAGAATGGAATGACAATACACCAAATAAAATACATGTTCAGCTGAAAAATCAAGAGCCAAAATAACAAATAAATAACTGAATGAAATTAAGAGAACCAAAATAACAGATAAATAACTGAAGGAAATAAAGAGAACCTTATGGACAAAGAGTTAGAAGACTGTCTAATCAAAGACCCTCAAGTAGCACAATAACCATACACAAATAAACATTACTAGGAACAAGGTAATTATATAGATGATTACAACAATATCAATGATACTGACGGACCCAAATTTACATCTATGTCAAACTACAGCCTGCATCATGAAGTTACAACTTCAACTACAATCTTTGTTTCACGCGTCGACCATTGAAATCACCGCCGTCAAGGACAAGCCCATTCCCTAGCTTGTTAGTGATGCTGGAATGTTCATTTACCCTAGCAACATACTCCAACAGTTCTGTGAGAACATGAGGACAACTTTCTCTCAGATAGTCAAAACCATCCGTTTGCATTACAGCTGCATAAAAAAGGATTCTATGATGAAAATTCACTTTTGTTTCTGCAATGCTTCAATTCAACCATATGCATGGAAATTGGAAATAACATTTTCTAAAGCAGCAGTAAGAAATTCCCCCACATGTGAATTTACTTCCAAGTGCTTTTGGCAGCAAAAATCACTTTTAGGAGGGCATCAACACATTCAAAACAAGCAAATGAAGGTCAATCAGAAACAGCTCTCATAGCCAATTCCAGTAAACAGTGCCAAGGAAAAAGGGAGGACCCTAGCCGAGAGCGAAAGCGGGAACGAGAAGGGGAACGACATGTACTAACTAAAGCGAGACGACGGATGCAGACGGAGGGGAGCTTGGGGAGCAAAGGGGGGCAGGGAGGGGGAAGGGCGGAGCGCGGGCAGCGGCGGAAGGGGGGTAGCGAGAGCGACCGGGCTTGGGGCGGGGGGGGGGGGGGGGCTGGTGGTTGAGGTGGGGTGCGGGGGGGGATGAAGAGGATCGGGCGGGGGTAGGGGGGGTGAGGGGCGGGCGTTGCGGAACGGGTGGGGGGGCTGGCTGGGAGGGGGCCGGAAGTCGTAGGGATGAGCGGGAAGGGGGGGGGTGGGTTGAGAGGGGGGGTGTGGGGAGCGGGGAGAGCGGCCGGCGGGGCGGGGACGGCGGGGGTGCCGGTAGGAGCGTAAGGGGGTGGGCGCGGGGTGGGCCGGAGGAGGGGCGTGGGAGCGGGCGGGTACGGGGGGTGAGGATGAGGGTGGGGCGGCGGGGCAAGTGTTCGTAAGAGTTGTGGGGGGCGCGTGACGGGTGGGGAGGGGATTAGAGATGGTGGGGTGGGGGGGGTGGCGTGAGCGGGGGGGAAGGGGGGCGGGCTGGGGATGGGTGGGGGAGCGGGGGGGCGGGAGGGGGGGGGGGGGTGTTTGGGGGGGGCGGGAGGTAGGGGGGGGGGGAGGGTGGGGGTTGGGCAGGGAGGAGGGGGGGCGGGGAGGGTGTGGGGGCTCCGAGAGAGTCGCGTCGGGCGGGACGGGAGCGAGTAGTGTGGGGGGGGGGGGAGGAACACGAGGTGGTGGCGCGACGGGAGGGAGACGGGCGGGGTGATTGAGTCACGGTGTTCGCTTGCGGATGCCGGGAGCGGGGGGGGCGGAGACCTGGGGCTCCTAAACGGGCTGGAGGTGGGAGTGCGCACAGAAATCCAAGCTCATGGGTCACCCGGGGCGCGCCACGTTTAGCAGGCGAGGCGGAGGGGTGGGGTGAATGCGTTTCGGGGACATCGGGAGTGGGGGGCTCACTCGGGGGGGGGCGGGTGAGGGGGGGAAAGCGGGGGGCGTGCGAGTGGGTAGCGGGGTGGCATGCGAGGGGCGGGCCAGCGGTAAGCGCGGGCAGCGGGGGCGGGCTCGGGGGTGAGTTGGTCACTAATGAGTGGGACTGGGGAGCTGTCCCGAGGTGCGGCGACGCCAAGGGGTGGGTAGGGGTGCGATAAGTCGGGCCGGCAGGCAGCGCAGGGTTTGGTGCTCCTCAGAACGCACGCGCAGGCGAGAGGGGCGGAGGAGGAAGAGGATGGGGGAGGGAAAGCGAAGGGCCTGGAACAAGCCCGCGGACCCGGGCCGGCGCAGCGTTTCCGGCCCGAATCGGCGCCCGCTAAAGGCTCATGGGGGGGGGAACGGTGCGACCGATGAGGGAGATGGGACGGGGGGCGTGAAGGGTGCTCCAGACCGGAACTGAGCGAAGCTGGTCCGGTATAGCCAGACCGCCGGTAAAGGTAAACCCGGGGTGAGGGCGATGGAGAGTGCGAAAGGGCGGCGGAAAGGAGGGAGGGGGCAGGGGGAGGTTGTGGAAGCAGTCGTAGGGCTCGACCAGGGTAGCCCGGCAAAAGGGAGGCGGCGCAAGGAGGCCGCGTCAGAGAGGGAGAGGCCTCTCTGCGTGGAATCGGAGGCGGGGGGTGAGCTTGGGGTGCTCAAACGACGCGGGGTGGGTCAGGTGGGCAGGCTGCGGCGTCGGGAGGCTGGGTCAGGGGCGGGGCAAGGGATTGTAGGTGGCGTAGCGTGTCTGCAGCGCGTACGCAGGGTGACGAGCAGGCGTCAGGGGAAGAAGAAGGGAGGAGGGCGGGGCGACGGGTTAGGATGTTGTTACCGAGAAAGGATATCGGCGAAGACAGCGTAGAAAATGGCGTTAGGAAGGTGGGGGGGACGGCAGCTGGGGGCGGGTTGGAGTGAGAGTTGCCCGCGGGGAGGGGGGGATCGGTGGGGCGAAGGTCGATCGTGGAGCGTGCGGGACGGGGGCCGAATCGCGACAGAACACCGGTACGGGGAGCGAGAAGCGGCAGATGGTCCGTAGAACCGAGCGGACTGCCCGAGCGAACCAAGGGCAACCAGCGGCAAAGTATCCCAAGGCGCCCAAAGGCGTCGCAGGAGATGGAGGGGCCAATGGCGGTGAGGCGCGACTGGTGGCGAGCGGGCGGGGGGCGTCGGGGCCATCGTTCCTGCCACAAGCGCGCGGTGGAAGTGGCATGCGGGAAAGACGTGGAGGGGGTATGGAAAGGACGACGCGGTAGGCCCGGCAGCGCAACAGGCGAGCCTCGGCACTAACCGCCGGGACTCTCAGGGACGGGTTGTCACCATTGTGGGTCGCTCCGGTGGGGGAGGGAAAAAAGCACGGCACGGGCGGATTCGGGGGTTGTGGGGGCGAGTTCTGCAGGGCTGGGAAGAATGGCAGTCGGCTAAGGCGACAGAGCCGGAGGAGCGCGGGGGGGGAGAGCAGGCATGGGGGCATGGGGCGAGGGGACGGGGGCTGTTGGGGGGCGGACGTCCCCCCGGCCTGGAGCTCGGCCAACCAGGAAACCGGGGGGCGGTAAGGCCGCGAAAGGGGGTCGGTAGCGGGCAGGGGCCTCGACCATGCGGAGGGGAGAGAACGGGGGCGGGCTTGTGAACTGCGGCGGCGGAGTAAGCGAGCGGGACCGCCAGAGGCGGCGGAGGCGGCACGCCCGGTATAAGCGCACCGCGGGCGCGGGTCGGGTGGACTGACGTATTGTGGCGTTGAAGCTGGGGCGGGCGGGAATTGCAGGTCGGAGGGGGAACGCGGGGACGCGAGCTCAGGGCTAGGGTGGAAAGCGGAGGGCCATCTGCCCCGGGGGGCGACAGGCGCAAGGGTGGAAAGGAGAGGAACGCTAACGACGAGAGCCAGCGACTGGGGGTGGGAAGGGAGAAGGGCGATGAGGAACGGGCACGGGGAGCGAAGGGTAGAGTCTCGCGGCGGGTCACGTCGAGGAGCGGGCTGGAGGCGGCGCAACGCGAGCGCTGGCGAAGGGAGCGGGGTGACTGCGATAGGCAGGGGTCGGGAATAGGGGGGGGCGAATTACCGAGGCCGCCGCCAAGGCGGGAAGGAGGGGCGGGGGAGGAGTCCGTCCCAGGCGAGCGATCCGCGGAGTGGGGGGAGTGGGCCCCAGGCGGGGCCGGTGATCTCGCGCGCGACGGGGGGAACGGCGAGACGCCCACGAGGGCGGACGATGTTTAGGTGGGCGGGAATGTGTGGCAGGCCGCAGGGGGCAGAGTGGCAGGAGGGTTAAGGAAGGCCGAGCTGCGGGACACGTATGTCGCAAGACCATAGCTGGAACCCGGGGGTACGGGGGGCTGAGCGGAGAAACCGACGGGGGGAGCAGAAGGGGAAATCCTGGGTTTGGGGCCGTCAGTGCCAGACTGTGCCGGGCGAGCGGGAACGGGGCAGCGGGACGCCGGGGGACGGTGGGGCGCAGAAGAAACGACGGGGGTCGGAGACTACCGGGATCTGGAAGGGGCGTTAATGGTTGGAATTGGCTGGGCAGGGCCCTCCGGCGGGATATGACGCGGGTCTGGGCAAGCCGCAGGGGCGTAACCAGGTCAGGGTCGGCGTAAGAGTGGCGGACGGGGGACGGGTCGGGGGGCACAGGACACGGGCGGTAACCGGGGTGACTGCAATAAATTCCCACGATGGACAGGAAAAGGACAGTGGGGGCGCGTACCTCCGGACTCCTCCGGCCCCGTCAGCAAGCGGATGCTGGGAGGTCAAGGACAGGGTGGGGTGCTCGAGTAACCAGATCCCTACCAGCGGGCTACCAAAGGCCCCAGGGGCGAGGAGGCTGGAGATGGCCCCGACACTGAAACGCGCACGCGGGCGGGGCTTACTCGAGGTATGAGGAAACCTGGTCGTAGACGCGGGGGCGAGGGTAGGAGACCGAGAGGGTCGTGGAGCGGCACCCTGACTGCGGTGCCGAGGAGCCGTACGCGGGGGGCAGCGCGGGCGGACCGGGCGCCGCGCCCAGGCGGGGGCAGGGCGGGGCCGGGCACGATAAACCCGAGCGAGGCGCAAGCGGGCGATGCCGGGTAGAACACTGAATAAGGGGGGGGTGGTCAGCGAATTACAGAGCGCGGCGGTAGGGTGGGGGGGCGAGGGGGGTAGTCACGCGCATGGACGGAAGAAGCCGGGGGGAGTGTGGTTCGGGGGGGGACATACGCGTCGCGTCGCGCGGTCATTGGAGGGTCGCGCAGAAAACGCTGCGGGGGCAGAGCCACAGTGTGAGGGGGTATGGGTTCATGAGGGCCCGCTGGGGGGGGAGTGAGTGGCCGAGGGGATCGGCTCGGCCAGGATGGGCCACGCATGATTCGGCGGGGAAGTGAGTGCAAGGAGCGTCGGGCTGTTAGGTGTGAGAGGAGCCGGGCGGGCCTTGGTGACTGTATGTGGTGAACAGGGGCAGGGGCACCTAACGGATGTGCTGGATTTTGCGCGGAGTCATTGGGGGTAGACCGCCGTGTGGGGACTGGGAGGCTGACGCTAGCGTGGGGGGATGAGGGGGGGGCGCGGTCTGGCAGAGGTACGGGCAGTCCCTCAACGACGGGGTGGGGGGGGGGTCGCGCCGAAGGCTGGGACGGGCGTAGGGGAGGTGACGCGGGCGAGGGAGCTCCCGGGAGGAGGGACACGGCGGGGGATGGGGGGGGGCAAGTCGAGGGTAGGAGGAGGGGGGGGAGGGAGGGGGATGCTGGGGGGGGACGGAGGGGGACGAGGGAGGGCGGCGGGGGTATGGGGGAGGGAGGGGGGCGGGGCGCGCGAGAGGCCTAGCGGAGGGTTCGCCGGGGTCGAGGGGGGGGGGGATCAAGATATGGGCGTTGAAGGCGGAGGTCTGGGTTTCCGCGCGTTTGTGCGGTCGCTGGTAGGCTGGGGGTGACAATTTGGTGCTCCGGCGGGGGGTCGTGGGAGTGGGGCGCGTAGACCCACGTGTGGGTTGCATGTGATGGCGTACTGGGGTGAGGGGGGGAACGTAGCGCGGGGGAGCGTGTGGGGGCGGGGCAGGTGGAAGGCGGCGGGGTTGGAGTTGGGGGGTGAAGGGAGGGTGGTGGGGGGTGCGGAAAGTGTTGGGCGGCGCGCGGGGGGGGGGGCGCGGGAGTGTTGCGGTGTTTGGTGGGGGGGAAGCGGGGGTGGTGTCGTGGGTGTGGTGTTGGTCGCTGCGGGGGGGGAGGGGGGGTGTCCTGGGGTGGGGGTGGGGGGGGGTGGGTGGGTGTGGTTGGGGGGGGTGGGTGGTTGTTGGTGGGGTTTGTGGGGGGGTGATTTGTGGGGGTATGATGGCCTTGAGGGACCCCAATTAGGTTGACCAATCAAATTGATTCCATGACCCCCAGTTGACAAATGACAACAACAAACTGTAGAGTAGCAAGCCCAATTTCACTCTTTTTTCCTTGTTGGGCCTAAAGCAATAATGTCTCATTTAAGGGCTTACTAAATATAGACTGCAACGGTAGCCAGACATCGCCCCTTCCAAGTTCAACTTAGGGACAATTCTTTTAGCAGTACATAAAGAAAATTGTTGAAAATGCGATCAGGACTTCTAAAAATTTTACTTAAGAGAGATTAAACACGCATGAAACACATCTATTACAGAAAAAAATTTAGAAGGGGAATTATATCTTTTAAGAATTATACTTAGAACAGATTATTTGTAGATCATGGTGACAAAATTATAAATGTAAACAAACCACAAAAACTTAAAGTACTTGAACCAAATAATTGAACTGAATCCCAACTTTGATGTAACATTTTAACATAAGTTGATTAGAAGATAAAAGAGCACCTCTTAGATTTTCTGACATGGCAACAAATTTGAGACACACAGATTTCAGCTGGAAACAATGGTGCTGTTCAGCCAGGGCTAAAGTGGTTGCAACAGTATTAATAGCAACTTCCTCACACAGGTTAGCCTCACAGAGCAACCTGAGCCTATCTAACCCATAACAGTCAGCTGCCGCAAGTAGATGTTGAGACATCAAGGTTGATGCCCATTTTGTGTTCAACCCTGTGAGTTCTTCCATGTCCGGCAGCACATCCCAGTACATGAAATGAAGAAGAGCCTGTCATCAACATACACAAGAATTGAGCAAATAACGCAAAATTAAATCACAATGTTAACTGAAAAGAGAGAATCACATCAAAATTGGAACCAAAAAATTTTTAGTGCAAAATGAATTCCAGGTATGGCTTCTCTATCTGGCATCTTTTCAGCGACTCAGCTTGTTGTTAATATCATAACAAAATTAAACAGCTTCGATGATTATGCCAGATATGCAATATTTTTTTACTTTGACAAGATAACCCTCGATGATTATGCCAGATATGCAATATTTTTTTACTTTGACAAGATAACCCACAACCGAAGATATGCATGTTAATTAAAGCATGTAATCAAAAGCGGGTACATAAGACATAAAAAAATAAAGAAAAATAAATATATAAATATGTAATGCCAGGAAAAAGTAAATGTGAACTTGAACAACAATTATATAAAAAGGAATTAGAAAAACTACACTCATAATATGTGAGCAAATATAATAAATCAAGTTCAAAACCGAACTTGAATTTCTAAATCAAATGTAAAGATAAATTTTATGTATTTATATTTTTCTACTCCTTAATAATTTATTGAGAGTTGATGTATCACCCAAACCAATATATAGTACGAACCCCCTTCGGCGGAAAATTATATTATTTACACATGGTTAAAATAATTTTATATGCATACAAAAAGATGTTGAACCCCCTTCGGCAACTTCATGTGTCTATTTCTACAGATTTTGAACCCCTCCCCCCCAATTGAAAATCCTGGCTCCGCCTCTGTGCCTACACTGGAATAGCACCAAAAGGGAGGCAAAATGCGTAGCTTATGTTGTATCTAACCTCAAGAAGAACCTCGAGTGAGCCTTTAAAGAACATTGATCATGCCTAAAGTAGGGATCAGGTCAATGCCTGAAAGAAAGAGGCAGAAAAATAACAAATAAATGGAGCATTGAAAAATTTGCCAGATCACACTGTGATAGAAGAAGCAATGACAACTGAGAGAATAGAAGAATTAGAAGTTCTGTAGTAGTATAGCTTTCCAGATTATTAACAGGTGGTGTCTTGAAAACTTACAGATTGTGTTATTGATAGTACACTACAAGCAGTCAAATCAACATAAAGGCAGGAAAAGGGTGGGAGGTAGTACAAGACTTTGACCTTAAAAACAGGGGCTTCCATGTCTTCTACTTTTATATGCTCTGTATTTTGATCCTTCATTGGACCAAAAAGTTGTGCTCTGAACACAGGTGACCTTGCAGCAAGTACCAATTTGTGAGCAGCAAATACCTCTCCATTAACATCGAAGTTCACATCAGTATCCTTCCCACTTTCAAGTAGCTGTCCAAAATGCAGTCCAATATCTGATGGAGATAGAGGAATGGAGTATGTTTTAGGTCCTTCGGTGTGAGACCTCACTACACCAACACAGCAATGAACTTGCAGGCAATCATCCTTCAGGTAGTCAGATGATTCTAAAGCGGTTCTTTTAAAAAATCGCTTATATCCCCTGCAGAACCCAAATTCGGTCATGTAGATTATTACAAGCTGCGTGTCGAATAAAAGAAACGTTCCAAACATGGCTAGAGAAGTTAAGATGTGAATTAAGAACTTTTTAAGTCGAATCTCGCTAGTGAACATTCTGGTATTAAGACTGAAATGCAAAATTCTAGCTAAGAATTTCAATCTACAAAAAAACCACCACCAAGCTTCAATTTCAAAAGCTCATATGGAAACAATATGCCGTTTCTTAAGTTGAGTAATGAAAATAGAAGTAAAACGATAAGATTGAATAAGCATGTAAAGGTTAGGGAAACGATGACCAGTGAGTCGTACAAGGATAACGCTGTCTGCAGTTTCTTATAGTAAAATTCAGCAAATCTATAAATAAAGACATGATTAAAACACTCGGTTGTCACAAAAGCACAAGTGTATCACAACACAATCCTATATATTTGAAAGAGGCAGAGTAGGTGTCACTAGCCAGTACTAGAAAATCTTCAAGAGTCTAACTTTGAGCTGAGCACATAGGAAAAAGTAAGCATTTTGGCCATTTCATTACTAAAAAAATATATATCTCTATTTATTATACACCCATATACATAAAATCTTCAATTTTGTGTCACATAAAATCAAAATGGAAAAATGAAAAGGAAGGAAAATTCTCAAGTCAGTGAGGAAAGAATATGATCAGTAAAACACATGGATTGTTTAGAAAGGTGTAGCCAAACAAAAAATGCCTAAGAAATGTATCAACGTTTATCGAGATTTAAGCAGAAAGCACAATCAAAGGGTGATTCTACAACCAATAAAAAGGCCAGATGGAAAATATAACAGAGCATATGTGTATGCAAGGAAATAACTATGAGCAAAAAGGAACAGACGATAGTGCATTGAACAAGCATGTGAAGTAAGAATTTGTAAACCAAGTTCAAAAAATGAAGCTAAAATTGTGATTCAATTATTAAAAATTATAAGTTTGTAATGTTAGAATCATTTCTTAAATGTGGAGTTAAATATTAAATTATTGTTACGCTTTAGTAAACCGGGCTGAATGTTAGTAGGTGTAGGACAAGATACACACCGTATATTTGTGTGGATTCCATACTGGCCTATATCCCTTTCATGCCATGTATGTGGGATAGCAATAGTGTAGGACTATTGAAGACCAATGAACTTGTAATGGGAATGAGCCTCAGGTTAAACCCGAAGAGGGGACCTAACCTCATATTTATAGGCTTAAACGCCTTAACTAGTATGCCTACTACCCATTACGGACTCGATTTCAACTGGCTTATACTATTGACAGTCCACACATATGACATGAAATGGATACAAGCCCCTTTAGAATCCACACAAAAAACACAGTATGCGTCTTGTCCAACAACTACTATCATTCAACCCGTTTAACTATGATGTAATAATAGGTTAATGTTGTCCAATTGAGAGAATGTTAGGATTATTCATTCAATGTAAACTTAACATTAACTTATTATCTTTTAGTAAAATGGGTTGAATGTTAATAATTGTTGGACAATCACAAGTTGTGTATTTGTGTGGATTCCATATGGGCCTGTATCCATTTCATGTCATATGTGTGGGCTTGCAATAGTGTAGGGATGTTGAAAACTAATGAGTTCATCATGGGGAGGCACACTAAATTAAGGCTTTTAAGCCAATAAATACTAAATTAAGGCTTTTAAGCCTATAAATATCAGGTTAGGTCCCCTTTCCGGACTTAACCTAAGATGCATTCCCATAAGGTGTCAATTATGACTATGGCGCATAAAAGTATGCACCTCCTTGTTGCATTTTCAATATAATATGTAGGTGTTCTCGATCTATGTAATTACTACTATTATATTTATAGTTTGTTCTAACATGTAATTCACATTGAGTGACTAATTCTCCAAATCTAATATTTTAATATCTAGTAAATATTCGCTAATTCGTATTTAAGTTTGTCAGCTAAATTTTTTTCAGCCAGGATTTATTGGAAACAACTTTTCTACTTCAGGAAGGTGGGAGGGGTGACCGGGTGAGGTCTAATTACATTGGGGTATGTTATTGTTGTTGCTAGCTACATTTTGATTGAGCCAAAGCTACCAACATCACATTTTAGAATGTCCACTGCAGTGAAATGTCATCTAAACATAGGAAAGTGTTATTCCTAGAAATTGATGAATTTATATTATTATGGCACAAGAGAACGTCACACTGTTATTTAATCTTTTCTTCTTACAAGAATATTATATATGAGCAATTATTGCTTACGTCCTTAGTCAGAAAGAATTGAGGTCGGGAAACTGACCACCAAACAAGGAGTAAACTAACCAATTTATCGAGTCTCACCGGTAAAGGTTCGTGGTATCAGGGAAAATCATAAACCAACCCAAAACAAGCAGTGTATAGTACATGAAACTCACCACATGCTTCCACGGTATTTAAGAGTGTACGGTCCACTCTCCAACGCTCTCCCAAAATGGCTGTGCACTTTATGCCTACTCTTACCACTCTGATCAATCAGCGTCAGCTCAAAAAGCGCCCTCACATCCGTTCCTTCGCTCGCTAGAGCAATAAACAACGACACATATGTTGAATTATCTTCAGTACTCTTCCCATCAGGATAGAAATAAATCGCCCACGTATACCCACCTACCATAAACGTATCAGAAGCGATATACTTCCCAATCCCAATCCCTTTCGACAACGAATACCCAGTAATCTTAAAATCATGGGAACCATTCACCGTCTCAGTCACCGATGTTGACGTGGTCACCGCAGATGATGATGAAGATGAGGACGATGAGGAGGGTTTGGCAATTGCCTCTGTTTCAACCCATCCCATGTCCACCATACGTGAAAATTTCAACGATAACCACCTCAATCAGTCAATTTTTTTTCAAACTGAGGTAATTCAGAAATGTGGATCAGATCTAGGGTTTAGAAAGAGAAATTTGTAGAAAATGAGCTACGTTAGGGTAGGGAATTGGGGTTTATCGGCGAAATTGATGGGAGATATCTACGATGGAGATGGAATCTAGGCTCTGTAAATTTGGGGTTGTGGAATTTTCTAGGGTTTCGTGAGAAAAGGAAGAAGAAGAAGAAAGAAATGAAGTAGATGAGTGTATTTATATATAAGAAAATGGTGGATTAGGTAATGGAAAGGTGGTGCATATGATTGTGTTGTAAATGCATAATGTAACCGTTAGGTCTAAAAACGTTAATTACATTATATCTCAAAAAATTTCCTAATTATAGAGTAATAATTTCGAAGCTTCTAGAATATACGTATAAATATATTACATTATATCTCAAAAAAAATTCTAATTACAGAGTAATAATTTTGAAATATGTATAGATACATACTTTTTCCCTTGATATATAAGTTGTATAATAAATATAAGATACATAACTATATATCAAATTCATTAAAATAAAGTATAAATAAAAAATATTTATATCATATATATTGCACGCAGACATAATTGCACAATGTATACAGAAAAGAAAAAAGGTATCTCGTAATTAATTAAATGGTAATGATTAAAAAGATTATGTTATGTAATATATATATTACGCATTAGTGATGCGGATTTCTAAAAATAGTAAATTAGATAAAGTATTAATTTTATGCCTGAACGATTTTTCTTTTAATTACTAGCTTCAAATATAAATAGTTTTTTCTGATTATATCATGCATAAATAATAAACTACGTTTGAAAGTTAATTAAGAGACAAATTATTTATATATAAAATAATATAGCATAATTAATTTTATTTTAAATTACACTATAATTAGTTATTTATATAATCTCTAATAAGTAATAAACATTAATTTTCTCTAACTAATAATTTCATGCTCTTCTCTTACATTCTTTTTACCATTACACATAATTAGTCCATATGTACAAATATAACTATAAGAAGTACTCCATTATTTTACACCGAACTGATCAAGATTAGACTATATTTTATAATTTCTTTTTATATAAAATTAATATATTATAATTGATTATTATTTTAAATTACACATAATTAGTATATTTATATAAGCTATAAAAAGTTATACATTATTTTACACGGAAATAATAGAATGATTAATATATATTTTATAAGAGAAGAAACCAGTGGTTATTGGTCGATTTAGCATATTTATTTGATAAAAAAAAGATATATGTTTTTTATAAATATACTAAAAGTGATATGAATTATACCATTTATGTAATTATATCATTTATGTAATTATATCAGGTAAATATAACCAAAAGAGCAATATTTCAGATTCTACATTGGACAAATTACCACGCAATAATATTTTGTTTTCTTAGTGTAAAAGAGAGCTGGTGTGAGAGAGGAGTGGAGTCTGGATAAGTTAGTGAAAACTTACAACATAACAAAAAATTATAAGATTGCAATTGAAAATGAAATGAAGAAATAAAATCTCTTGAGGCTGAGGCGCGAATATCTCGCTCTCTTTAAGAAGATTCAAGCTCACTGCAGCAAATGATTTCACCAGTCCAGCAATAGTCCTCTTTTTTGACTTGTCCCCTTCAGGATACAACATCATTCACAAATTATAACTCAATAACTCCGGACAAGAGTTGAGTCCAAAACTCCACAAAAAAAACACATCTCTTCAACTAATAAGAACTCTATTTTAGACTAACACTTTCACTCTACATTTTATCTTGTGTATTGTGTGTTTCAAATCAAATGATGACCATTACTATTTATACTAGAAGAAGTCTTCCTAGCAATGAATAGGAAAATAATAGCGTAGTAAATAATGAAAATAATGATCTTAAGAATTACATAAGTTACAAGAATAATGGAGGAGTAAAGAATAGAATAATGAGAGGGTTAACCAATGCCAACTTTTCAAACGTTCATCACAAAGTATTATGCTATAATGTCTTTGAATATTAATTATCCACTAAGTAATTAGGCACAAAACATTGCAATGGCCATAACTCCCATGTCCTCATTTCTTCCACGGGTGCAGATGGTTATTTTAGTCTATAACAATATTATGTGAGATACTTAATAATATTCAATTTAAATGTTCAAAAGGCCAACAGGATACTACAATCATTTTTGTTAAAAATATTATATTATATATAAATTTAATATTATCTTTTTTCATATATATAAATAGATATTAATTTTTTTATTAAAAAAATCATATGTTTATCTTTCAATATTTTGAATTTATTAGTGAGAATTTTTACGCCTCAAATTTTAAAACGTTAACTTATTAAAATTATAATCCTATCAAGTGCTATTAGCTCTAAAGTTGTGATTTCAATTATTATCATTATAAAAAAACGATATAATTCTTTTAAATTCCTAAATATTTATCTGAATCATTACAATATTAAATCAAAACACTATAGAAACTAGTAACAAAAGTAAATTATCAATGTATAGGTCTAAGAGAAATTTGATAAAATCGAACCCTTAACTTCCCCTAAAAACAAAACCTTCAAACTAGCCACAAATTCAAAGCACCCATTAGGAGATACTTTTTATTGGGTGTTTGAAATGTTTAATATAGTCGGTTTTTGAATGTTTGAAATGTTTAATATAATTGATTTTTGAAGAAATTATTATATATATAAATAATTTTAAGTTTGAGGTCAGAAAGGTGTATGTGAATACGTCTCTAACTAAGTATTTATTTATTTTTAATTAGAGATTTCGAGTTTGATTCGAATTTTCTAATATAAAATTATTTTGGTTAGGAAATAATTTATTACTTAATATGAGACTTTTCAATATAAATATAAATTTAATCGAGCTTTCTATAAAATACAAATATAAAATACTATAACCACACATGATTGTTTTGAGCACAAGAGAGACAGTGCCTACTGCTTTATATTGTGGTCACAAATGGTTGGGTTTCTTTTTTTTTTTTAAATAAATAATGCGGTCGATCTTTTAATTTATATACATATTTTATTTTCTCTGTTTCATATTATAAGTCATTTTTTTTATTTTTATTCTTGTATTTATATTAAAAAATAATGTAATTTTATTCCTATACTCTTAATTCAATTAGTAATAGATTTTCAAGATCAATCAAAGTAAATATATTTTTAAGATTAATTAATTAATAAATAAGGGTATAATGGACAATATATGATATTTTATGTATAAATTTTATAACATGATATATATTGTGATCCAACTATTTTTAGAAAGGGGTGTTATTATATATGAGACTAAGTCGTACTGTTCCCAGACCGTATCATTTTTTTTTCTTTTTTATAATGTCCTATTTCAATCTTAGCTAATTTTGTAAAGAATAATTTTATTTTTTGCAAAGCTTACTAAATAATATTGTCATTTTTAATTTTTGACTTCAAAATATATTAATTTGTCTTTTTAACTTTAGATGTGCCAACAGACACTTAAACTTGTATAAACGTCGAACAAATAAACACACAATGTGTCCTCATGTCATTATTTTGTCTTACGTGTGTCTCACATGTATTGTTCATGTTAAGAACTCACTTTAGATGTTAAATGTCTGTTTGTGCATTATGAAAGTTGAATCAAACGTTAAATTTAAAGCCCCCTTTAAGGTTCAATATAATATTATGCCCCTTTGGCAACCATAAAAAGATTAAATGCGTAATTCTAAACAATTTCAAACAAATGGAAATATAAATCACACAAATAAGCATACATTAAAGCTGCAACACAAAAAACTCTTCAAATGAATACTATAAGGATTACTTACCATTCTAAGTTAAGAGAAAAATATATGAAACTTATATAATCTTTAGAGATGTGAATAGAAAAATAATGGTAAAATTTATCACCGATTTACGTCAAGTCAATATATATCATATTATGTTTTTAAATTTGTAGTTTATTTTATTTTTTCAAAAAAATTATAATAATAATAAAATGCATTCCTTTAGCGGTTTACGCCAATTCATATAGATCATTTATGGGTGTTTAATTCTATAATTTGTTTTATTTTATTAAATTAATAATAATGAAAATTGTATTAATTTAACGTAAGCAGATAAATTTTTTCACAAAAAATAAGGTATTTTCAGATCTGTTTGGTAAAAAAATGAAAGATTTTCAATTGGGTGGACCAAAGGCAGTATTATTGTAATAATAAATCTGCACCACAAATCTAAGAAGAATCCAAAAACATAGAAAGTTGAAAGCTTTAATTTTGTCAAGATTCAAGAATCCAACCAAAAAGATGTAACCCCTAATTTCTGAAGGGCCATTAAGTTTTGTAAACCACCAAATTGCAATAAAATCTTAGGGAACTTAAGGTGAATAGCAGGATAAGCCCCTGATGCTGTGACTATCAATAAATCAACCATAAAGAAGAGATTTTTGGGTCAGAAACTCAAGTTTCTGAGTTGGGGTTCTATTAATCATGGTTGAACGTTGTCTTATGGCTTCTCATGGTTATCCTCCATGGCTTTTTTCACCTCCAGAATTGAGGGTTTTAAAGGTAACTCTTTTATGAACTTGATATTTAGTTGTTGATTGATTAGATGATGGGGTTTTGTTTATTTTCATATGTCTTTTGTGTCAATTTTTACTTGTTTTGATGTTCATAGTTTAGTTTTGTGTTGTTTTGTTTTTACTGGAAATTCTGGGCTTTACTGGTAAATTGGTTCCATGATTTGGTATGGGAATGAATAATATCCACAGGCGAAAAAAAAAGAGAACATCAAGAGGCCAAAGGAAGGAACACAGTTACGTGAGGGCATGCAAACATGGGGAGGGAAAATGGGATAAGAAGGGAAGGAGAGAAGGACGAGAAGGATTATTTTCTTCAAACCAAAGACAAACAAGAAGCAGAAGCAAGATTAATCATTAAGTCTGATTAGTTATATCCATTGTTGCTGATGAACGTTGTGAGATTATATAGTCATTCTAATTTGGAGGTGCAGTGATCAGCATCTATATATTAAAACAAACCTCGAAGCTGATTAGGCCTACTATCGGTTGTTCCCTTTTTTCTACCTGAATTATCACCGTGTATGTATATTAAAACACACACATAGTTAAGTAGATGATAATAGTTCATGTAGGATAAGGTCTTAAATGATAGTTGGCCTAATCAGCTTTGAGGTGTGTTTTTAATACATAGATGGGTGATAGTTCAGGTGGGAAAAGGAATAACTTGCAACTCGAGTGTGAAACTCGTGAAAAAGTGACAGTTCAAGTGTATTTTTTTAACCATAATCTCTTTGTATTTTGTTTCTAAATCTTCTATACATACATATAATTTGAGTGCTACTTGTTTATATGCTGGTTTTGCTCTTTGTCTGATTCTAGAATATGCTAAGATATTAGAAATGAAAAGATCAGTAGTGCTAGTTATTATCTTCCTTGCTTCCTACAATCCTGGAGCATATTCAAATATATTGTTGGATTATCCGACTTGAAAAGAAACCCAAATCTCATACTATATCATTTTTTTGTCCCCATAAATAAGAAAAAAACAAAGTCAAAAAAAACATATTCGGTGGCAATTTAGAATGTGTTATTTGCATTAGAGTTGCAACTTTTTTTGTGGATTTGCTTTATTTTTGAGATACCAAGTGACATGCACCTAAGATATCTTAGGTGTTACAATCTTATATCTCCGCGTATTTAAGCCCTGCTTCAGATATTTGTTGTTCCCTGTTATTTAAAGAATTGTCAAGTTGTCTGACAATTGATGAGCAGTTTATCACTTTAGTAGTATACTCTGATCTTTAACTTCAAGTGATCGTAGACCCACTTAAATGGTATGCTTTCTTTTTATTTGCAGGATAGTCTTCCTTTTTTTCCTAGTCCTGGAGTGAATCAAGATATTGCAAAGTCAAGTTGTGCTAGCGTAAGGTTTAACCAGAGACTGGATTTATGGAAACCGATGAGTCGGTTATTGGCAGGCAATCCCTTTATCAGAATTCTATCAACCGCTGAAGGACCAGAACTCATAGATGCACGAGGTTCATAGTTCACACTACCTCAAATTTTTCCTTAAATTTTGAGTTTTAATTGCTTGATTATCTTAGATGGATCGTTACTGCTCATGAAATCTTTTATACCATGCTGATAATACCATCTAGCATGTGGTAGTCTATATGGAGAGAGAGAAACAAGAAATGCTTTGAGGATATCTCTATCTCAATCCAGAAAACCAAAAGAATTGCATCAATACTATGTATTTTGGTGTAATAAAGAGGGTATGGAAGAAGTTGAACAGTTAGCAGACTTTTAGGATCTTTGTAATTACAAAGACCTAAAAAAAAAAAAGAAGAGATCTTTGTAATTACTGCAACTTTCCACTGTTTCTTGGGCCTATGATATTTTGGAGGTCCCCTGCATATCCTTTCTGCTGAAGAAATCAGCTTTACCTTTACCAAAAATATTGTACCATGCTGATAAAGTCTTATCTTTCTGCAGACGATCATTTGAACTCAGTGCTCTTGAGCTTTGGGATTGCTGAACAATGCACAAGGCAGGAGAATATTCTGAAGTACCTTAGATCTGGATCAAATGATGTAGAAAGCGGTGAAATAGATATAGCTTTACTCTTTGATCTCATGGGACCACTGGTACATGCGATAAACATGCATCAACAACAATTTCCTTCTTATCTCGATCAACAGTCTCATGATGCTCAGCCATCTCTTGTTTATCCAAGTGCTGCGCTCCACCTATGGGAACCTTCTTCAAATTTGATAGGACTCGATTCAGGAAAAATGATTCATTCTGATGGTCGTCTATTAGTTAGTGGTGTCACTGCTAGCATTGAGATGAAGGACATACTTTCAATTATCTCCGAGTTCTACTTCTCAAAGGACTCAATAAAATGCACAAAGCATGCAATGGTGGTTCCATACTTTGACAGGTAGCAATAATTTCTTTGCTTGAATTCTGCTCTTTTAAGTTTTTGTTGAGTAGATGTGACAAGTGTTTTCTTGTTCATGTGGTTTATCTTATTGAAAATAAAAGCTTTTCTCTTCTGTATTGATTCTCCTCTGTGAACAGATGTAGCCCATAAAAGCTTTCTTTCTGGCTTGCAGCACCATAGGTTTGATGTGGTTCGAATATAGAGATATCATAGCTAAATTATTATTTTTCTTTCTGATCCTATGGGAAAGGGTACCATGCTAAAATACCCTGGTTTACATCCTTTTACTCTGAGCTGTAACAGGGTCCAGGCCTTCCGCCTGTATGGTTGGCGTTGGTAGATGCTTCTTGTGTGCCTATATGGGGAAGAGATGTAGGAGGTGTTTTCTAGTTGTTATTATCTACATGTTAATGTAATGTAACCAGATTAAGCTTGGTTTATCATGGCGATGAGCCAGCATCATAATTGTCAAGGATTTCTTAGCTTCTATTGGTTCGAACCATTTAGAGTGGTGAGATTAGGATATTATGCTTCAGAATCTGTACGTAATAGCACAAAGGATGATCAAGTTTGGGAGATTGGGGATGTCGCCAATTTTGGGGTGGAAGCGGGAAAGATTAAATATTGTAGATTGTAGAGAGTAGTAGAAGAGGTGTGTTTATTAATGAAGGCAAAATGCCTCTTATATAGACCATACAACGACTTTCTTCATCTTACTAAAAGACGATGGCCTTTACTATTTTACACATTTACTTGACTCTTTACTATTTTACCAGTAACTTGACTCTTACTATTACGATAATTGCGACAAACTTTTTACATACTCTGGCCGACAAACTATTACTATTTACTCTTTGGCTTTTTTCACCGACACTAAAAACAAAATAAACATTATTCTAATTTTCATTATTTCTTTGTAAATAGTAAAGGCCAATCCGTCTTTTAGTAAAAGATGAGGTCGTTTACTGTAATGGTCTAATATAAGAGGCATTTTGCCTCAATTTATAACACACCTCTTCTACTACTCTCTACAATCCTAGAATATTTAATCTTTTCCATCTTTCCCGGTTCAACCTCCAAAATTGGTAATAAATCAATCCAGCAATGTTTGTTTCCTCCCTGTCTGTTAATACTGAAAAGAATGTGTGTGATTGATAAAGTGATCACAGCCCCTCAAGGTTTAAGTCAAGTTATTCTTTGTGCAGGAAGACATGCAAGACAAAGTCCAAAGGTGAAAGTTCTGCTCAGAAACTTGACGTGAATGCAGCATCTCTACGGAGGTATCAAATTCATCTCATATGCCCTTTTTTCATGCTCTTTGATCTCTTGGCTACATTTTTCGTTTAACGATTTCTATGATATGGAAATATTATCCAAATATACATTTGATCTGTGCTTTGAAGTTTGACTTTTTTTTTTTTGAATATTTTCAATGATTATTTGACTGGGAACTGTAGCAGAATATGTTAAACATGCAACTAGGATATATTTAGCTAAATAAGGCAGTTTGATAAAGCAAATAGATTTTATTACTATTGGGAGATAAACAAGGAAGCAATCGCATAGCTGAATGTATGATCCATGTTTCCCATATCTAGGATAAGTAGTTCACTTCTCAGTTCTGAGGTTTTGCCTTTGTATACTCTGTCGTAGTTTTCTTTAGGGAACAGTTGTAGCTGTTTCTCTATTTGACACGTTTACTAAAACCATGATGATAAATTCCATGTATCTGCTTGAAGTATTCATATACTTGGTGCACATTATGAAGAGGGAGATGAACAAAGGTTTACTGTAATCAGCTTATTTTATAGGTGGAAAGAAATCTCAACTTTCATGTGTAATAGCCCGTCCATTGCATGAGCTCGAATCTCGTGTAAATTTCTAGTTTACACTACGACAGAATTAATCCTCTCTCAAACGTTTATGCTTTTTGACAGTCCTCAGAAAACTAAGTACCAGACATCACCTCAGAGAAAGAGCAACAAGAGAGCAGTTAAAGAGAGTGAGATCTACAGGAACAATTACCTCCATGCATGTGAAAGCCTTCTGTCCATAATAGTTGACAAGAAACGGCATGGAAAAACTGCGATACTTTCATTGAAGAAATCGGGTCCCCAACTACCAAATTTTCTGACCACGTTATCTGCTACCATTGCTGGAACCGGCATAGCCGTCCTTTTCTCAATTGCCTGCAGACTAGCCTGTGGAAGAATCGTGTTCTCTGCACCTAGACTATTGAACACTGGTTTAGGCCTTGGACTTATATGGCTCTCTTGGGCTGTCAATAATTTGAGGGACACAGTTGTGGTGATCAACAGAAGTCCAGGCAAGTTGGATATGGATAGAAGATGACATGATGAATAATTTGGACAAAAATGTGAAGGAAATCTACTTCAGAGCAGCAACTTTGCTGGCAGTCGTAGTGCTGAGGCTTGCTTGATTTCAAGAACACAAGATTTAGAGATTGTAAAAACATGCACAGCTTGGGGGATGATATCAATAGCTCGTTTTGGGACATTCAACTGTAATATAATATTTGAGCAGAAAGAACTGGAATTTCACAGCGCGAAACATGTAGTGAGTAACAAAGCTCAAGCCCTTTCTACTCGTCTAGTTTGTTTTGTAGCGGATAGTCTTGTATAATGATGTGAATAACACTAGCACGAGAGTTCTAAGCTATTCGGATCTTGAAAAAGAATTTTGACAGTATGTTCAGCAGCCTAATTTTAATTCATTCAGACAAAGTTGAATACTTATAATGAGGCCATAAAAGGATACAGAACTACAGAAGGCTGTGTGCCTTGATGGTCAAGTATACATCTTTTCCCTGCTACATTGAGTCTTGACAATATTGTGATTTGCATTATCAGTCCAACTTTATCTTACAAGTTTATTTAGCCTTTAGTTAATTAAGTTGCTAAGATTTGTACAACTACACTTAGTTTTTTGTTATATACAATTCCCATCTCCACAAACAAAAATCAAAAACATTATCCGAGTTAAAGTCCAAGGTTCATCTCAATTATGCTTTACTGACGGCCAAATTTCGTGCATAGATGTGAAGGAAGTTTAAGCCCATCAGACTTTGTAGGAAGGACATCATATACAGAATACCTGAGGGAGTGCAAGCAAACAGCTCGAAATGATGGTAGGATTTATTGTGTACATATGATAACGCAGCATCTACCATGGAGTTTCTCATGAATGCAAAAAAAAAAAAAGGACCATAGTTCATACACCAAAAAGTTCATTATTTGAAGTAATGACTGCTTATGAACTATAAGATGCTACAGAGTGGACTATTTTCTCCAATATATCCAATTTCACGACGACACATCTCTTGGCATTGCAATATAAAAAAATGTCAAATGATGATCAAATTAGCAACCATCACGTGTCTTGTATTTCCGCAGCAGCAATAGAATTTTCATTTGTCAGCTCCTCTTGAGACAAAACAAGACTGAAACTGAAGCTTGTATTTTCAGAACCCTCAGCTCAGTACTTTAGAAACAACCCCAGCACCAACCGTTCTGCCACCCTCTCTCAGGGCAAATCTTTGTCCTGAAAAGTTACGGGCAGATGGAACATAAACAATCAGATGTGTGCCATTCAAAGAAATACTTTTCTTCAACAAAGTTGAACAATCAAATCTCTAAGAAGACCCCTTGAAACACATACAACACATGCATAATTATGAGGCAGCATTCAAAGGGAAAAGAAGACGAGAAGAATCAATTTCTAAGTTGCAAAATAATCCAAAATCTTGCATTTGTAATCCCGGTCTCCTCCCTCGTGGTGTCTCCTGGTTCGTTTTTGGCCAGTTCTTCCACATATTTTTCCACTAGACTGATTTTTCCGTGGCTCTCGTGTTTCTCACACATTTTCCCAAAACAATCTTATCATCTTGGTTTCTCTTCTATTTCAGTTAATTTTTGGTACTTCATTTTAAGAAGTCACATAAAAAATATGAATGTTACTAGGAATCACATTGCCTACATAGAATACTATTGTTTTATAATGTTCAACTTATATATTCCTTGAACCCGTATTTTAGGGGAAATGATCGCAATAATTCGGTCCCTTAGGTCTTTTCCGTGTTTGTGAAAAACGTTTGACACGTCCAGAATCA
This sequence comes from Solanum habrochaites, assembly GCA_027704765.1. Taxonomy (NCBI): domain Eukaryota; kingdom Viridiplantae; phylum Streptophyta; class Magnoliopsida; order Solanales; family Solanaceae; genus Solanum; species Solanum habrochaites. The sequence goes on along the minus strand of JAKWJA010002497.1, from coordinate 71,218,189 downwards.
AATTTCAAAAACTATACACCAAATGGGTTTCACTGGACATCAAGGTTAACAGGATCGGAATTTCAGATGAAGTGGGACAAGGCATCAATCCATGTGATCCAATTGTTTTAGAATGAGATTGATCATCACATTAGTAAGAAAAATAATGAAAGCAATGTAATTGTTCCCTTACTCTACTGATAAGCAAAAATCACAAAATGATTTAGGAAATACAAATACCTGTTTCAAGAGGAACTGGAGATATCAGCTCAAAGGTAGCTGTAACATTATCACCGGGCATAACCATCTTGACATTTTCAGGCAACTCCACTTTACCGGTAATGTCAGCAGTTCTCATGTAGAACTGAGGCCTATAGTTTGAGAAAAAAGCAGTGTGCCGACCACCTTCATCCTTAGTTAGTACGTATATTTCTGCCTCAAATTTCTTGGACGTTTTCACACTACCAGGCTTTGCAATTACCTATAGACAAAATACTATATAAGATGCTGGAAGATACACATGTACATAGTTACATTATTTGCGTAATGATCGGATTTTGACTTCATGAAACATCTCATTATCAGACTTGAACAAGCATGACACGGAAAATAGCACAACGCACTACAAAACTCTGTGATTCTACCCTGATACCAAGCTACTTCTAATAAAATTCTAGGGGATAAACAAGCAACCAATGTAAAATGTAGAACAAAAACGAAAGCAGAAGGAACTTTTACAACATCTCACAGATAAACAACTCTGTAGATAAGGTGGCACAAATGCCAAGTCACTTTATGAGTAACACAGTGAAATTTGGACTTACCATTCCTCGTGTAATATCTTCTCGTTTCAAGCCACGTAGAAGAAGCCCGACATTATCACCAGCCTAATTAAGAAAATAAATCAAAATAGGGACGCACAATAGGTGATAAATGAAAACTATTAGAAAGTTGCATGGATTGACTCAAATCCTTACTTGACCATTATCCAAGATCTTCTTGAACATTTCAACACCAGTCACTGTAGATTTTAAGGTTCCCTATAAAAAGAATGATTACATTAACAAATGCTAAGAAAAGCACAATCATAGTTCTTCTATGAAAGCCCATAATGTCATTTAACATACAAATAAGGAAACACAATTTCTGAAAACTACACATCCAGCTACGATTAAATTAAGCATCCTCATCATTACAATAATAGTTAACTACAACCTAGACTTGTTATTACAAGTGTCATTGTGCCATTAGAATTCACGTACGTCTTAGGGAAGAGGAGAAATAGAAGAGCTTTGAAGGGATAGAAAAATATAATGTCTACTTGAGAAATAGCCTCTCATTCCTAGTTTCTTTTTGGTGCATTCATGACGTTACAGTGGGTGTACTAGTTTGCTTGTTTACAAGAGATTTTTCTATACCTTGTAACAAAATTTACTCTTAACTTGTAAGATTGTGAAATACTACACATAATAACCCATAACATCAATAAGTTACATAAAAGCATGGCGTTGTTCATCCTCAGGTTTCAACACAGACAAATAGGAAAGGCATATCGAAGTCTAAATATCACAGAAAATCCGGACATGTAATGAACCAATATATTCTCCCCCTAAAGAAAGTAGGTAATCGAACAAGTGAATACGCTAACAACTAACCTGCATCAGCCCTAAAATCTCCACATCCTCTCCAACTTTTATTGTTCCCTGTTCAATACGGCCAGTAGCAACAGTTCCACGTCCCTTCAAACATTAGCAGTAAAAGATCAGTATCACATTAAAAGCAAGGTCCTAGCATTATTATTTTTCCTCTTTTTGGAAATGAAAGATGGACTGCTGAAAAAAAAAACTCTCAGAGCAAAAGGATTGTACTAAAATAAGCATAAAGAGGTATAGCATCACAGCACAAAGGCTATGAACATATGGAAGTTAGAGATAAACCTCAAAAATGAAGTACAATTCAAGGGATCAGAAAGAAACTGAAAAAGGTAGTTTAACTGATCTGTGGTTAAACATGAGCTACTAGAATATCAGATTACCTGAATTGAAAATACATCTTCTACTGGCATTAAGAATGGTTTATCAAGCTGACGCACTGGATCTGGAATGTATTCATCTACAGCATCCATCAACTTTAAAATAGCTTTCTTTCCAATTTCTTCATTAGTTCCCTGTAAAGCAGAAAGAGCTGAACCACGGACGATAGGAATTTCATCCCCAGGAAACTTGTAGAAACTAAGAAGTTCTGCAAGAAAAGAAATCTCACGTAAGGAAATGAATAAAACAAAGTCATGATAGCTGCAAGCAAGTTACCAGGACTTCAGGTTCTGCATAAGTAATAATACAATTAACAAAAGCTGGCGCACCTCGAAGCTCCATTTCAACAAGTTCCAGCAGCTCAGGATCGTCAACAGCATCAACTTTGTTTAAAAAGCAGACAAGAGAGGGCACACCGACCTGCAAGCATAAGAAAAAGAAACAATTAGAATCACCAAAAAAAAGTCTATTTCAGTTATTTTTCTGGTCTATCCACGAGTATCCACCTGGCGGGCAAGAAGAATATGCTCCTTTGTTTGCGGCATAGGTCCATCTGGAGCAGATACAACTAGAATACCACCATCCATTTGGGCAGCTCCGGTAATCATATTCTGTAGTTTAAAGCAAGTGATTAGAAATTGAATAAACAAGAAGTTAACAATTATTAGAATTTTTCAGAGCAACTTGGAGTCTGTTATTAGCATTAATACCAGATGTATATCTTCACTATTTTTTTTGGTGCAACATGGCTATTGCAAATATTTTAGACACCAAGATTGACTTCTTAAGCTTATTTAATAATCAGTAATTTAGCCCATATTGTAAATATTTACAGCACTTGTTGCTTTCATCACTAAAATACTTTTAACAATTAAAAAGGGAATAGGGAAAAACAGAGTTACATTTATGCTTGAAATTAGTTTCCAACATCAAGCAGCAAAAAATAACCCGAAACCGGGATGGGTCATATGTCAATTTTTGCTCAAAGAGCTAAACAGATTCATCTTTAGGTAGGGATTGTCAAGTTACCATTATGTCTCAATGCAGAACTTGCAACTTGACTAAGTCTCCATAAGTTTTATCTTCAAAAGAAGAATCGATCACCACAAGTAACAACATATGGTTTGACCAAGCAAGTATGAAGAGATTACAAAGGAGAACAAGTTAAATTATCTCTCACTTCAGAGAAAGATTTTACGTAATCCCACAAGTTGCTCCCAAATAATAAATTGTCACTGCTGCCCCCAACTAACACTATGTTTCTTGTTCAAAGAGCAGAAAGCTTGAAGAATCATTAAACAATGAAACAACGAGAAAAGATTCCACCAAGAAAGGGTTGAAAGAATTTGATACTCACAAACCACAAGAAAGTAGTACTGTAGTAGTGCTTTTTACACTAGGTACTCCTGCATAGGCCAAAATTTATGACACCAAACCATACTTTTTCAATCGGAGAAAGTGAAGCACAATGAGGTGTAAGAAAAGTTGGATGATGTCTACCACTCGGGGACCTATATTGTGCCACAATATTTTAGCCTCTAAAAAGACAACTCCTGCCATTTAATTTGAATTGACAACACTCTACTTTGCAACATCCCAAAATGTATTGATTATTATACCATCTTATTTATTGTATACTTCCATACAAATTTCGATAAATCCACATTTCGGTTTTTTAACAATTACTACAAATATAATAGACAAGTCAGAATTAATTGCTCAAACTTCGACATTTATCACTACTACCAAATAAAATGGGCCAATATTTAAGGTAATGCGGTAGATGGTCTAATATCATGAACTTCCTACTTTAATGGTTTTAACCAGGAATAAAGCAAATGTACACATTCAACAGTCGATATCATAAAAGAATGGAGCTTATAGTTTTTAAGTAGTTTCAGTCTTCATTCACACAAACTTTTGATCTTAAGGGAACTAGGTAAATTCTTAATTACTAGCGTCATGGTGAGTCAAAATAAACTCTCAATGATACACATTTAACTGAGCACTATTCACAATTCAGGAAAGACATAATTAATCACTCCTACAGCAGTGGCAACACATAAAACATGGTGAACGAGCATACTGCAGTAAATATAGGTATGTTTTGCATCTCACTTTAACGTAATCCGCGTGTCCTGGGCAGTCAACATGAGCATAATGTCTTTTAGCTGTCTCATACTCCACGTGGGCCTACAGAAACAACAGCTAAAGCATTAAATACAAATTAAAATTCAAAAAATATTACACCACAAGGGAGGAGAAAATCCCCTACTGTAGCAATAGTAATTCCTCTCTTCTTCTCTTCAGGGGCCTTGTCGATTTCATCAAATGCAATTGCCTTGGCCTTTCCTTCTTCCGCTAGAACCTGGACAACGCAAAGGTGCTTATCAAACAATTGGTAGTTATATAATGAGTGGCAAAGAAAAGGGAACTAAAAATGTTCAACATCATTCCATAAATAATACTCTACTTCAAAATCCATTTTCCTCTACTTCAAAATTTAACATAACATTTTCTATACGACCTTTTAATCCACTGCCACAAGTATAATACACTTATCAATTCTACATTAAATCTCCAATTCCCTGTCAAATGATTTGTCATACAAAATGGAATGCAAGTAGCGATAACTAATAAATACATAACGTCCAACCGCACTAACCTTTGTAATTGCAGCAGTAAGAGTAGTCTTCCCATGATCAACGTGTCCTATAGTTCCCACATTTACATGAGGTTTTCTGCAGGAAAACAGAAAATAAATTAGATATTATTAACAAATTCAGCTTATCAGAATTAAAATAGTATTAGATCAAGTGAATATTCAGCCTCAAAGACTTTAGAATCCTGAATCCAACTCAGGACCAAAACATACTACAAGTAAATTTACTATGTTGAGCTACAGTAGCTGAAGTTTTTCATAAGCTTACGTTCGAGTGAAGCTACATAGTAAAATTTACTATGTGAGCTACCAGTAGCTGAAAGGTTGTCATAAGCGTACTTCGAGTGAAGGTGGCCCTTAGATCTCCCACAAATGGATTAGAAGACCTGAAAGGTATCATTTCCATTTTTCGTCTCGGAGAGCGAAAACTGAGTGGAAACTGATCCTCCTCTACAACACGAGTAGATTTGAGGAGAGAGTGACAACACGCGCTTCGAATTGGGATTTCTGAAAACGACGGAAGCCATTGAAGAAGCTACGAAGCTGGAAATGGCGTTAAGGGGGTTTTGAAGGGTTTAGGTTTTTTCCCAGTGTGTGTGTTTCTCCGGCAGTCCAGAAGGGTTTTACTTGGAATGTACTAAAACGACGACGTTAGAGTTCTTACCTTGTTGATGGGCTTAATCATCAGTTTTGGGCTTTTTCTTACGTAAGGTCCATGCAAAACAAATGTCCCTTAGGTATCTTTCAATAAATAATTATGAATTTTAGCGATATTTTTTTATTTATTATTATTTATAGCAATATATAACACTATTATGATAAATTTGCAATATGCATTAAAAGTAAATTATGTATGTATAAGTATTATAATTGTTTTAAAGTATACTGGATTTGTTTGATAAGAAATTGACATATTGTATTATTAAGTATATTAAATTATGTAATAAATGTATTATCCATCAATAAATCATATATTATATTTGTTTTATAAATTATTCTATGTAATATGTATTAAAATTATATTATAAATGTATTAAAAGTGATCAAGTGAAAAAAATATTATTACTATAATACTCTGTTTTCTTAATTATACTGAAGCAGCACGGATGAGAATTCTCTCCAAAACATGGCTGCAAGCATGGTCGACTCTTCCCAACTTATCGCTGCTATTAGCTGGGAAGGCAATACAAAGTCGGATTTATTCACAGTTAGTGGACACAATCATGGAGAGATATAAAAAGGGGAAAATCCCTATAGAAAAGTTTGAATTATTAGAATCCGTTTATGATTCTCACTGAGACTTCCACTTCCCTTTGATTGATAAGTGGCTCGACATTACACTTCAGAATAGTGTAAAAAATCTTTCTCATAAATTTGCATTATATCCCACGCCTATTTTAACAATCTTGGCAGCAGGAAAATCTTTATGAAAATTGTGGTTATAGCTTGTGTACCGGTTACCTTCTTTTCCTAGAAATGTTTCGTGATCGAGCTGCTTTTTGCCACTGAGAAAGGCTGTTTTTCTACTTATTGTAACATTAGATCCCCGGAAAACATTGCTTGATAACAAAAAAAAATATTTAATAGTTGTCCGTTGATTGTCTCTTTCACCCTTGAGTATTGTTCGGGGTTGAGTAGACTGTTAGGGACCGGAAAATAAGCAGGTTTTGTAAACGCGGAAAGCTAGCAAAGCAAACTCGAAAAAGACCACGAGTAAGAAGACAACGAAGAAATATACCAAAATGACACAAAGATTTACGTGGTTCGGTTTCAATCGATCTTACGTCCACAAAGGAGATGAGCAATCCACTATAAAATATGAGACTACAAAAAAATTACAGAGAGAAACAACCTCAACCAATTCACTCAGAATTACATGGGAGGGTTCCACAAAAGTGATAACGTACAAGCTTGTGAACCAAAATTCTCCTTCTAACCAAAAACTCTCAAAGCCTTAAGGGACTACATTGTGAATGGCTGATTAAATTAGGAGGAACAAGCCTCTATTTATAGAGTCCTAAACCTTTCCTACAGAAAAGGATTAGTCAATCAAAAACCTTTTCCTTAGAGGAAAACCTATTTATGGTAAGAAATTTAGGGCAAATAAAACCCAACATATGACTCTTCGAAAGATCAAGTCGGATTCACTAAAGGTGTTGAAGATTCATCATCCTTACGGGGTAGAGGAGATTGATGCTCCAAATTTGTATCACTTGACTATGCGGGGTCAAATTCCTCAACTTAAAATTGCAAGAGAGACAACACTAAAAAATCGCTCTTCAATGCTTGTTCAATAATGCTGCATGGTTTTGTAAGTTGAAGAAGCTTCTATCAAACTTATCATCTTGGTCTCAAGTTTCCTTTCAATTTTTCAATTGCGGTGAGATCAACACTACAGATTTGCTAATGGACCACATAGGTTCTATCCCCCGGGTGGACGTTTTAGATGTATTTTGTCTAACTATGGAGTGCCCAACTTTTGTGGATGCTTTGCTATGGAGTTTTCATCCCAGGAAACTCAACCTCATATCAAATAATATTGAAACGATTATACATTTCATCGATTGTTTAGTGTATATGAAGGATTCGAGTCATTCCACTTCTGATAGCATACCTTTGCATAGTCAATTAAAAGAAATAAAAAAAATTGATGGAAAAAATCAGTCGCTGCTACTCAGAAGTGGGGAGCTTGCACGAAGGATCCTTGTGGAGGGGCAGAGAGTTTATTTTTTATTAGATTGATGATGCAGTTAATTTTTCTTTATTTTCAAATTTGAATGTACTTTTGTTCATTTCTTTAGGATATATATTTTTTTCACATCCCGGCATATAATTCAACTTGTAATATATTGAGCCAACGCTGGTTTACTTTCGACAAATTTTGTATGTATTACACAGTGATGTGTCAACAGAAAAATCATCCTGCTTTTGTTCAATAGATTTTTTTACTTGATTTTATAATCTGATCACTTCATAGAGAGGGAGACAGATGTTGTTTTTTTTCATGTTCTGTTTTATTTTCAATTACCCCTATATGTAGTACATAAATCCACATATGATGAATTATAATAGTCTCATATCTATACGACGAGCCAATTGAGTCAACCTCATCATATTTTGTTAAGGTAACAGTAGATATGAACATGAATTCGAGCTGAATGTCATTTGGATTGTAGGAATGCCAGGACTCGATAGAACTACTCTGGCCAACAAAGTGTATACAATACATTAGTTGCTAGTCATTTCAATGATCCTGCTTGATGCATTGATACAAGTCAAAGGTATTGCGGGAGATTCTTCAACAAGTTACTGGCTTGGAAGGAAAAGAACGTGAGGATGACTTTGCTGAAAAGCTACGAAGAGCACTACTCGATAAAAGACACTTTATCGTCTTGGATGATGTTGGATGTTGCAATAGGGATATGTTAATAGCATGTTTTCCAAAGGTTAAGAGAGGAAACAGAATTATCAGTGGAGTCTTCAGAACCAACTTGAAAGTTCAGCAATTTTAATGGAAATTTCCTTTGACTGCAGTACTAACATGTGTTTCTGGACCAATTCTCTACAGCCCAAAATAAAATATTTTAGCCCACAATTTTTTATCAAGGACAAGCAGTATATTTGAAGATTTGACATCACGGTGCAGGGGCGGATCTACATTGACGGTTTAACATAGATTTAGCTTGGGGGCATTCTGTTTTTATTGTTGTTGCTATAGTTGATTAAAAAAAACAGCAATGAAATCGACTACAAAATCACATGAAGAGATAAGCAATTTGAACAAAACTAAGCCTAAAAATGTCCAAAACAAAATTGATAAGAAAGCTTTAAATCTGAAAAGGAAATTTATCTCATGTGTAGCAGTTGCAGTTCAAAGCCAAGAGACGTACTTAATGACACAATACATAATCATGACCTTTAACTTGGTTTCAACGGATAACTATGCCCTTAAACTTTGAGTGTGCATAGACACTTAAACTTGTATAAAATTAAATAAGTAGATACATGTGTCCTACGTGACATAATACTTGTAGGATGCCAAGTAGTAGGAACAAAAACTTTTCATGTCGTGGGTGCATTGTAGAATGAAGTGTTCTTTTGTTCAATTTATACAGTTTTAGTGCGTAGTATACACACCTAAATTTAAAGTTATAATTGTCGATTGACATCAAGTTAAGAGTCATGTTTATGTATTATGTCTTTTTTAATAGAACTGAGAATGTTAAGGGACAACAAGTACATTTAACCATACCGTTTTCGTTGCTTATTATATTAGAAAATAGAACTATTATAATTATAGTTTCTGTTTTTGTTCCATCTTCTTTTTTTAGGGGAACCCATTTAGCGCCTATTAACTAGGAAGAGAATTGTATCATAGCTACCACCAAAGGCACGTTAAAGATCTCTATTAATATTAATGTTGTGATCCATTAATGTTAAATATGAATGACATATTACCTGATTGTCTCATTCAAAAAATACTCTATTGTCTTAGTTTCAAAGAAGCAACACGGATGAGCATTCTCTCCAAAACATGGTTACGAGAATGGTCGACTCTTCCTAACTTGGAATTCACTATTAATTGTTGGGAAGGCAATATAAATACAATCAATACAACCATGGAGAGATATAGGAAGGAGAAAATCCCAATACAAAAGTTTGAATTATTAGAGAGCTTACTAATTCTCGTGAAGATTTTCCTCTCATTGATAAGTGACTCGATATTGCACTTCAGAATGGTGTAAAAAACATCTTTTTCTTAACTTTAAATCATACCCCATGCCTATTTTAAGAATATTGGCAGCAAAATCTATAAGAGAACTGGTTTTTCGGGGTAGTATTCTTATGCCTATTCCGTTTTCTAGTAGTATTGTGAATTGCAATTCTTTGAGAAAGCTTTCGCTAACTCATGTAAGATTAGACGAAAACATGATTCAAACTCTACTTAATAGTTGTCCTTTGATTGCCTCTTTCATCCTTATGTATTGTTTAGGAAATCTTTGAAAGATCAAGTCGGATTCCCTGAAGGCCTTGAAGATTCATCATCTCTTCGAGATAGGGGAGATTGATGCTCCAAATTTGGTTTCACTTGACTATATGGGGAATCAAATTCCTGAACTTAAAATTGCAAGAGAGTCAAGCCAATTGGAGTACTCAAAAATCTATGTTGAATGCATCAATAATTTAAATGTCGCATGGTTTTGTGAGTTGAAGAAGTTTCTTTCAAATTCGTCCACTTGGTCTCAAGATACTCTTAATTTTATCAATTGTGGTGAGATCAACATGACAGATTTGCAAATGGACCACATAGGTTCTATCCCGTAAGTCGACATTTTAAACGTCAATATTCTATGGAAGAATCAGACTATGGAGTGCCAACTTATGTGGTTGCTTTGTTATGGAGTTGTCATCACAAGAGACTCAACCTACACTCAAATATTAAAATGATTATCACGTTCATACATGATTTGATTGCGTACTGAAGGAAACTTACCCCAGAACACGAACCAGGTCGTGTAAGGTGCTTTTAATAAAGATAGAGTAAAGACACCGAACACTTATTGAATTTAAAAACCTTCCTAACTTAAGGAAGAAAAACCTTCGTTTTATTTAATTCACTAATAAGATTTTGTGGATTACAACTCAATAATCAAAAAAGTCTTAGCTCTACTACTCCCTCGATTGACTCCAATCGATCTCTCCAAAAGGGCCAAACCCACCTTTTGGTTACAAATTCTCACAGAAAACTTCAAACCCTACAAAGAGCCAAACCCACTTCCTTGTTACAACTTCACAGAAGAAAAACAACCATCCAAGAAGTCAAACCCACTCATTGTACAATCTCACAAAACTGTCAACCCCTAAAGGAAGCCAAGCCCACTCCTTGCTTACAATAACTTGTTAACTTCACAATCAGAAGAAAACAAAGATGAGTTGACAAGTTTAAAAACTTCTCACTTCAAGAACTTTTAAACTTAGCAAATCTATCGATCTGCAGACTTGCTAGGTAGATGAAATAAATCTCTATTTCCTCTCTATGTGAAGTCGTCCCTTTCTTCATCTGCATTTTATGTCTCTTTGTATTAGATATTTCCTGCTGCTCTGAAATCCTTTCAAATAAGGTAAGGAAATGTTGTTTTAACAAGGATTATTTTAAAGTTAACAAATATTATATATAAGATGATTACTTTTAAAGTACAAGCCTTATTATATTAAAATTCTTCCTTAATATTATTTCAGGTTTTCCTTATTTGGATTCAACTTCTACCTTTAATAATATTTATTTTTGGCTCTAACAATAAACTCGTATTTTCTTGATTACTTGGTGAATTTTACTCCGAAAATCTTGGCCTTCTTTTGCTGGCTACTGATTATTGAGCTTCTTGTCGTATCATCAAAACATGAAACTATCGATCTATCATATTCTATCAAATTCCCCCTTGTGATGAAGACCAAACAAAAATCTTTCTGTGTGATGCATGCGAAAATACTCTTCCCCCTGGAAAAAATCAAAAAGAATCCAACAGCTATCAACAACTGCGGTTCTCTTTCCCCTGAGAAAAATGCACTATCAGACCCCAGCTTTCGTAATCAGAGAAGCCAAACTAAGGGATAGCCATGGTGATGAAAGGGATGTTATTTTCCCCCTTTGTAATTTTGAACAGCTAGGTTTGTAACGCATTTGTAGAACCAACTTGTGAATGAAACCTGGTTCATATCTCCTTTTAGAACTTGGGTTGAACAGAATTCACATCTAAAAAGGATGAGCCCCTAACAAAGTCTATTTTTATGAAATGATCCTTCCCAGTCCCTTGGTTGAAAAGATCGTAAACTGAAACGTTTTTTGTTTTTTTTTTTGGTCTGTTCATCAGCACTTGTTTATCACATAGTAAGGAATACAATCTGTTTCTATGCCAAAATCTTTAAGCTGCTTTGTTTTATCCAAAGAAGTTGGGCAAAACATGAAGTAGAGTTGCAACATAATCAGCTCCACAGTAGATAGAGCACTGAATTTGTTTCTAGTTTGCCCCAAGATGATTAATAACAGGTCCTAAGCAAAAAGTGTATGCCATACCAGGATGGGTATCTTTTTCTATCAACCACCTGATGTCTGCATAATTTGCGTCAGCAAAATCCTTTGGTCAAAAGAGTCACACAGGTGGATACAGGAGAACTGGTTCATCGTGCCTTTCAAGTATCTCAAGATAATCTCGTGACATTTTAAATGTGATTACTTTGGTCAAGACTGAATGAAACCTTGCAATGACCAACAATGAACACTATATCAGGTCTGTGGTCGTGAGGTATAGGAGTGATCCAACTCATACCTCTATAGAGTCTAGTGGCTGGACTGGTGAACCGGTTTCATCTTTACAAGCTGGTTGTTGGTCCCTATGGGGGTTGTTATTTGAGTTCGTTCTATTCATATCATAATTCTTCAGTAGTAATTACTTTCTTGATGTACTTTTGTTGATGAAATTGATGTCCAACGGGAGTTTGCTAATTGGAGTCCCAAAACGAAATTTGAACTCTCCAATCATGCTTCATCTCAAACTAAATATTCATTAGTTGAGGCCAAATTCGACTCATAGTGAGTCATTGTTTCCTCCAAATATGATATATCTACATATACTTTGAGTATGACAGATCTTTTTACCTTGTTTTCGAAGAAACAGGTCGTATATCATTTTTTCTCTTGTAATCCATGTGTGAGGAAGGAAAGTAGACAATCGATCATACAATGCTCTCGGTGCTTGTTTTTTAGCCTATAGAATTTGGGAAGTTTGCTGAGATTAACATTGTTCTTGCAATATCTTTACAGTGTTCTATTTTTACTCTCAAAACACCATTGTGTTGTTGGTGTTCTAGGTGATGAGAAGTGATGCTCAATTCCATTGGTATAAAAATTGTTAAGAAATTGGGAGTTCTCAAAAACTCCAGCCCATGATCAGATCGAGGCTGATTATTTCTTTGTTGAATTTTCTTTGTGAACCAGCTTGAGAAATTCAAACAGAGTGAATGGCTCATCCTTTGTTGACAAGAAACAAGTCCAAGTGAATCTTGAGTATTCATCAACCTATTTACAAACACATATCTTTTCCACCCCCGGCCTTTGTACACCATGTCCACACAAATCCATGTGAAGCAGTTCTAGTGGATGGTATTTAGTACTTACTGTCAACTTTGTTTGAAGGATGATCCTAACCTGTTTTCCTATGTGAATACAGGGTCAACATTACTTGTTGTGTCCCTGAAACTTTTGGTGCAGTCCACTAACCTGGTTTTTAGATATGAGCTGTTTATTAGTGCCATGCTAATGTGTCCCTATTCTTTTGTGTTCATAGCATAGAGCAATCAGAGACTTGCACTGAGACATTTAAGAGGATTCTCCTTGGAATTAAAAAACTTAGTTTGTTACACATCTTGTGTCTCTTTCCTAGTAGAATCAGGTTCCCCAGTAGCCCGAGTTTGTTACTCTGCATTTCTTTTTCTGTAAAGAGAATTGTTTCCTTTATCGCAATATTGAGATACGTTAATATATTATGCTGTTAGGACATTCACATAAATAAATCGTTCTCACTTGAATGAGTTCCCTTGATCAACCATTTCCCAATTCCCTGAACATTTCACCACTGTTGCCAGTGACCAAGGCAACGTTTCCTCCTTTGATGTCAGTGAGTTGTGGAGAAGTTCTTGTATCTTCAGTCATGTGTCTGGAACATGCAATTATATAGAGTACCATTGTTGTACTCCCTCTTCACTGATCCCTTGCAATTTAATTTTGGGGATTATATTTGGGTACCAAATCCACTTTTTGAGTGATGCTTAGGGATCATGGATGGATAAGATGTCTTCTTGCCATTTCGGAGCGATTTTTTTAACTTGTGGAAATTTTTTGCTCTTGCGGTTCTCTGATGAAGATAGATTTTCTCAGAGGATTCAAGTTTTTTGTTATGAGCAAGTTTGTTTCTTTTGACATCATGACTTGTATGCCCTACAGCCCAAATGCATGCATAGACAATCTATGTGGGATTTTTATTGAAAGCTGGTCTATCAAAAACCTATCCAATTGTCTCTCCAGATGTGGGTATGGTGAAGGGTGTCAAGCAGTATGGAGGACCGGTCCATCTCATTCTTGTCTGCTTCAGTTTTAGTAAACAAACAAGCTCTTTGGAGAGTGCATTCATCCTTTGAGTAACCAAGTCGAGGTTTGTACTTAGTTGCAGTTATTTTTGGATATATAAAAGATGAAGATTTGTTTTTCATGATCTTATTTTACTTCATTGTTGATGCATAGTCTTCCATTAATCAATTCTCTTTTTGAGTCTATGGTTTTATATGAATAAATAAGAGTTGTAGAGTAAAGATTCTAGTCCCTTTTTGTGTATGAGTTAGAATTGCTTGTATGTGCTGAAGACTATCCTTTTCATTTTCCATATCTTCTTCTTTCTTTATCCGCTTCGAATCGGATCCAGCCAAAATGAGTGATAGTAGGTTGCTTGTATCTGCAGGTTCCTTTACTTCCTTGGTTTCCACTGCTACAAGAAGCAAGAGAAAAGTCATAACTATCTTCTTTTCTAGTGCCAAAAGAAGCGGGACTTGTTTCTGTTCATCACCCTCAGACTCTTCATAAGATGAATACCCCAGTGCTGCAAAGGCCTTTTTATTGAGGATATCTGACCTCTTGAGTTGTCATTCATTCTATTTGAGGGGACAAACTATCTTTCTTGATGTTCTTACCATTCTCAAAGTTGCCTTGTTTGCTCCTAAAGCCCAAAGGGACAGAATTTGATTTGAAGTGATCGGGTCCCACTCACTTGACAAAACCAGGGTCTTCGTGGTTTCAGATGGTTTTTGAGAGTTTTCTTTTAAAGTTGCCCTCTCGTTAAGCATTTTGGGTGGTGAACTTTTGGTTTATTGAGGGCAATATTTTCATCTTCAAAATTCATTATGATGTATAGTATTTGGAACCAGGGTCCTTTCCTTCCTTTTTCCTACCACAATTACCTTTTCTTGGTTTTCTTGAGTTAGTATGTGATGAGATTACCAATTAACTAATCCAGGGCCGTGAGGTCAGGTCGCGGGTCAGTGATAGCGCTCGACGTTTGCTTTCCCAAGTTCAGGAAGGACACTCAAGAGTTTCACTTACTGCCTTCCATAGGAACTATCTCTCCAAGGAGTAATCTCATTAATGATGGAGTGGTTGAACTGGCTTGTGCATGGTCTTGAATAGTCTCTCCTTCTGACCATCCTGAACAGCTCATATTGCCTGTTCAGTATCAATTTTAGATTTCTTGACTTGCGTTTTCCCTCATGATCGCGGGTTTGTAGTGTTCCATAGGATGTGGCATCTTGACAAAGACGATATTCGATTGATTCGTCTGAGTCCTATGCCACAAATCAAAATTTTCTAGTTTGGCAATTGTTTGAATTGCCAAGCTTGTCTTCAGATTCCATTCTTTTCTTTCCTTTGGAATTTGGTAATTCCATCAGTTTGGGTTGTTTGTTTCATGGTTATGTGGGCCATCTAGAAATCCTACCCCATAAATCAGGGGGTTCTCGGCCAATTAAGATGGTCCATCTACGATTTTTCCACCATCCTAATATTTGCCCATTGAACAGTGAGTGGTCGTGTTGTGAAGCTCCTTCTTGTGGGTATGGTGGTGCTGCCATTGAGTCTTTTCAAGGTGGAATCTTGTTAAGAAAAGACCTGCTCTGATATCCAAATTGAAGAAACCTACCCCAGAACAGAACCAGTTCGTGTAAGTTGCTTTTAAGTAAGACAGAGGTAAAGACACAAACACTTATGGGATTAAAAACCTTCATCACTTAAGGAAGGAAAAACCTCGTTTATTAATTCAACTATAAGATTTTGTGATTACAACTCAATAATCAAAGTCTTATCTCTACTACTCCGCGATTGACTCCAAATCGATCCTCCAAAAAGGCCAAACCCACCTTTTTGTCTACAATTCTCACAGAAACTCAACCCTACAACGAGCCTAACCCCAATCTTTTGTACACTCGTCACAGAAACACAAACCCTACAAGAAGTTCAAACCCACTCCGTTACAAAACTCTCACAAAAAAACTCAACCCTACAAGAAGCCAAAACCCACTCCTGGTACAATAACTTGTAACTTACAATAAGAACGAAACAAGGATAGTTTACACGTTTAAACACTTTCTCACTCAAGAACTTTTAAATCTTAGCAAATCTATCGATCTTGAAGACTTCTATTCGATGAAATAAACTCTCTCTGTTCTCTCTATGGTTGAAGTCGTCCCCTTTCTTCATCTGCAGATGTCCTCTTTTTATAGATATTCTGATGCCTTGAATGCCTTATCAAATAAGGTAAGCGAATGTTGTTTTAAACAAGATTACTTTAAAGTACAATCCTTATTATATAAGGAGTACTCTAAAAGGTACAATCCTTATTATTATAACAAATTTTCCTAATAAGATATTTAAGGTTTCCTTATTTGTATTCAAACTTCTACCTTTAATATATTATTTTTGGCTTTAACAAATAACTTATTTTATTGGATTACTGGCTGAATTTACTACGATATTGGCATTCTTTGACTGGCAATGATTATTGCCGCTTATGTCTCATCATCAAAACATGAAATATCACGAGTTTCGATCATTTTCTATCACGTACGAACTGTGTTTGAGTCATTCTACTTCTCATGGAAGCACACTGTGGCATAGTCAATTAAAAGAAATAAAAGCTTTTGATGGAAAAAATCAGTCGCTGCAATTCAGAAGTGGGAAGCTTGCAAAAAGGGTCGTTATGGAGGGGAAGAAGAAAGTTCATTTTTTATTAGATTGGTGATGCATTTAATTTGTCTCTATTTTGAATTGTATTGTATGCACTTATTCTTTTCTAAAGTTTATTAATTTATTTGTCAGCTATTTACACAAGCTAATCCAAATATTAGGCTTATGTGATGTGATCTTGAAATTATTTAAAGCTAATTTTATTATAATCATTATTCAGTATAGATTATATAAAGCAGAGAGTAATGAAGACAGGTTAATAAGAGAAGAGTTTTTACATACCGCATCAAATAGATGACACAAAACACACAACATATGCACCTAGGCATCGGAAAAGTTGACTACGCCAAGGACAATGAGTGAATTCCTCACTTCAATTCAATCACGATACCCTGCATCAGCCTTGGTCTTGTCTTGTCGTTGATTGACTCCGGATACACAGGAATCTACAGGGTGGGAACACCGGCACTAAGTACCCTCACTGTCCAAATGAGGTTTAATATTCACATGGCAAGTCGTCGACCGCGAACAAGTGATGAGCCAAGGCGAAAATCTCAAGCATAGGGCCACGACAAATGTAGTGGCGTTGAGGCCAAAGTTTGATAAAGAGAAGGTGAGTAGGCGTGAACAGAGGACTACAGACATGATAAGTGGCTTGGGATGAAGTCCAGTCCTTGTGTGTGTTCAGTGGTAAGGTAGGGTACATGGGCCGATGGTACTGTTAGGCGAGCAAGAACACACCAATGAAACACGAGCTTGGTGAGTGATGCTGATAACTTCCTAGGAAACGTACATACTAATTGTGTCCCACTCTTGCCCCGCTGACAGTCTTGGATCGCAGTATCAGTGAACCGCTGTCCTCGTGTCCGAATCCTGGGTCAAGTATGCGGGAACGTTAATGTGGATACCATGATAACAAAGCATGGGGTCTGCCAGTGAAGTCTAGAAGTTAAGAGTTGAGCGCTAGTTGCAACCGCTTCAATTACAGCTCATAGTCATGGCAGAAGGAAGGAATCCATCTAATGCACTGAAGATATACTTTGGCGAACAAGTTTGGTGGTTTAGTATGCAATAATCAAACACAGAAACACATACGCTGGCTTGTGCCAAGCAAGGTAACAGTCCAATGTCGCCTAAGAACATGTTTTGTTTGAACAAACAAAATTCAATTTTGTCGGGACTTTACAGCAGGCTTTTTAGGTGTCCCATGTACCCCGCTATAACCTGTACATACCTAACGCGTGGCCTGCGTGAAATTGACTCGAGTGTTACGAATGAGAGAGCTGTAAGCAGAACAGACTGTTCCGGGAGCGTCCTCTCGACCTAGTGTAAGCGCCACACGCATGTTCTTCGTTTTTTAGCATCTTGCATACTCCAGTAGAGTAGTAGTAGAGTAGTAAGTGAGATTAGAGGAAGTGACCCAGCCTCAATTGATCCTTACACATAATTGATCCGTCGTTCGTGTGTCGTGAAGCGAGACCCTGTGACACATATCTGGGTCAGAGTCTCGCCAGGAGAGACGAAGAGTACTATGGTATACATGGCGATTGAACGCTATGTTCTGGATTAGTGTACAGCGTGCTCGGAGCAGATAGCAGGTGCGAGATGGTAGATACTAACCGTCCCATAGGCCGCCAGGTATGGTGGAAATGGCATAGCGGGAAAACTCGTAGATGCGGCCGAAAATACGTTGATAGCATAGGCGTAAGTAGGCTCTATGCTCTAACCGGCGAAAAGCGCCCAACGTGGAGTGAGGATGCAGAGACCGACACAGTGGCGAGGATAGCTTCACAAGTCGCGATAACAAGCCGGAATACAACAGAGATAATTGAGGGCACAAGATACCCCCTCCGAGGATTACCATATCCTGCGATAGCAAAAACAGCAGCCAATGAAGGCACCCCTAGTGTTTTTATTGGCATATTCAGACATAATAGTAAGCATAGAATGGGCGCTACAAGTGCGCGGAGAAAGGTTAGTATGCGGAAGTCGCGCGGTATCAAGTTCGGGTAAGAATCACCACCGATGCTGTAGATTCCTACAGATCGCAGTGGAGGTGAGTACGAAGCCTTGGGTGTTGATGTTATTGGAGGCTCAGCTGGCTCGGCGGTGAGGCGCGCGGTAATAGATGGGCTGCAGATGGGGAGCAACAGTGACGGGCGTATAGGACGCATCTAAAGGGGTCGAAGTAAGAGAACGTTCTGCGGGCTCGAGACAGGATGGGAAGGGCGGTTGCTTGGGGGACTGTGTCTTACTAATCCGAAGGTCATAGGATCCACGCAACGTGAGCTGCAGACCAAAAGAATGGCAGACGCCCCGTTGCCCCGAGTGCGGCTTGTTACCCCAAGGCCCGCTGGAGTACTCCTCCACCACCCACCTTAAGCGCGAAGGTCCGAGGTGACGCTTGCACAACATAGCCGAGGATTCAAGATGGGGTCGACGGAGATTAAGCGGCTGAACAGGGCGTTGAATGTTCACACGTGGGTAGCCGAGGGTCCTCGCTGTGGCCAAGAGCATCACTTCTCACTTCTATTTGTCACCAATCCATTCAAACAAGAGTTGATCCCGCAATGGGTACCACAAAAGGCGACACACTGATAGCAACAGAAACATAAGAAGGCAGTGAACCGGGATTTGAAGAGCCATCGACATGGTAGTAAGTACGTCCACGCAACTTAGTGATTAGAAATATGCAGAAAGAGATCGTATGAATCAGTAATAAATCCCTAACCAGCTATTATGATTGTTGTGAAGTGATACCATTGTGAAACATTAAACTTAAACTACAAAACATATAAAAAATAATTAAGATGAGTGAAACAGTTGAAGTTATCTAATCAGTACACTTCTGGAAGTCAAGAGACATGTTTCGATAAGCAAATCAACACTCAACCGAAGCATTCTCTTGAAGATACAGTAAGAACTCACTTCATGGTCACAAAATTCACAAGCTTAATCAAAACGTATGAATGACGCCATGTTGAAAAAGCAAGGGAAGAATGTTACCTTTCTTAGTTCAGCAAACTTCCACCACCAACTTCAAACTCTGAAAAAATGATGAACAGAATCAAACAGTAAAACGCTACAAGGACGAAAATCGCAGTGTACAAATTGGAGAGGGACGTTGAGGAAGAAGAGAGATTAAAAAAAATAAAGTCTGCGTTGGCGTGGGATTTTTGTTATTTTGAGAAGTGTTGTGACGTTTTCTGGATTCGTTTGGCAGGGCGGGAATGAAGTATGGGCTGGGATTGCTCTGGCATTTGCAACGGCGGAAAAAATAGGTAACATAAGTAACTTTAATATCTAATTTATGGTATAACTTTTTGTTTATAGTATTAATTAATTATAGAAAAGGGTTAATGTTTAAGATGGTTCCCATCACTTCTGTATTAGACGTGTATATTCACATTTCCTTTTTTACACAATTTTTTACTATCTCTCTCCAACCCACTCTTTAATTCTAGAATATTCTATCGTAGTATCTAGATTATTCGATCTTAAAAAATATAGAGATTTTTAGAATATAATTTTTACTAGAAATTTCTTTTAGTTATATCTAAGAAATGTGTTGATATTCTAGAGAGTTCGATATCTACAGTAAATTATAGAATAATCTAGATCTTGTTGTATCTAGAATGATCCTAACACAAGTATAAATAGGGTGTCCTTAATCATTTATATGCAACCCAAAACAAAGACAATTAAAAAGTCTTCCTTCATAACAAAGTTCTTCTATCCAAATTCTTACTTTTCTTTTCTTTCTCTTCTTTAGTTAAATCTTTTAATTTTAATTAATGATCTTGGGCTAGCAGTCGGTTTCCCGATTATACTTTTCTTATGCTATCTCTACACAAGTTGGATCATTCTAGTCAATTTTAAAGAAAAGGCAAGATTTCTGTAGGTTTTGCAGGATCGTTCTAGTCAATTTTAAGTCTTCTCAAAGAGATCAAATGGAATCAGAACCCTCTCGTCGACACAAAAAGCGGAGGAAACACATAAGCGGTAATCTATTTGCTTCTTCTTTTTTTTCCATTCAAGATTCAAGCTTTAGATCTATCGTTTTGCGATCAAAGCTCATTAGTAAAATCCTCTTAAGGCTTCCGGTGAAGCCCCTCTTCCAATTCAGGTATGTATCAAAAAGCTGGCTTATCTCAGCCCCTCTTGTGATTTGTGGAATGATCCATTTTCAACAATGAAGAGAACAAGAGGAATGCCAAATCAAGAAATCTAACTAGTGGAGATATGAAATTGTATATGCTTATGATTCTTGGTTTTGGCTACTGGAGAAAACAGTGAAGGCCATATTCCAAAAGTAGAAGGCAACTGAAAATTTCAATGAGGAAAAAAATGAAGATAAAAAAGTATTAGTTGGTTGGATCTGGAAATTCTGATATAGAAATTGCTTTTGATCTTTGAAATTATCGAAGTCACACATCAATTGTTGTTAGAAGTCCAAGAAGTTTCTCAATTTTGTCTTTACTTCTTTTTGGTTTGCATCAATGTAGGTTTGTGTTTGTTGAATTTGTAATTGATATTGATGATGTTCGATCAGTTTAGTTGGTACCTCAATTATTTTATTGGGTACATGTTACTTTTTATTAGCACATGTAATATTGTAACTTTGTTCATCAAGAGATTGTTGTTTTTTGACCGTCAACTTCAGGTCATAAGAAATTGGGATTCAGGCATGATTTTCATTTATTTCGTTGATCACCCAATCATATATACTTTTGTTTGTGAATTCTGGCTTCTAACATGATTTCTCATGATTGTCATTTTGCTTGTTTGACAGTCAAAGTCGTTCATTACTCTTAAATGAGAATTAATGATTTAATTTTTAAATTTTTATTTGGATTCCGTTTTCTTTTTTTGAAAAATACATGAAGTTGGACCAATAGTAGAATAATTATTACCATCGCCACCTGTTGACACCCAAATTTGTGGACCTCCCACAATTATAAATTTTAAATTTTGAGCTTCTTAATTTTCAAAGATAAGAATAATTAGTTTTTATAAAATTCAACTAATTTTACAAGTGGTCAAGTAGTTTTGGTCATTTCTATAATATTCCAAATAATAAATATGTTTTTTAACTAATTAGTATATTTTTATCATATTTTTTAAAAAAATCATCTCAAAAGATTTTGCATTTTTAGTTAATTATCTTATTTATTGGTTTAGTTCAAATTAGGATTATAATTTTGACTATTTATTTTATTATTGAGTTGATCATTCTGTTTCATTAGATTTAAGAAGCTCGTTAATTGATCTTGTTTAAATTCACCATATTTATATTTAGCCGAATTCACAAACTAATTCCAATTTGGTAAATTTGTAACCTCGATTGTCTACAATTGCAATCCATATAGCCAAAGCTTAAATTCAGTTCTAACCATATTTAATTCTAGCCTTAACTCACTTTTGGACCAGACTTTGGACTCTTTCACTCAAAAAATTCATACTCAATTATTGACCTTGTAAGGCCAATATAAATTATATTCGTTAGCCCAAAATTTTCTGCGCGGCAAAAAACCAAAAATCCAATACGGGTACTTTTATAACTATTGAAACTGAATAACCCGGTATAACTATAGTCATTTCTGTAAGTTAATCTAGTTACAATTTTACTAGTCCAAATCACAATACCACAATAACCCACTTCTAATTTACACAGACGCATAGAGTACGCCGCCCGACCCTGTTCTTCTTCTCGGTGTTTGCCACCAAAGAAGACCCTACTTTTTATCTTTTTATTCATAGCCGAACACACCCAAAAAATCCCACCAAATCTGCGTGAGAAATCAGCGGAAAATGCAGGACCCGTCGCATCTCCCAAGCAGCGCAAACGTGACGCCCATAGCTTGTCTTCCTATATTTGCTATGGAGTTGTTCGAAGCTGATGTTGGGAGGGTCAGGTGAAGAAACTTTACCCCCTAGACAAGAAACCAGGTTCCTTGTAATTTGTCGTTAAACACAATTAAAACAGGATTATAGGGAAACCTCCTAACTCAAGGAAGGGAAAAACCACACGAAGTTTTCTATTAATCAAGATTACAAAATAAGTTAATCAATGAATCTAACATCTAAATTCTACCCCTTTTGATTAACTATAATCGAAAAACTCTCCACTCAACAAGAAGTTCAAAACTCGCATCTTATTTACAAAAGCTTCTAACTCTGGTAATCTCTAACACCCAAGAAGTCAAAACACACTTCTTGTTTACAATTCACAACCTCTCCCAAGAAGTCAAACCCACTTCTTTGTTACAAATCTCGCGAATTATTCTACAATCAATAATTAAACCTAGAACAAATCAATAAAGGACTAATAACCCTGACTTTAATTGATAAACTTCAATATCCAATAGTTTGAGTTAGTATATGGTATTTAAAACAAGTTGTGGAACATGGTCCTATGGTGGCTTGTTGTGATGAAGGTTGAATGTTGAACTGGTCCTTGCGTTTTCTTGTGACGAAGACCTGCGTTTTTTATCCAGGAAAAGACTGCATGTTCAAGATACTATATTCGTGAATATGCCAATACCTATCGTTATTGGCTTGTGGAAAATTCTCTCGATTTTCTGATGCAAAGGTGTTTTTTTTTCCTTCAACTCTTAATATTTTTATAGATTGATGCCTTCAACGTTACAAAGGAACAGGGAATACAAATCCTTTTTCCTTCTTGAACTTGTCTATTATTACTCCTTTCTATTTGACTTGACTGTGTACTTTCTTTATTCTGTCCCGGTTGAGGATTGGATTGCTACTTTTTTATTTCTTCCTATTTGACTTTGAATTGCTACTTTTTTATTCTTTCTTTCTTTGTTTATTTCCATATTTGTTTCCTTGGTGGGCAGGAGTTACACAAGGTATGCAACTTGTTCTGACGGGGCACTTCTGCAAGAAGTGGGTTTTGAGGAGCTTTAGAAAGTCTCACTAATTGGGGGAGAATACGAGTACCATTTGCCTTAACTACTCAATATCAAAACGATTTATTTTGTTCCTCCTACGTCCCAACATTTTCCCACCTTTTTGATGATGATAACCAAGGGACTGCTTAAAAAGTTAGAAAATATTTGCTTTGGATATATCAATCTAAATTATACCAATTGAAGTCTCAAACATGCAGATTGAATTCATGAGTGAAATGCGCCTCAAAATTTAGTAAGATGAACTAAGATATAATTAAGTAAGAGTTTTCTTAAAATTTAACAAAAATAAAATACATTAGTTAATTATAAACTTAATAAACGTTAAAATATAAAACTATTACTTTAAAAACCAACACTTATTGACAAAATATTTTACTTAAAACTAAAATCTTTTGATGATGATTTTCACATATTCACTAAATATAAACTAACACTAAATAAAAAAGTATAGAAAACAGAGTGGATGCTATGTAAAAAATTATAAAATGACTAACTACTTAAAAACAAACTTGAAATTTTTTTATTGGGATTTTTATGTTAAAATTACTTATTCTAAATAGTTTGAAAAATTATTAAGAAGCTCGGGAAAATCAATTATAATAGGGAGGGTCAAAAATTGAGGGGTGTCAACAAACTGTCACTCAATTTGAATTGGATTGTGATTGAAAGAAATCCGAGGAAAATTAAATTGACTAAGCCAATTTCGACCAAACACATCTTCAATCTTTTGGAAAAAGGGATTTGATAAGGAATTAGGAATTATGACAAACCTGGAAACATGAGTTTCCTACAGATCTTGGGCTATGTGACGTCAGGCCTCTTGTAGTCGATACTCCTGATTTGACCTTACGAGTTTTGAAAAGAACTTTTTAAAAGTCACCCCTCTATACCCAAATATGAAGCGGAAAGCGATTTGCTCGAAAAAAATATTTAGGAGGAGTGTTCGAATACAACCGACCATGTTTCTCTCTTGAACATTGATCCCGCCCCCCTCCTACCGACATATCCCTCAACTTAGGGAATAAGACTGTTTGTAGTTCGACTCAATCGGTTAAAATGGAAATCTATTATGCTAGATAACCCTTGGTTTTGAAAGAGTGACAAATCAATCGAGTATGAAAAAGTGGCTTGCAGCCTCTTAATTATGAATACGGAGCTCTTCACATTCATTAGTAAGAACTTACACGAACATAATTTGTTGTCCATCTTGTATTCCTAACATACTTTGAACAAAACTTTGAAGAACTTGGTAAGACTACAACGATTAGTTTGCTAAGACATTTCACAACTAAGAAAATTTAAACTTAGTAGAGAAACTAAAATCAAAAAAACATTTATTAGAAAAATAACAAATTATTTTTCAAAGAAGAATTGTGTTTATTGTGTCTAAAGGAAAAACAAAAATTTTTTTTTAAGTGATTTCAACCAAACTTTGCAGAAACACAAGTTTGACAAGGTTTAAGGAACCAGTGAATGTGAAGAACAAAAAGGAATAGAAGAAAGGAAAATGATTCACCCAAATCTAAAATTATAACACATCCCAGAACTGGCCCAAAAACTGAAAGAAGAAGATCAAGCCCACTAAATGCACAATGTCCCCTTAAGGAAATTATTCCCCTTTAGTATCGAAAGTTTTGATTTGAAATATGTCTCCCAGGGTTGAGTGATTTCTCAATCACCAGTGTATTGATATCCAAAAACCGCTGGTGTCAGGAGTCACTCAACGAAAGTAAAGTACACTTAAAATGCTTAGTAGATTTAGTAGTCGAAAAAGAAGTCCATAATTCTTCTTAAAACGAGGGAATCCCTCAATTTTAGAACACAAAGGAGGTAGTGCAAAAAGTTCTTATCCGTGCCTTATGCAAAAAACAAAAAGGTCACAAACCTGTTGAAAAAGTCCACAATCTTCGGAAAAGTCGGCACCTTTATAAAAGTCACAATTTCCATAATAGTCACACTTCTCATAAAAGTTTGCCAAACTTTTCATAAAGGCGTCACAACCTTTTCATAAAAAGTTGCAAACCTTCTCAAAAGTCATCAACTCTTCATTAAAAGCAGCACGCAATTCTTCATTTTCCCATTCACACCTTTTGTAAGACCAAATAATTTCCAAATCCTCTTGGTTTATTGTCACTGATTGGACAGAATGCGTCGTGAATGCTTAAATTTTCTATATGCAGAATTTGAATGAAACCAATGAACATAAAGAAAAACCCACATGCCTTTTGATAGGTGTATGGTTTGATTATGGTGAAAGTCGTTCATCAGTTCGCTTCATAAGAGTTTGATACTCGTCTTTTGACTATGTCCCAGTTCGCTGCTACGGAAAAATTTCACGTTGTGCTGCATCTTTTTTTTTATGTCATCAGCACATGTAGTTTGATTTGAGAATTCATCCTATTGGATTCTCTAGACAAAAACTGAAATAAACTTGTTAGTAGAAACTGTAGTTTTTTTAAAAAAGTGGTAGCATCTCTTATGTTTTTTCAGTTATCATGGGATAAGACAAGCTATAGGGAAGACTTAGGACCTACCTTACAAATCCCTAATGAATTTAAAGAACCTTTACTTTTAACAACCATGAAGAAAATAGAGCTAGAGATAATTATATAGTCTATTATGGTATTACATATGAGAATGCTTTAGTAACGCCAAACCATAAAGGTCGGGGAAAAAAGTTGAATGTATCAACCTCAAAACTTCCGTTTACAAATTGATTAAAATAAAAAACAGAGAGTGCTCTCTTCTTTAATGCAACAATGGAAATTTCTCTTTCTTCCTTCATACTCTCCTGCTTTTCCTGTTCCCTTTTTCTTCTCTTATTCTTCCTGCAAACCTGTCCAGTAACTTCCCAAGAGTTCATAATTTTTCTGCTTTTTCTTGAATCGTTTTTACATTGTTATGTGATTCTTATTTTGCTAGTCACTTCAGTAGGTGTTGAAACAAATGTTCTCAGTCATCACCACTGCAACGTGAGTCTTTTCTTTCATGATTATTTTTTTTTTGTTATTGCATTGTTGCCTGTGAACAATATCTGCATTTCTTGCTACATTTGCAAAACAATGATCCAACACATCCTCTTCTTCACCTTTCTCAAAGATGTTTTCATCTTGTAGTTATCAAATCTATTTGGAGAGAAATGACTACTTCCACCAACTTGCAGTTTTTTTTTAGTGTTAATAGGTGTTAGAAAAGTAAACTTTTCAACATCGGAACTCATCAAAACGATTCCCATAAAAGGCCGCAAACATCAGTTGATGGCAAACCCTTAACCATACATTACTGATTTGGCACTTCTAGGAACATTTAAATTAGAATTGCTAGGACTAGAAACGTTATTTTCGCTACCAAACTTTTCAGCTTGTGAATGACCTGTAGCTTCAAATTTTTCATTGCCAGCCCTTGTAACTTTAGCTACTGGTACTAACACAAAGCTAAAGCTACTACACAATCAGATAGCGAGACATTCCTAATCATACCATCAAGTTGTTGTTGAGGATTTTTTCGCACCAAATTTATTAGCTTTATGATCATTATTACCAACTTGTATGATTTCATTACCAGCTCACTTTGCATCTAATATCTCCCTCTCATCACCTTGATATTTTTCAAAGTTCCATCTTTTAATGCTTTTTCTTGTAGTTTTGGTTGATTCTTTATCAATAGCAATGAATCAGTTTTCGTCATGGCGTAGGTATGCTCTTTAAAAGGAACAATAACATGGCAATTATTATACCAAACCTTCTCAAATGATCATAGCCAATTGGCTCTAGGTCTCGACTTCTCTTGGGCGGCTTTTATTCATGCCCAATTTGCCCTTACCCACTGCCAACAAAAAATGTGACAAGAGTAACAATTGGTTTTGCAATCAATATGGCGGTTAATTCGGGGAAAAGAAGATATCCAAACAAAGTTTGAGGTTTGGTATCTAGGATTTGAGACCAACTCTCTTATCAAAAATTGGGAAAAAGATTGTTGCAATTGGTTTATCTACAGTTGTTGGTTGTTGTTAACAGGGTACGTGATAGATTTCGCCCGCACCGCAAACTAAAAATTAATCATCATACCTATCAAATGCGAAGCAATATCTGTCGACGTGCCAAAAGCCATCCCTAACAAGGGAGGAAACAACCTTGACTTCCTAGTTTGCTAGGACCAACAACTTTCTCAATTCTTGAATTATAAATTTATTTATGTGAAAAACTTTTTCTTTGAAGAGCTTGGGTTTGGTTAAGCCTTAACCTTGTATATCACTTTATCTCCTCCATCATGAATTAACGGTAGGTTCCCATGTTTGTTGTTTTGGGTTCGGGAGTGCTGCATAAGAATCTTGAGAATTAGAATTAGGGTTCTTCTCTCCCACAACCAAGGGTTGGGTAGAGGACAAACAATCCATGGAATACTTCGCCATTCATGTCACCCTAGTGAAAGAGAGGGGAACAACTATTTAGGTTTCTTGATTCAATTCGTGTTATGAGTAATTTATTGACTTGAAGTGAATCGTAAGTGTATTAACATGGAATTTAACTCTCTTTGTGGACTTGAGAAATGATTTTGTAATACCCTATATTTAAAGAAGCTGAAAGCCCAAACAGAATAGCAACAACACTGCAATTAAAGAAAAAAAAAGGAAAAAGAAAAAGAACGTAGCAGTTGTGTTTCTTTTCCAACGAAAGAACAAAGATGATAAGAAAAAGTTGAAAGGTGAAAACTGTAAGGGTGTAGGAGGAGAAGGAGGTTTGAGGTAAAGCTTTGTTTCCTTTATTCTTTTCAACAGACTTGCTAAGAATCCTAGCCCGGTTAGTTTGCTATGGGGATAGAAATGTGATGGCTAGAGATTGGAAAATATATAGAATTAGTTGAATAAGTTGGATAAATAGATGAAGTTAATAGTTTATTTCTCCAATTGAATTACTCTTGGCTTAAATTTATATAATTCATCAAATAGGTAGGCAACCAATAGGTCCAAAATAGGCTGGGTATTCTGAATTTCAGCGTTTGAATTAGCCTAAATGAAGGAGTTAACACGAAATTATTGTGGATGTGATTATAGATTGACCAAAGGAATTCGTACGGATTAATCAAGTGGCAATCTTGGTAATTTGATAGGAGTACTGTGAGTAGTAATCTTACCACAATCGATGTTTTACAATTTGCATGATTTTCACATGGTTTATAAAGTAAATGTGTTACTGTATGTTTTGAACTTGCATGTGGACAAGTCTTTTTACTGGATATGACACTGAAAAGATATTTGAGATGATCTCATTTTTACAAGATATGATTACTGTTATTGAAAAGGTTCTACAATTATTTGAGAAATAGCATTTTGACAGGTGATTGTTAAACTTTGAAATGATACAATCTGATAATATTTAAATTCTCTGTTCGATTTTGAAATGATTCTTTCGATTACAAGAAAAAATATAAATGGGAGTAGACCTTGATGAATCTCGTAGATAACGGTGGGATCGTTAGACCCAGTGCACCTTGTAATTACCAATTACTAATAAAGCCCTTACTAATGGGAAGGTAAAACTAATATACCATTACTGATTTCTTTCGAGTAGGGATCTACCTATATGAATATTTAACTCATTCACTGTTATAAGTTGCTTCGTAAAGGGAAGCCACACTGATTACATGATTCATCCTTGAAAACCTCCCAACTATAAGATTTGATATATAAATATTTTTCTGAGTTTACTAATGAGTATTTACATTGATTTTGCTTATATGAGACACATAAGATGGATGCTAATATGATTTATGAAAGAGCATTACTTCACCATTCGATTATCATACTAGCATGTTTTCTGACTTTTCCCTCATTAAAATGGTTGTGTTTAAGTGTTATTACTCATTGAGTTGGCATCTCACTCCTCACTAATTGTTTTGTAGAGAACTCAGGTGGTATTGAGGAGAATTTGATTAACTAGAGAGTGTGATTTGGTAGCATCTAATGAACCCCGCATTGCTTCGCGTGGTAAGAGAACATTTGATTTGCTATGTTTCTTTAGTTCTTTGAAACTCTTAGAGTCACTCCATTTGTTCGTTCTTATTTAGAGTCAGGATATTCCTTCAAATTGTAGTCAAGTGCCTAGTTTGAACCTATATTTCATACTTGGAGACAAATTAGTTTTATTGCGTGACAATTAGATGATTGATGGATTGTGTGTTGTGGTTTTATAGTTGTTGTTAGTTGTATTGTGGATTTCTGAGACATGAAAATTTCAGGATTGACATAAAACAAAGGAAACTCTCCCGATTTCCTGTAGAATTCTGGTAAGACTGGCTTTAGGATTTCCCCCCTTAGCGCTGGTCATGATCCTTAATTGGGTCATGACATATTTATAAAGAAGTTTGAGATAATTCTTGTAAATTGAAATGAAATGCGTAAACAATAGAAATATAATGGAAGGAGGATTGAAAATGACTATTGTGAATAAGTGCTATTAAATACGTAATCTTACACATGCATCGTTTACGTTTCATTCATTTGGATCAGAGTGGCAAACCTACAATTTTATATGTAATTTAAAGTGGCACATCTGCTCAATTTTATTGATGAATCAGATTTGCATACGTGTCAGGTTAGCATCATATGCATCTATTTTTAGGTTCACACTTGTACTGTCTTGGTGTGGAATTTGATGGTTGACCGTGAAGTGACTTTGGACATATCTTCTTGTAATTCAAATATGATTTGAGTTATTTGAACTTGTATTGTAGATGTAATTGTTGTTGACGACATTAGTTGATAGTCCCTGTTTGTTGTAGTGAAAATGAGTAGCATTGCTTGAGTGCACTAATAAACTATAAGTTCCATGAGTATTATGGTTAAAGATTGTGCTAATGCTCGCTAAGTAAGAAATAGATGGACAATAAGAGAGACAACAAAAAAATGGAGTTCTTAAACATTTTTTGGTTGCAATTTCACATGTTTCCTAGTTATGTTTGTCTAATTTCCTTGTTACATATCCGTCTGCTCTTTCGTTGTTGTTGTTAAAGTGATGGCACAAGTTGGGAAATTTAAAGTCGATATTTTGGAATATGATATATTGTTTCAAGTAACGTCTGATCCATTTTGTCCACGACCCAAAATGGACGTGATGGCACTCGTCTTATCCACCAAGACAAGTCAGCCAAAACTCAAACCTTACATAGTGCGACAATAAAATATAAGTAACTTACTAAAAATCCCAAAACCTGGTAGTCACAGGTGTACAAGCATCAAAATTTACAATTGATTTCAATGAAAACTCAAGTCCTCAAATGACTTTGTTTCTAGAATAGACAAGATCATAATTAAGGAGAAGAAAGTCTGCTGAATGGAAACAGCTACCTCACAAATCTCCAGAAGCCTGGGAAAAGAATGAGAATGACAGTACAGCAAAATCCAAGGCTCATAACCTACAAAAAATTTGTAAGCAGGGGTGAGTACCAAACCACACGGTACTCAGCAAGTAAACCTTCTAAACACAAGCTAGGGGATGAAATGACGGGTATCGCTACCACCCCAACCGACCTCCAGCAACTACCATGAAACAACCTGCTTAAAATCACTCACCTAACAGCTCAACAGTTTACAATAGCACGTAGCTCATAACAACAGTAAACAATTTAACTATCCTCAACAACAACACTTTACAAATTACATATCCTCAACACAATACTTCAACAAACTACAGTATATGCAATAACAATCTCATATTGCATCAATCACACAAGTTCCGCAGAAAGGCAATCACTCAGCAAAACACGATATCAAATTACTAATGATCGTATGTGCAATGCAATGAAATGCAATGTCAGTATAAGATGCTGTCTGACCTAATGATACACAACCCGCTGTCCTCTCATTCCGGGGACCCGCCTGGGGACATAATTTTTCCATAGTGCATCTGTCGCGGCGTCACGACACTACCCTCGATATTAGTAACCATCGCGGGCGCACGAACGTCCCTCTAAATATAGTAAAATCCATCGCGGCGCTCTGATACCGTCCCTCGAAATATAGTATCCCCATCGCGGCGCGCATTACGATTCCCTCGAAGGTTACATCCTCTTAAGTACCCATTCTTTTCTCAATGCAAATAACAAGTTGTCCACACCAATGCCTCAGAATAATGCAGATGACAAGTTCACACAAATAGATGAGAATACCATTTTCTTAGCATCGCACAATTCACAACACCACACAAACCTGAAGTTACACAACAATGATTCATCAGAGCCCTTCAACCCTTTCTCAACACAAACACACATAACAATTAATCACATGCCTTTTTGTTATCCCCATTGTTTTCACATTAGAATTAATCCATGTTTGACAAGTCAACCCATCACCATTCCGTTACTACCCAAACATATACCCCAAGGAAATAGCCACATTTCATACACTTACCAAGTTTAGAAACCACTTGCCTCAATCCAAGTTAATGTCACTCTCCGAAACTTGGGTCTTCCCCTTTTGTTGAACTTCCAACTCAAAGCAATCTATTCAAATAGATGAACACAATCCGATTACAAACTACAACCACCCACATTATTATTGTCTGTCCTGACTTCAAACTCACTCAAATAATAATAAAGTTTCAATCTTGATTCCAAGTAATATGTCAACTCTCATATATCCAAATTTCCAAGCCTAGAATTAAGTCATAGTTGTCTTTCAAACACTTATAACCCTAATACTTTCATGCATTATTACTCGATATTTTAATTACCTTATTTTAATATAATCAAAACGTTGAATTTAATAGGATATAAAAGAGAGGAACTAAAAATATCAGAACAGTAGAGGAATTGCCGAAGTCGAAAAGATACTCCTCACCTGTAACCTCACCTCTAAAACAACATAAGTATAACCAATAGAACTCACAAACTCAATCAATCATGCAGGCATATTGTTGCCAATGATTATCCATTGTCCTATGCTTAGAACAAGTACTGTTTCAGTGATTATCCCAACATATACATAACAATCTGCTTCCTACTCTAGTCAAGAATTATTATTAAAATATATTCTTGCCCTCAAATTCACTTCAATCCAAACAACAACACTTCGATCACGCATTAGCAATTTTATACAAAATCACTTCAATTCTACACCCAAAGATAAATGTAATCACAGTAATTACTGTTTAAAAAAAAAACTCCCGTCACTCATCTCGCATCCATCCTCACCTAAAGCATCAAGTTCCTACACCTATTGCTTTCTGCCAACCCTTTCAATTGTCAATATATAAATGAATCAAATCACCTTCTGTGATAAATTCTTTTTTATTAAATTATTACATATACAAATAGAGGGAATTGAAGTGCTTACCAGGAAACCATCCGTACCTCATTGTCCAACCGCTACTGCTCTTCTCTATTGTTATCTTTTGAGTTATGACTAACTTCTTAAAACCCTTTATTTACTAAGTTTAATTTCATGGGCCAAATATAACGAGTACTAAATGAATAGAGACTTGGCCCACTAATCTATTATTATAATTATTTATAACTTTTTTTATAGCTAGAGACTCGTAGTTACCATATTTCAAAATTTTTCGACTGTTTTTTTTTATTTAACGGAATAATTAAAATAGTCCCTAATTCTCAAAACGAACCTAGCGGTCTTACAATATCCAAATCACCACAAAAACCTGTTTCGTCCTCGGAACATAAAAAGAGTAAAATAGGGGAACCAAACTTCACCAAAATCTTTGCGGTATATACTTTCGCGAGCTCAGCCTTCAGATATTCCATCCCGATCAACTATTATTGACTTCCACATTCAAATCAAACTTTGAAAGATCTAATAAACCCTAGGATTATCAAGCCATAGGCTAACCCAGCCAACCAATCTAAACCAAACACATTGGATAATACAACCATTTCTCACACACACCATGATAAGAAAAAAAAATCTGAATTGTATTATCGACAACAGAAGTGGAACTGACCAACCACCACACACTCATAATGCATAAATCATCATCGATCTTATCAATATTTTTCTTCTCACAATACACTCTTCCAGGAACTTTAGTTAAAAAAATCATTGATTTTAGACATATCATTCAATCAAGGGCGGGTCCAACTTATCTAACCCAAACAAAAGAAAAATGATCATGTAAGCACCCAACAAAGTGCTGCAACCTCAAAAATGCAAAGACTCTACAATACCTTAGACAACTTACACTCTTATATTAGCTACTTGTATAAGTTCTCATAAAGTAAGTTTATGCGTGTAAAACTACGATATAACTCTTATTGCCTCAGACAACATCAAATCTATCATAATTGAAATGACCGAGTTATGCTCAAAATCTTATCATTCAAGAGGACCTAAAATGACGATACAATTCGATCCCCCACTATGGACTTCAACCCATTGATTATAAACACACGGATATACGCAATGAAATCACCTCCCAATCATGTCTAAATTAAGTAGGTAACAGTCCCATAAAATGTACCATAACAAAATCGAATAAACACACAATAAATCTATTTTCTCTATAGGCGCCCATCTCAAACCATTCCATTCAAATGACTCATCTCCTTGAATTTTTGGTCACCCCACTCAATCCGTCAAATCCTATTACAATATAACAAAACTTGTTTCATTCATCAAATTCAACATACTCCACAATCCTCCATTAAATTCATTACGCTTTATACTGACAACAAATCATACGTAATAAGACTTTACCATACTCTCATAAAGTTTACCAGAATTTTCTTTTAGTTATATCTAAGAAATGTGTTGATATTCTGGAGAGTTGAGTATATGTTTTAATGAATAGAATATCTAGATCTTGTAATACTAGAATCACCCACAGCAAGTTAAAAGAGGGTCTCCTTCCGTCATGTAAGCAAACCAAATAGCCAAAGACAATTAAAGAGTCCTCCTTCATAACAAGAGTTCTTCTATCTAAATTCTTACTTTCTTTTCTAGCTTTCTCTTCTTTAGTTGAATCTTCTAATTTTAGTTACGATCTTGGGCTAGCAGAAAGTTTCCCGATTATACTTTTCTTTTGCTATCTCTACACAAGTTGGATTGTTCTAGTCAATTTTAAAGAAATGTGGCTAGTGGAGAAATTAAATTGTATATGCTTTTGATTTCGTGGTTTTGGCTACTGGAGAAAACAGTGAAGGCAATATTCCAAAAGTGGGAGGCCATGAAAATTTCTAAGGGGAATAAAATGAAGGTTAGAAAGTATTGATTGTTGGATCTGGAAATTCTGATATAGAAATTGCTTTTTATCTTTGAAATTATAGAAGTCACACATCAAGTGTTGTTAGAAGTCCAAGAAGTTTCTCAATTTTGTCTTTACTTCTTTTTGGTTAGTATCAATGTAGGTTTGTGTTTGTTAAATTTTTAATTGATAACGTTTTTGTTTGATCAGTTTAGTTGGTACCTCAATTATTTTACTATGTATATGTTTACTTGTATAGCACATGTAATATTGAACTTGTTTTGTTTCATCAACATTGTTTTTTCTTGATCTTCACTTCAGGTCATAAAAAATTTAGGATTCAGGCATGATTTTCATTTATTTCGTTGATCACCCGATCATATATACTCTTGTGTGTGAATTCTGGCTGTGAGCAAAATTTTCTCATGATTGTCATTTTGCTTGTTTGACCATCAAAGTCATTCATTACTCTTAAATGAGAATAATTGATTTAATTGAAATTTCATTTCTAAATTTTTAATTGGATCCTGTTTTCTTTCTTTCTGAAAACATAAGTTTGACCAATAGTAGAATAGTACTAAGAACCACCTATACTTTATAAAAAAAGTTTTGTTTATTTTCTTTTGTAATATTACAGTCGCTTAATAAGTTAATACATCTAAATAATTAGGATTTGTTTATCACTATTTCCGTCATCCATCATTAGCAATTATCACCATCACCACCCACCATCTACAACTATCATTTTCAGCCACAATCATCACTAGCCACTATTTACAATTATTATCTATCACTATTATACACCACAATGATTTGTTGATTACACAAATTATTACTGACACCCACTATTGTCAGCCACCATCAAGATATACTAACAACTTACTACAAATGTACATTCAGATTCTGTAGTTGATTAAGGAGGAAATCCAAAAAATAACAAAGGAGAATTAAAGAGTAATGAAAGATTAGAACTATAAAACAATGAAGAATAAGAAAGAAGAGATAAAACTGTTATTTAATTAATTATTCCAGTTTTTATTCACGCCTAAGACTTGCACTTATAATAAAACTAGACTTTATGTCCTAAATAAATTCAGGCAACACATCTGCTGAAGATCAACAAAACTCTAGATACTAGTAAAGAAGTTATGAGGAAAACTAAAGCTAATTTTTACTACTGTGGTAATAATAAAAAAGGATAAAGGTGCGTCCTAAAATATAGTAAACTAACACTCCTCCTGGTTTAGGAATCTACTGATTCCTATTTTGTCCTTAAAAACTCAAACGTCTGAGGGAAAGGTGCTTGGGAACATGTCCACAACCTTCTCATCACTCTTGCAGGTAACGAAAGCTTTTTGCACGTCTCTTACTAAAAACAAACTTGATTATTGAAATTCCTCGTTTTTGCATAAAAACTGTATTTTAGCAATAGAAATTGCAGCTTGGTTATCAATAAATACCCCCAGTCCCTCTTTTTGCCCATAACTTAGATCCACACATAATTTTCATCAATCATAGTGCTTGATTCACGCTGTTTTTGCAGCAATAAATTTTGCCTCGACATTTTGATTTGCTACTAATCTTGTTTCTTGGTAACCAAAAGAAAGCTCCCTGACCAAGATTGCACAGCAACATGAAGTACTCTTCAATATAGGTGCACCACCCCAATCACATATGAGAATCCTTTTAAGTCAAAACTTCTGTTTTTGTGAACTTAACACACAAGTTGATAGTTACCTTAATGTAGCTACAATTCGTTTAGCGGCTCGCAGTGTAACGCACTGGCACATGCCATGAATCGAGACAAAAAACTCACTGCATCCAAAATATCATGCCTAGTTGCCAGTCAAGACATCAAGCAGTCAAGAAGACTCTATAATATGCCTCATCCACCGTTTTCAGTTCTATCAATCTTTTGGAAAAAATATTCCTTTTGGTTCATTGGAGTACTCATAACTTTGGGGCAGTCTTCCATATGAAACTTCTTTAGGATTTCTTGACATATTTTTTCTGGCAGAGAACACATTGTCGTCATTTTTTTTTGATTTCCACTCCAAGAAAGTGCGCCAGCACAGTCCAATGTTTTGTGTCATTGTCAAAGACCTTTATTGTTTCCAACTGAAGTCCTCAATTAGGAAAACCTTAATTCCTGTGCCAAACCGACGTAACATACACAGAAATAATATAAGTGTTACTCAGATAGGCTCTTATTGAAACCCCTAAACTAGGGCAAATGATCGTCATCTTGTTATAGTTTATAACCAATCATTCTCTTGGTGTTTGCTTTAACCATAGAGAGATGTCTTTCTTTAGCACCATAACCTTATTTTATTTCCCCTTGGGCAACAAAGTCACTCTGGTTGCTCACATAAATCTCTCCTCTGGAGAAGACCATTAAGAAAGGCGACTAACATCAGTTTTTTGAGAAAATCTCCAATCTTTTTCTCTGCAATAGTAGTACAATCTGATTGTGTCAAGGTCGAGACCTGGTGCAAACGTCTGAGTAGCCCTATAATGCGAAGATCTGAGTGTACACCTTTCAACACTACAAGCCTCGACTTTGTATTTTTTAATGAACCATTAACCTTTCAACTTTTTGGTCGTAATACCCATTTACACCAATACTCTTTCTGTCCAGAGGTTTCTCAACAAGCACAAGGTCTGATTTTTTCGATCATCATCATTTCCTACTTCATTGCTGCCACCCATTTGTCATCCCCTTCTGCTTCCTCATAGCTTGCAGGCTCAAAATTGCAGTATTGCATCGCTGATAAATATAAGAGATTAACCGCGTGCCTCTAACAAGAGGATCATCTACTAGATCTTTTGGATTTAATAAACTGTCAACTGGCGGATTGTTTTCAG
Source organism: Solanum habrochaites (assembly GCA_027704765.1). Classification (NCBI taxonomy): domain Eukaryota; kingdom Viridiplantae; phylum Streptophyta; class Magnoliopsida; order Solanales; family Solanaceae; genus Solanum; species Solanum habrochaites. The sequence goes on along the minus strand of JAKWJA010002497.1, from coordinate 71,180,741 downwards.
GATTCTCTCAATTCCAGTGCTTGTCCTCAATGAAGTGGACATTTCCACTTACAACAATTTTCTCTATTTGAGGTTCATGGTTCATAGACCTTATATGCTTTGGAGAAAACACTATAGCCTATAAAGATATCAAGAACTACCTTCTTGTCAAACTTATCTCTTTTAACCTGTGGTATATAAGAGAAATACAAGCAGCCAAAAATTCTGAGAAATTGTAATGAGGGTTTCTGACCATACCATGTTTTATATGGTGTTTTATCCTTCACAGATCTAGAAGGAAGTCTGTTTTGCAAAAAAAAAAGCAGTGCAGGCAGCCTCCGCCCAGAACATTTTTGGTAGATGTTTCTCATGTAGCATGCACCTAGTCATCTCTATTATAGTTTTGTATTTCCTCTCACTTACTCCATTTTGTGTTTGTGGCGTAAACAGGACCTGTTTACTTGATCTCTAACTCGCCTTGTTACAAGTATTTTGAAGCGTTGAATGTGTACTCCTTCCCATTATCAGACCTTAAAGTCTGAATTTTGCAGCAACTTTGATTTTCCACTTTTGCCTTAAAATTTCAAAACACATCAGCTACTTCAGACTTGAATTTTAAGAAAAAATTCCAGGTTAGTCTTGTTAGATCATCAATAAATACAATGTAGTAAATACTACCATTTAAAGATGGTGTTCTATGAGGTCCACACCGGTCTGTATGAATGAGATGAAGCTTTTTTTATGCTCTCCAACTTGTTTTTGGGAAGAGCAGCATGTTCGTTTTTCCAAGTAAACAAGTTTGGCAATCTGTCCACCGATTCTGCAATCTTCGTAGGTCATTCACAAGTTCCTTTCTTTGCAAGAACATCATACCTTGACGATGAAAATGTCCCATTCTTTTATGCCAAACTTCTGTAGAGTTGTCAGTCATGAGAAAATTTGTCTGCTCTTCTTCGAAAGAATTGAGTGCGAAACACCTCCACGACTCCCCTCCATTTTGACCTTGAAATATCTCATCGCCGATGGATCCTTCTCCAGCCCACAAGTTTTTGTCTTTTGAGGACCGATTGACTCCATTTTCCATTATTGATCAACACTGAGAGGTTCGATCTAGGTCTGTACATACAACCATGTTTGATAATTTAGTTCTAAGCTAACTGGTAATGGGGCTACTACACCCTTGCCTTTCACAACAAGACCTCATCATTCCCAATTCCTAACGTTCTTTTTCTCACTGTTCCACAATTTTTTGAACAACATCTTATCAAATGTCATTAGTTAGAGCAACCACTTCCATTAACCAACTTTTACGTGACTCAAAACTTGTGAAACAAGTTGCAAACAAAAATGTGGGTCTGCCTCGATTCAGCAACTTGAGCTTCAACTTCCAGCTGCTGAATGTTGCTTTACAATTAAGCGTCATGACCCTGTTTGATTGAACTTTGCTACATTTTGCATCAGGTCTCCTCAACATCTGAAAGGAGGTGGACCTTTTTTTCATAATGCCGACAAGGAGGAGAATCTAGCCTTCTGCTTTTAGCGAAATTCTCACTATTTTGTCCCTTGTATCTTCTTGTTCTGCTTCTTTCTTGTTTTTCTTCAATCATCTTGATGTTAACTATAGGATCCTTAAAACACCTCCTTCCATCTTATTACACGTGTTGCTTTTTGTGCTTGAAAAGCACTAAGAGCTTCCGCTAGGTGTAATTTTGACCAAGTCCTTAGTATTTTCTACTAAGGTTGTCACAGTGCCTCATCTGTTCAGGTACTATTACAAGTAAGTTATCAAAAATTCCTTGAATCGTCAAAGAGGACCCAACAATCTGACTCGATTTGCTATATACGAAGTCGATCAGAATATACTCCTTATGGTTTCCACTTCCTTTCATCCTTTACAGCTCAACTCTACGTACTAATTTAGCACTTGCATCTCTCGAATTCGTTCATCCCCTTCATACTCAGTCTTGAGATATCCCAGACCTCTTTTTTGCTGACTCAAGGATAACTACGATTAAAGATGGTGGATGAAACTGCTGTATACAAGCATGCCTTTGCCTTTGATTTCATAGTTTTCCTTTCCTTGTGATTTTTAATCTGTGCGATTATGGGATTGTTTGGTAAGGGAACAATCTCGTAATCATGTTCCACATCCCAAAGATCCAAAGCTTCTAGATATATCTGCATTCTGACTGCCCAGATCTGATAACTTTCTCCATTAAAAGATGGTGGTGCCATTGAAGAAAAACTTGTTTCTCCGTCCATGGAATTTACTAAAACAGATTAATGAACACATACAAGTCCCTCAAGAATAAAAAGCTCTGATACCAATTGTAGTTAATTAAGGAAGAAATCTAGAAAAGAACAACGGAAAACTTAAGAGTAATGAAAGATCAGAACTATAAAACAATGAAGAACAATAAAGAAGAGATAAATTTATTTAATTTTTTTGTTTTTATTCACTGCCTAAGACGTGCACTTATAATAGAGAACTAACTTTATGTCCTAAAAATCAGCAATACATCTGCTAAAGATAAACAAACTCCAGGAGACTAGATAAATAAGTTATTTGAGGAAAATAAAAGTTAATTTACTGCAGTAAAATAAATAAAAGGTTGCAGTCCTAAAACATAGCAACTAACAGATTCAAATGGTTTAATGTTTATAAAAACAAATAAGAAAATGTATAATTAAAATAAAAGTAAAACTACTATTAAAATTTCCTTTATCCCTTATAGATTCATCTATGCTCTTATTTATAAGCCATAACTTATTTCAATAATTTTAATTTCTCATAAAACCACAACAAAATTTGTTTTTTCTATTGATTCCTGCAAATTGGATAAAACACAAGTTGAAGAGATTTTTATCTATCCTCATAGTTTCTTTCTTTAATCTATTTGTTGTCTAAATTTTTTTTGATTTGTTTGAGCTCGAATAATTTGTGCATATTCTTCCTTCATCAAACAAAATCATCCCACTTTGAATCCTTCTTCTTGTTTAGTTTCTTAGACTTCTAATTTAAGCATGATAAAAGCTGAATTCAAGTCTAATTATTGCAAGATTGACATAATACTAAAAATTATAATGTGAAAGAATCTTGTTACCTCAAATTTAATTCTTACACTACGTAAGAATTATAATTATATTTTGACGAAAACAATATCACTTGTGGAATTTATTTTTTATTTTTGCTAGGCAAGTATTTACAGAACTGTTTTCTTATAAACAATATTAATTTTTTTGATCCACCTAACATGAATTCTGGATTTTTTCTAATTTTTCATGTGTATTAATCCATGATTTTTTTGTTAATATGGCTGATCCTATATATTTGACTCCAAATTTTCTAGGAATAACTGTAATGACTATAACTTTTGTAGGATCCACACCACATTTTTTTTTATAAAAAAAATCAATTAAGGATCACAAAATAGGAATTTAGGGATTTTTCGTATTTTAATATGTATTAATCTATGTATTTTTGGAACATAACTTCTACAAGATTTTCTTTAAAGTGCAAGGGTCGCAAAATAGGACATTTCTTAATTTCTCTTTACCAATCACATAATCAACTATGTCTCATATCCTAAATTAGTTAAAGATTAGACTACACTCTTAAAATGATTATAAGAAATATCAAATCAAATGTCACTACAACATCTAAGCTTTATCGCAACTATTTGGTATCACCTATATGCACAAGTATATATTGTTTTTATTTTAGGTCTACCTCGTCCCCTTTACTTGCAAATAGGACATATAAGAAAAACTTAACCACCAGAATTGGTGACAAATCCTCAATAATAGTTGAGTACTGTTTGTCACCTCTGCCTATTTGTGTAGGTTTCGTATCTATCATTATTGCTTAAGCCATCAGGCTGTGTACACACTACCCTCCCGTTATCACACTTGTGGGACTATAGTAGATATGTTATTTTAAACACGATTTAGAATACGGGGTTCATCAATATTTAGCTACGTAGTTATTCTGATGACAAATTATACTTCTCAAAAAAAGGAGCAGAGTCTAGCAGTGAGATACCACAAACACAGGCGCGAGCGAAGAAACTCGGGGTGAGGAAGCAGAGGTAAGAGAAGTACTGTCCGGGAGTTCAAATCTTTGCGCCACCTTATCATGCACCACTTACAGCCTAGGGTACCTCTGAAGGACTTTTGAGATGCATGACAGATACATCAAACTAGTTACTTACTTCATTAAGTATTACGCCTTCATAGTAAATCGAATTTATTTTCAGAAAGCGTGAACACTGATATTTCAACTTTCGAGGTTTCATGTACCTCAAGTTTTGGTGATAAACAGAAGACGTCTCCTAACTTACGTCTTTTGACTTATTTTTATTATTTTAACTTTAACGAGTGCTTAAAAACTATTTTGACAATTTAAAAAGCACTTAAATAAATCCAAACATGCTCAAAATCTCTTCAAACTAGCTTAATATATATGTTCCGAAGGAGATATTTTATCTATCTCAGTGGCTAAACTAAATATTTTTGCCTTCACCTCTATGGATCGTAAACAGAGTTTGTAGTTGTCAGACTACTCTGTAAACTCTGTTAGGATAGTCTGGCAAAACGGTCATAACTTTTTACTCCGAACTAAAAATGATGCAAATTTGTGATGCTGAAAGACAGACGCATCATACCTTTTAATTTAAGAAAATGAAATTATACGTTCCAAAGATAATCTCACTAATTTGATACACCAGAAAGTAGTCATAATTTTGGGGGTTTCCACTCTGTTTTTTGTATCATAATACCTATTTTTGGAACTGATCATAGTGCTCTAAGTATAGAACATTATGAATTATGTATTAAGCATCATTTTGGATATGTATACATTACGCTGACTTTAGATTGGAACAAGACTGAACAACTTGAAATATCGTAGATACATTGTACCACCCCCCGTAGCAAATACAAAAATTAGTTTTTTAGAAAATATGCAGGTGCACCGACGTGAACATCGATGAACGTACCTGACCTACGATCCGTTCTGTCCACACCATCGTGGTATCAGAGACTCCCAAAACTAGTCGGGAAAAAAAAAAAAAAAAAAAAAATGGCTAGTCTTGATCGACGAAACGGTACCTACTTCCGTGAGGGCTCAACACGGTCCCGTATTCGTGCCATCATTTAGCCCCCCTGTCATCCACCTCTGCCAAGAGACGCACGGATACCAGCACGGTCTGTAAGTGGAACCGCACGAGTCCGGAGGTTGACTATATCCAATAGGTCAAACTTCAAATGATCATAACTTTTAAGCACAAATGAATTCGGTGTCCCATGACATCACAACAAATCGATAATTGATTTCTTTTTAAGCACCTGGCCTGCTAAATCAGAGCGCCCGAGTAAAAATATTAGGCCTGCTTAGTAAAGCAGACCTTGTCGAACAGAACACTAACATACTGACCACGACGAACCGACGATTGAATGACGACCGTCTTCCAGATCGTCGTTTGGTCCGACGTAACTACCCAGGGTCCCTTGGGTCTTTTCCCACTTCGTTTTAAACCTTACGTAATCTTTTTTGACCCTAATTCATCTAATTTTAGTCATTTTAAAGCCTATAAACATACTAAAACTTACCTAGATCAAAATCATTAACAAAAGTAGAAAATTGGAAGTAAGAAAGGAGAAAAATGCTCAAACCCTAGTTCAACGAATGCAACACGTTCCTAATCAGGTATGTGGGATTTCACTAATGGGTTCCTTTCACATATTGGGCCCTAGTTTTTACAGTCAGTTATTATTCTCCTATCATGATTAACCTTGGGCTTCCTAGATGTACAATAGACACTTCATGATTTCTTAAAGTATACGTTCCAAATCAAGATTATCATTTTATTACCCGATATCGCATGAATTTCAAAACTCTTGCTTTTTTGTCTTTCGTTCTGAATTACACTGCTAGGTCAGATATTTTCAGTTTACTTCAGATATACATGCCGCGTTATATATGCTAATTACCAGATTATTGTTGGCATTCTCAGTTTGCATGTTTAGTTTTGAAGCGATCCAGACTCCAGTATTCCAGAAATCAACATAATCATGTTAGTAATAAATTTAATGGGAGGTAGCATAATAAACGAGTTTCGACTAAGGAGTCAACGTACCAAAATAGTCCCAGAACTCCTATAAAGCAGGTTGTAGTCCCCTATGTGGGCATCCAGTTAGTGATCCGCCAAGCATGCCTTTAGACCTTTGGCGAGTGTAAGTGGGTCCTCTCATGGGGCTGTGGCATCGGAATCCACTCTACTCATGTGGTTTATTACTGGTTAGTAGTTTCCCACAAGTTCAATCAGACTCTCTGCATTACCATTTATCTGTATATTCCAGTATCAGTTATTCCAGCCTGTTTAAATTGATCATTGGATCCATTTAGCTCAAATTTTCTTTTTCTATACATGTTAGGATTATATACTTGCTTTTTGTTCTGTTCAATTATGTTTTATTTCACTTGACTCTATCCTACATGCTCAAGATACACCTTCACGTACTAACCCTAACGTGCGCTACAATCTTCTCCTGTGATGTAGGTTCAGGTTTCCAGTATTCAGATCACGCATCGATCGATTTCCGATTTCCCTTCATCAGCAGTTTCAGTGTGAAAGTCCTCAGTCTCCGAGGACCATAGTCCATGATTCATTTAGTCTTTTAGAGTCATTTAGTTTCCAGTTTTGCTAATTTAGCTGGCTTGTCCTAGTATTTCCTAGTCCAGTTTAGAGTCTTATTTCACACATGTTAGCTTCATCTTATATTTAGTTAATATTTCCTTTGTTTAAACCATTAGGCTTCAAATTCTAGTTATAGAACATGGGTATTCCCAATCTTTTTAGTTTAAATTTATGAATTTTCGCTTCCGCATCAGTTTTATTATCTTTATATGCTCATATCATTCAGCCGGGTTGCTTGGGATCACTTGTGGTCCGAGGTTCTGTGTCGCTCTGGGGGAGGGGCTCAGCTCGGGGCGTGACCATAACACACAACTGATTTGGTACTACATATATAACCTTTTAAACTTGAATAGGATTGAAGATATTGTGATAGGTGCGTAGAAAATAGAACCAAACCGCAAATCGAGTCAACCTAGAGAAAACAACTCGACTATACTAGTGGTTGGTTTGACTTGGTTTGGTGTTAAAAAAAAACCTGCTATCAAGTGGGTTGGTTTGGTTTCAAACTAAAAAATAAAATCAACCCGAGAACAGAACCAACCCCGACTTATTATTTAAATTTTAAAAATTTATTTTACACATACAAATATTAGTTTGATCTAATTTTTAAAATAACATTTCTTATACTTTTCATATTTTTGATCTTTTACTATTTAGTCGTAAGTTTGGAACTTAGAATTTTGGATGGTCCCTAAGATTTAGTCCCATGTGTTTAGAATTATAATAATCTTAAATCAAAATCAAATATACTAATGCAAAAATACAATCAAATTTTAACACTAAGTACGACAATAAGATTGAATATTTGATCTTTGATTTTTCATTGGGTTTAGACATTGGAAATACATAATTTATTTTTGAATTCCTTTACTATTTAGTCATGTAACTATACTTACCTACACTTATTTAGCCTATTTATACTTTACATTATATCCTGTTCCTTAATGCTTTGTTAACTTGCCAATATTTGTTTTACACAATTCATTTTCTTATATAATAGAGTCTACTCTATCATATATATCTATAATATTATATATATATGGTATATACTATATATAATATATATAATATATTATATATGTCACGACCGGAACTATAAACCCAGACGCTACGGCTTCCGTGAACTACTCAAGGTCGAAAACAAACGCCTACTACGGCCTGTTTTACTTTACAAGGTGAATTTAGAGCGGAAAATTTGAAATTTTTGATTCTTTATCATACGTGCTAAACTTCTTATATTTCTAATCGTTATCTCAAACCACATCGAACATTAGAGACTAAGCACCTGAAGAAAATAAGTATTAAGTATTAATTGTATAATCGGCCAAATATACACCAATACAAAAGTCTGAACCAAACCTAGGAATAGAACACTAGAGGAACATGCGCCACTAGCTCAACTCTAAAACTACGCGAGATTTAAAACGAAGCATCCGCCGAAATCCTGAGGACCTACCAACTCCGGATGCCTGCTACGTGCCGAGATAGCTGTCACACACGCACTGTAGCTCTACCGTCCACCTGTGCCCTGCACCTAAAGTAGATATTCTTGTAATGAATAGTACACCTTGTAGTAAGTATGGGTATATGCAAAAACACACCAAGGACATGCATGAGAAAGAATAGTTTTATCCTACGACTGATTTTTTGGAATTCAAGCGAGTGGACTTGCACATTGAGATTTGGAAAGTATGCCCTGAGTATATGCATCATTAAATTATCGTATTACAACAACACACTAACAACTTCCTATAGCACATCTCATAGACATAACACTAACACATACTTCTTGCATATTATTCATTCAATTATATAGACAACAATCGTATCATGGACTTGACCTTAAGACTTTCCACAAATGAGGGCTCAACATTCTGAATTAGACCTCAACTAGGGACCTTTCTTTAGCAAACACGCGTTGCGTCCCTCATTCATACGTATTTTCACTTCAGTTCATTCATAAGCCAGTGTGAACACCAACTAGACCTAGGATTTAGTTTCAGAAGACCGACTTTCATTGGGTTGTGTTGTGCAATGTTCAGGAATAACATAATGTCTTACCCCTGACTCAGCTGACCTCTTGATTGTCCTATCCATAACACCATTCGGTTCATTCATGTCTTTATATAAAGTTCATGTTGAGGCTGGCTCATTTCATTCTTGAAGAACTTTAACTTTAACCGACATAGATCACATTGTGACAACCATGGAAGTCCATTTGGATTTGTCTCCCCCACACCCCCGAAAATAGTTGGAATCACCGGCCAAAAGTGACTCAATCCACATGCTAGTTTATAATGGGAATTTAACCCCCATATCCTCATTGCAGTATAGTTTAGACTAGGAGATGTATAGAGACCCATACCCGCAAGCTGGACAATCTCATCTCATGAAGTTACGGGTGAACCCGTCGCCTTCCCAAAGAAGGCATCACCGCTCATAGCTAGCCTACTCGATGCTCATTCGGGGTGTGCATCGTCGGTTTCTGTTTGGTTTTTATATTAATCGGTTTCGGTTTACGGTTTTCAAATTTTAAATATGCTAACCCATACAAACAATAAGAACATTTTTTTATCGTTTAATTAATCACTTTTTGCATATTAATCGTTCCGTATTTCGTTAACCCAATAAGAAAGTGTCGATCAAATCGATGGTAAGTAGTATTTTTAGTAATTACATGTTACCAACTTACGCCAAAGCATAATCAGAAAACTTTGATGTTGGATTAAATTACTACATTCCCCAAGCTTGCATAAGCTATCGCCTACAAATTACGAACTATAATTAAAAACTAAAATAAATATTTCAATGAGACATCTGACTAGTTGTTTGAGTCCACCAATCATCACAAATTCCACCAATTTCCTACCACAAAAATCAATAGCCTACAAAGCTAATATTTGACTCTAGTATGTATTAATTATGTATATTTAATGAGGAAGGATAAGTAGTAAATACGTATTCTTATGGTTTTCGGTTTACCCAACACCCAATAGAAAACCGAAACAGACCCAATAAACCAATACTATTTTTTCTAACCTTAAACCCCATCATCCATTAACCATAACCCATAACAGTTTATCGGTTCGATTTCTTGGTCGGAATTTCGATTTTTGCGCACGACCCCTAGTGCTCAGTATAAATTTCCATTACATTCAACTCATACATCTGCAGCTGACTTCTAGTATGAAGGACTAATTCTCAATAGATGAATTTCTCATCTTAGTCATTTCTATAAGTGTTTAAAACCAATATTTTTCATTGAGAGTGTTTGTTCATAAGACTGGTCTCTTCATTATCGTACACCTCATTGGTTAGTACGTATTGGGAACATTTACTTAGGCTCATATTGCGATTGCTCTCCATCATGACTTATCCTCACATCATGATGTCACCACATCTTTCATTATAGCACCTTGTTTTTCATAGTTACTCACCTCTTATTACGTGAATGTTCATTTCTTCAGTTCATAATCATCTCATCATATGCATGCACTTGGCCATTTAGATGTATCTTACCTTCGTATTAACCTCCTAAGATTCTCATTTCATCATTACTATATCGTAACCATTCGTTTCATTTTTTTTAACTATGTTAGACGTATGTGTCTAACATCCAAGCCATGAGGGCCCAAAAAACAAAAAAAATTTCATTGTTTTGCTAGTGATTCTACTTTCCTAAGATTATGATACAACGACTTACGTATCTGTATATATGCCAGATTCTTTAATTTTTTATCTAATTAGATGTCCTTTTCTTGAATAGTTTTACTCACATATGACTTATGTATCAAGACGAGATTTTTGGGCACGGGATCCAAATCTTGCATCCTTGGATGATCATTTATATTATTCAATGATTTTTATTTTCTAATATTCATAACATTAGAACTCTAATTAAATCTCACATTTTCATTGAAATATATTAATTGTTTCTATTTTAATTAGATCTCAATAATACTCAATATTTCATGAAAGAATTAATTTTCTATTTTTAATTAGAATTCTAAATTAAATCGCAATATTTCAAATTAAAGAATTATTTTGTTGTTTTGAATTAGAATTCGAATAAAATCTCCATATTTATCTGAAGAATTAATTTTCTATTTTATTATAATTCTAAATTAAAATATCAACAGCACGAATCGCAATTTTCTATTTTAATTAAATTCTATGCAAATCCTCAATATTTACATGAGAGATAAATTTTCTATTTACAGATTTTAATTTTAATTAACCGAGGGTTGGGGGGGTTCGAGCCCCCACACCCCTTGATTATTTTTTTTTGGATTAAATTCACGCCATAGGGGGGGAGGCTTGTGGTTCAAAACCCCCCACATCCCCCTTATTTTTCTTATAAATTTTCGCTGAGGAGAAGCTGTGGGCTGGTGGGTTCGTAACCCCCACCACAGTGTTACCCCTCCATCTTTATTTTATTTAATAGAGTGGCAGTGAGTGTTGTGGGATCGAATCCCCACAGCCCCACTTTATTCCCTTTTTCTTCTGCCACTCCCTTCGCGTTGTGCTCGGGGTTTCGACCCACGCCTCAACATTCCCTTTTTTTTTGTGCGCGTAGCTGGGGGTCGCGAGTTCGATCCCCCAGCCCCATTTTCTTTTTTTTTTTCTCGCGCAAGACAGAGGCAAGGGTTCGATTACCCCCAACCCCTTTTTTATTTTTTATTTTTTTATTTTTCTGGTGAATTTCGCTGGGGTCCCAACCCCAGTTTGAATCCCCCTTAATGCATTCATTTTTTATTCATTTATTAAGGCAGACCTTGGGTGAGGTCTTGGGTTCGATCCCTACAGACCTTACCTATTTTTTTTAATTTCCAGGCACCCAAAATTTCCAGAAATCGCCTGCAATAATTTTCAATTCTGGAACTTTGTTACACATTTTTTTATGCAGTATTGTTCGCGGGTAAAAAAAAACATTGGCCACATTCTTCTTAGTCCTTTATTAGGATTCATTATAAAAGTTTAAAGGTATGATTTGTCTTTGTTACTAGAATTTCTAGCATTTCAACCTTGAACATCAGATTTTTAAGGGCCTCTAATGACACATAAAACACGGAAGTAAATTCTCTAATCTATTAAACAATGCCTAAAGAGACTCAAAGTCTGGTCTAAATCGTGCACACATACATAGTAATACATTCATATTTTCGAAAGACAACAATATAAATCACATCAAGCATGACCACATTCTCCAGAAAAAGATCGTTCACCACACCAAGCCAATGTCCCTAAACTCTACCATCAAATACCACCAACCTAAGATCAATCATTGGAGCTAGTGACAAGGGCCTCACAAAGGGGACCACCCTAATTTTCCGGAATGAATATCTATGAACATTAGGTTCCTTTGGAAGGGACTCACGAAGAAGACTCATCCTTTATTGATGTTCAAAACAAGAATTTGCTGCCAAAAATCTCACCAAAATCAGTCCAATTTCCCTCAACGTCCCCACCACTCACACTCAAACGCACCCTCTCTCTTCGCCTTATAACGTTTTTTGTTGCTTTATTTTTTTTCTTAATTTCAGTGAGTTCTTGCTTCAAGTGATGAAGAAACTCTTGATGTATCTCGGTGTTTTGTTGTGCTTACAAATACCCGTGAGAAGATGGAAGAACGTGGAGAGAAAAGAGTTTCAGAGCGTGTGTGTGAGAAGAGAGATCAACAGATTAGGAGACTAAATGCAGCTTAGTCAATAGATTAATACATTAATACAAATCTGATTTTATTTTATTATAAGCGCAGGACATGAATGCTTCACTTTCACATTTTTAATTAATAATTAACACCCTAAGTACCTTTTATTTCCATTTATTATTTCCTATTTGTTTGTATCGTTACAATATATATATCCATTATTTGTGTTATATTCTTAAGCACGACTTAACATAGTTTTATTCTGGTAGGACTTGAAAAAATATTTGACTTATAGTAAATTATATGTTTGTATAATACTTAAGCGAAACCCCCGAGAAAACCGAAAAAAAACCTTGAGGTTAAACTCGAGTTTTAGTATGTGGTGCGTTATGAGATTTAAAAATTCGACACAATGGCTTTGGTTGATATTTTGAAACCCAACCAACCCACCATGTACACACGACCCCTAATTTTTAAAACTCGATCACTATAAATGACACTTAGGTAAGTATTTATCTATCAAGTAATTTATTTGAGCAGTAAACACTAACACACAAGATATTAGAAAATTGAAGACGAAAAGGTAAAAAGAATATTTTTTCAGACCATAATTCAAGAACTAGAAAAGAAATTGATAAAAAAATAGTTTTATCTCTTTAGAAACTAGAAATCGATAAACTGGAGAGAGAATGAATTTGAAATTCAAGAATGATGTGATGAAGACAATTGTGATCTGGAGTGGTTAATTAGAGCCGTCATTATGGGGCCAACTAGGCCCGGTTGGGCCGACCTGGCCTAACCCGAGATTTAATAGACTGAGCTTGATTTGTAGCCCACTTTGAGAAAGACTTGTTATTCTGCCTGAATCAAGTCTGCGTATTTGTGGGCTTGACAATATCGAATGGGCCGGCCCGTGGGCCGATAAACATTAAATTAAAATATAATATAATATTAAAATTTAAAATTAAGGAGAGTGCAAACTCAAAACAATTAGGTTAGCATTTCTATTTATATACTTTTATCCAAACTGTGAACACTTGCATAGCCCGTAATTGCTTCATGAACTTACAAAAAAAAAACTTAATTAGCAAATAAAAAAAAACACTTCAAAAACAAAAAAAAAATATTGAAAAAACGTAATAATGTTTTTTTTTCTTTAATTTTAGCTTATAACTTAAACACACTACTATTATTTACATAAATATACTATATTAAGAAAATATTTATTATTTATAGCATAAATATTCTTTTCACTTGAACACTTTAATATATTTATGCTTACAATTTTAATATTATATTTAAGAGAACAATATACAACACCTCTAGTACAGTTTTATTGATACTAATATACTTATCACAACTTAGATCCACATCTAATACACTTATCCTTTTTATCCGAAAAGAGTGATTTTCGAAAGCGTTCTTTATTTTGAATATAATTTTTCGACTTTAGAGTCGCCATTAATTTTTTAGCAGAAGTATCAAGAAAACTCGTTTCGAAACACAATTTACACACCAGAACAATTTCTTTTGAAAACATTTTTTAGGGTTCGGTATTCTTATTAGCGGTTTCTAGGAAGGTGTAAAGCCCCTAAGACATCAACTACCGCTTAAATTACGGTTTCAACGCTTACTTGATTTGACTATTTATTTTAAGGATTGCAAAACATTTTTTATTATTTGAACTTCTTGAACATACCCTTCCGAATTTCAATTTTCAAAAATATTTATTTGTTTATCTTTAAATTTTTTGCGAAGCTGTTTCTAAATTCAACTTTCTTAAGTTGTGATTCTAAAAAAACGCCTTATCATTTGAAACCGTTATCGTTTAGATTCATTTGGATTTTTTAAGTTTTGAATAAAATAAAAAGGCCATTCGATGGGTTTGGATTCCTCTAATCCCACACGACATTTAAAACATACGTAAACAAATAGCACAGACGAGTATAGAGAAGCGAGGGAGAAGAGGTTTTGGATCCAAATTTCGTTCTTTCGCCTTGACCGATCTTGGCCCACCTTCTTTGTGCTTTCGACCCATTTTCTCTTTCGTACCGCCTATCTCAACGAACACAAATGACATATAAGGAATGGAACGACGAGGGCTTGCCATTTACCAAAAACTCCAAATAATAAAGATAAGTACGTAAAAGAAATGTCTTCTAATCCTCGTCTTTCGATTTCCTTAATCTTCAGAATTGGATTGGCATATCTGTCGTGATAGTTTGACTTTATTTAAATAAAGAAGTTTCGAGCCTTTAACGCTCTTCCGAATGCATATAGAAAGGCGAAGTCCAAAATGGACTCGGGAGGCAATTTCACATGCGACACAATAGGAATGAATTAGTATACAAAACAACAAAATAAATCGAGTGCATTTCGAATGAAAAAAAAAACATAATAAATCAAAGAACATATAACTTCGAAGAAAGCCAAACGAAACCCAACTAAGGATAACCAAACTTGGCAAGCTAGCTCTAAACAACAACATATTTTATCAAACGAAACGTACTTCCGCAATAAGCCATCACTACTTTATAAAAATTCATAAAAACGAGTACTATCCTAAATACGGACCCCTCTAGAAGCATACCCTTAAACACCGTCACATACAGGATACTATGAAGTAAAAACTATCACCTAACCCAACATTCATCAATAAATCAGATGCCCGTGAATTCTTAAAATCGAACCTAGATGAGCTTACAGAGGATCAGCGAGCCTGGATGGCAAGAGAGCACAACAAACATTTAATTTTAAAAGAATGAAACAGCACCTATGATGTTCATAAATGACAAACAATACTCGTCTAAAGAATCGAATTTACCAAACAAAACAAGCATGGCCAACAGATTAAGCAAACAGCAAGACCAAAACTCCGCAAGTGACGACAACGGCATGTCATATCTCATCTAATGTTGCGACAAGACGCGACTTAACAGATAACGACTACATAAACTTGACTTGAAGAGAAACGAAAGAATAGCAGTAGACGAGCAGCAGAACAATAAGACGAAACACGAAAACACAATGGCGAAACATAAACGAGATTTTCCATTCTTTCTATTTCTTTTTTAGCAGTAGAGGAACAAGCCAGCAAATAGAGAAGACCAACAACGAATATCATTTCTCACGTGACATCGAAACCGGACGCAACTTAGCCAACAACAATTGAACAAGCTTAACATGAGGAGAAATGAAGATGAAAGCACGGGAACAACAGTTGACAAACAGCAAAACCACACGAGAAACCACCATATACATCAGATACGGGAGAGGCCAAATAGCTACATACATTCACAACAAAACATGTTCGAAACGGAAGAGATATTACCTTTTAGAGTGCAGCGATACTGGGACACGAACGAGCAGCAGCAGCGATGACCTCTACCGATCGAACACACGAACAAGAGACGACTTCAAACGGAATGTCACCCCGAAATTGGATTCGAGAAGCAACTCGACAGTAAACAGAGCAGCCAAAGAAACAAAGCTTCCTCGAAAATTTCTCTTTTTTTTTTTTTCGAAACTTCAATACTCCCCAAATTCTGTTTGTTTTCTTCTTTTTTTTTTTTTCGAATTGTCCTATGAAAATCTCTAACCAAAAAATTTTCTTTTCTCAATCCTCCAAACCCAAATTCTGTTTTTTTTGTTTTTTCGAATTGTCCGATGAAAATCTCTAACCCAAAACTTTCCAAAAGTTCGTTAAAAAATCGTCCACCCCTAAACTTTTCAACCAAACTTCCAAACTCCAAAAAAAATCTAAAATTTCGTGTAATCTTCTAACCCCTTTCTGATTGAAGACAAGGGTAGTTTGATTTTATAGAGGAGAAGACGAGACAAGCCCCCCCCCCCCTTGAAATTCAAATTTTGAATCCCCTTTTAGTCAAAACTTCACGAGGAAATCGCGTGTTGGCGAGGGTGAAATTGACACCTCGCAGACCTACTTTACAGGGGAAGGGTCTCTGGGGGGTTGTTGGCGTTTGCAGGAGATGGCGGTCTTTTGCATTTTTTTTTGTTTTGCAGGTTGCGATGGGAGGGGGAGAGAGAAAGGGAAAGGGGAAGCTCGCGTGGGGGAGACGCGGGAGAGAGGGAAGGAGAGGAGAGAGGACGTGAGGGAGACGCGATGGGGTTGCTGGCTTTCTGCTTCGCGTGATTTCTGGGAAATTTCGCTGGGTTTCCTTTTTCTGCGTTCTGGAAAAAATGGCGTGAAGGTTGGGAAAGGAAGAAAGGGAGAAACGGGTCGGGTCGGAGCGGGTTATGGATTTAAGTTGGCGGGTCGCCTGGGAATATTGAATGGGCTGGGAATTGAGATGAATGTTGGGCCTGAGGTTAATTTGTGGGTGGGTTTTAAAGGAATTGGGTTGGAAGTTGAGGTGGGCTGCTAATGAACAAAAGGGAAGAAGTGGGCTGGGATATTTAAGTTAGTGTTGGGTTGAGGGGTAATTGGGCCTGGGGAGAGTGAACGAGAGGGGACTGGGGATGTTGGGATTTTAAATTAAAGGAATTCGGGTTGGGCATAAGAGGGGCTGATGGAAAGGGAAGAGATTTAAGATATAAACATATATACATATGTGTATATAAAAATGTATATATCATATACATATATTTATTTTCGCAAGATTTATCAACACTGAACTTTAAATAAATTTGAAAAACTACGAAGCAGAAATAAACTGTATACCGACGGCGGGTGCAAAAATTGGCGGTGTCAACAATAACACAACATGTCAATTTCTTACCAAAAAAGTATAATATATTTTAAAACAGTTACAATACATATATATTAGGTTGAACACATAAGCAACCCCTTGAACTTGCACACTTTTTTTGTTTAGACGCCTTAATGAGGCCATATTCGTATTGAACACCTTATCTATACACAAAGTGTGTCTATTAGACACTTCAATGACATTACCCAAAAATATGTAGAGTGATTGATTTTCAAATACTATAATATGAAAGAAGAGTCAATCATACCGTGACATGTGGAAAATTAAAAAAGTATCTTTCACAAAAAAAAATATTCAGATCCAGCAGCCCCCTCTGCATCTTCTTCTTTGAAGCCCCTCCTCACGCCCCAACTTAAATGTCCCATAATAGTTTTATGAACTCTCTATTGGTTCTTTTAACTTTATTATAGAAATAAAATTCATAATGTATCCTCCGCTTTCCTCCCAAACAATAATAAAACTTTTCCATCATTTATCTCCCATTTCCTCCACAAACAATATGGTCTAAATTGGCATAGTCAATTTTCTTCTTCTCTATTTTTATCATTAACAAATATGATTAAAACTTGAAATTACCAAAAATCCAAAAAGGTAACATCAGTAATTAGTATTTTTCAGCAACTTTGTTATGGGTTGTTAATCATGAGATGAAACGCAATAATTTTTTTTTGATTTTTATGGAAGAAAAATGGTGAGACTGTGAAGAAGAAAGACAGAAAGAGAGGAGACAAGTAAAAAATGGGAAAAATCTAGAGTTGGATAAATGATAGGGGAAGATTTGGACCGTTAAGTGTGCCAATCACACACATCAGTTTTTTTTCCACTTCACGCGCTCAAAAGGCGTGCCTCAAACAACAGGTGACAAGTCAGCCAAGTGTGTTTGATAGGTACACCTTTTGAGTGGTTTAAGTGTACAATAGGTAGAAGCTCTTGTGGCCGCTTATGTGTTCTCCCTATATATTATATATACCTAATTCAATTTTAACACATATTATAGATTTATCATAGTATTATTATATAATGCTATAAATGATAATAAATAAAAATATCATTAAACCTAGAGGATTTATTAAAAGTATAATCTTTTTTGATACTTATTGGGGGGTGGCAAACGAAACCGACCAATAAATCGAACCGAGAAAATGTTATTGGGTGATTATATTGAGGTTTTGGGTTGTTGGGTTTTTAATGGGTTAGATTTAGAAAAAATATATATTGGGTATATTTGAGGTCGGTTTCGGTGTTTTCTATTGGGTTATGGGATAAACCCGATAATCAATAAGACGATAATTATTACTACTTTTACCCTTCCTCAAATTAAATATACATAATTATAAGAAATAGATTAATATTAGCTTTTCAGGCCTATGTGATTTGTTGGTTAGGAAATGGTGAGAACGTTGTTGATTATATGGTGGATTTCAAGGCAACTGTCAAGATTGTATCATTGAAATATTTATTTAGTTTGAATTCTAGTTCGTAATTGAGGAGATAACTTTTGCAAGTTTGTGAATGTTAGTAATTTGCATCAACATTCAAAGTTTTCCTATATGTTTTTAGGGGTAAGTTTGTGGTAACATGTAATCCAACATACGTACTATTATATATTATTGATCGCATTTTCTTATTGGGTTACACCGAAACCGAACCGATAACATCAAAACCGATAAAAATCGATAAAATTTTTTGTTGGTTTGTTTTGGGTAGCTATTTTAAAATCAAAAAAAACCGAACCGATATATGGAAAACAGAACCAAAACCGACAGATGCAACACCTAATACTATATAGATATTTAAAAAAATACCATTTATATGTTAGTAGTGTTCTTAGTTTATATAGGTGTTTTTTGGTTGTTGATTTACTGAAGGCATAACCTATTAAAATTGAATAAAAGCCACCACCCGGGGAAGTAATGGGAAAGAAAAAAGCAAACAGCAGAAGCAAAATCACAAGAAATAAGGAAAAATTTTGAATCGATGTAGAGTTAGGCAGAATTGCAGAAGGAGGCGAAGGAGTTGATTGGCGGAGTCGAAAAATGGGGTTTTAAGTACGGTTGTACAGTCGGACACTCCATGCTATATTGCGGAATGTCTCATTCATAAAATACTCTGTTTTCTTAGTTTTGAAGAAGCAACTCGTCTTTCCAAAACATGGCTGCAAGCTTGGTCGAATCTTCCAAACTTGGATTTCACAATTGATTATTTAAAAGACAATGATATGAAAATAGTTGACGATATCATGGGACGGAAAAATCCTTATAGAAAAGTTTGAATTATCAGTTGAAACGTTCATTGAAAATTCTCATGAAGTTTTACTTGTCCCTATGATTGATAAGTGGCTTGGCGTTGTACTTAGAAACGGTGTAAAAGACTTTACCATATCATCATACCCCTTGTTTATTTTCGCAATCTTGGCCGTAAACTCTGTCAGAAAATTAGTTCTGGAGTCTTGTACTCTTTTGCTAGGGAGTGTGGTGTTGTGAATTGCAATTCTTTGAGAAAACTTTCTCTATCTTGTCTAACATTAGATTGAAAAACAGGCTTCCGACTCTACTAATAGTTGTAGTGATTGAATCTTTCACCTTTAACTGTTGTTTGGGGATTGAAACAATGAATACTCAAAAGATTAAGTCGGTTTCCCTGAAGTTTTTGAAGATTCAGCATTGTGGAGGAATATGGGAGATTGATGCACCAAACTTGGTATCACTTAAGTATGCCTGGAAAGACATTCCTCAAATTAAATTTGTGAGAATGTCAAGTCAACTGAAGTACTCAAGAATCGTTTTCAAACTCTCAGAGAGTGACAATGTAAATGCAGCATGGTTTTGTAAGTTGAGGAAGTTCCTATCAAATTCGATCTCTTGGTCTGAGTTTAGCCATTGTATTCTATAGAGCCAGCGACATCAACAATTCCCAAAATTTGCAGGGGACCATAAAGGATTCTAATCCGCAATGAATGTTTAGATGTCGACCGTTATATGGACTAATAGGAAGAGCTTCAACATGTTGGATTGCATGGGTATGGAGTAGTCAGCCTAGGAGAACTAGACGTGTTTCAACAAGTAAAAAGGTCACATTTTCATCTGATCATTTGATGTGATATGAAGAAGACATTCGAGTCATGGAAGCACACCTCTTCTTAGCCAATTAAAGGAGTAACAAGTCTACAAATTTACTTGAAGAAGGGGGAGTGGCCGCCTGTGGAAACACAAAAGTGGTGAGTGGTTAACAACAACTCTGAATATGGGTTTGGTGTTATTTTTATTGATTGGTGATGCAGTTTACTCTATTAACAATTGAAAAATTGAGTTTAGTTTTATTCTTATTCCAATTCAACTTAAGAACTTAAAATTAAGATTTGCCATAAACTTCTTATGTGAAAGTAGTTAAAGTAGTCTTTATCAAACATGATTAAGTTGGAAATATCAATACACAAGGACCAGTATGTGGATTTCCGGTTTTTCTTGTTATTGTTCATGTGATTTGTTGTACATATTTTGGCACAGAATCGTCAAGAAAATGACTAGTAGCTCAATGTTGTTGTGGTTCCTTCAGTTTCTACAGATATTTAGCACTGTGCATTCATGTCTGAACCGCGAATAGTGAAAACAATGACCCTATATACGATCATGTTCGGTCATATAATTGTAAAAGGGGATGATCATGATTATGGAACTTTACTAGCCGTATTGACTCGTCTCAACTTACTGTTCTGTTTTTATCGACTCCCCGACATATAATTCTGTTTTGGACTTGTCACATCTGTTTCATAATGAGGAAATTGAGCCAATGCTTGTTTACTTTGGAAAAATTGTGTAACACCATGAGCAGTAGTCAACAGAAAAACCATCCTGATTTGTTTTTTCAACTTTTTACTTGTTGATTTTGTAAGTTTGAAATTGATAATCTATTTACTCTTTCATGGCTCATTTCAACTTCTCGTCTGTGCAAGATATTGTGATATCTGATATGAATCAGTCACAACCATTTGAGTAATGGTGGTTATGAATCAGAGATGTGATAGAAAACCAGAAAAAGTATTAGGTTTCTTGTTAGCACCCTACTCATTATTCAATGATATTGTTATGGTATCCATTAACAGGTTTTTGTCAAGAGTATATATATAGTTTTTTGTTTTTGGTACATATGTGATTTTTGTGGGCCATCCCCATTACCAAACTTTGAATATCTTTGTTGCAAATTCAAAGTTGGTAGAGTGGTAATCTGAAAGAAGAAAAACGTGTTTTGTGCCAATTCAAAAGTGTTAGAGTAGGTAAGCTATGAAGACAGAAGAAATTGTAATGTTTTTCTTTATAGCAATTTGGAGGGTAGTAGTGTTTTGTTCTCTATAAAGGAGGAATTCTTCATTCTAGTACACCACAAAGAAGTACAAAAGGAGAGAAAAGAAGGAGAGTGAGGGCCATAACAGAGGAAAATAATCTGTGAGGAAGAAGAATAGAGGTGAGAGCGACATTGTAGTTCGAGTGGAAAAAATCAAAGAGTGTTATTTCTTTTGAATGTGTAGTGGTCTTTGGAGTTTTACTCAGAAATACAACGTTAAAATCAGCTTAATCTTTAGTGAGACTTCGTTGCCCTAGGGTCGTTGCTTTTCCCCTTCTTTAGGAGGGTTTTCCACGTAAAATCTTGCGTGTCATTATTTATCTTTTATTATCGTTGATTAACCGTATTGTGTGTTCCGCATTTGTGCCTTATTACCGCAAATATTATTTCTGTACTGGATTATTCCCAAACAATGGTATCAGAGCACAGTTCTGCTAATGTACAGAAATATTTTTGCAGCTTTAGGCCTTATTGTACTAGAACTCAATAAAAAAAAGGTCTGGAGAGTAAAGTATGAGGTCAGCAAAATTCTACGGTGTGATACGGTTTCTCAACTGGCAGAGGAGGATGAAAAGACATTGCTCCCATCCAACAGGGTTTGCCAACGGAATAAGGCGGCAAATTCCAAAAAGCCCGAATCTATGAAACTTGAGGATTGGGAAGAAATGGAGAAAAAGGATGCTAGTGCTTATCAGATTGCACTTACAGCTGATGTAGTTAATAACATCAAGATGAAGAGGTGCATTGGCATTGGACAAAAGTTAGAAAATATCTTTAAATGTCCAAAACGCTGACAAATTTAACTTGTACCCTAAAGAAGCATTAAGTTATAGGCGTGGCATATGAGTGAAGGTACAAAAAGTTTTGTTATCATTTAAATGACTTAAGGACTAATCACGCAGCTACAAACCTCGGAGTGTAAAGGATCGAGGATGAAGATGAAGCTAAAGCCATAGTGCCTCCTAAACTCGCTGCCATACTTTCCACAGATACTTTAGCAACAAAACCAGTTAAATGGAAGGACGATATTGATGTTGAGGATGTACATCAGCCTTTGCTTAATGGAAAAGATGAGAAAATGGCATGAAATCACGGACAGCTCTCATCACGGCAAGTAGAGGCAGAAGAAGTACCAAAGGAGCTCAAAACAATGGGTAGATCGGATCTCGTGGAAAGTCCAAAGGTCCGATTCAACATAAAGGCCATGGGAAATTGCTACAATTGCGATCAAACCAGCGGACACGGTCAAAAGAGATTGTACAAATCTAAAAAATGGGCCAAGGGGGGGAAAGCAGCGAGGACAGAAGAATGATGTGACAAAACAGTGCCATGGTGCAAAATAATGACGCGTTGTTTCTCCTCATAAATGGGAAGAAGAATGCATGCACTTGGAGTATAGCGTCGGAATGGGTGGTCGACAAAACAGATCTTATCATTGCCACACCGGTAATAGAACTTTTTGCAGATATTGTAGCCGGTTGATTATGGGCAATGTGAAAAAAGGGGTACACACAAGTTACTCAAAGATTGCGGGGATCGGAGACATTTGCTTAAAAAAACAAATGTTGGATGCACATTAGTGTTGAGATGGGCGCACGTACTGATTTGCGGATGAACCCTGTTACTATGCTATTTGGGTTAAAACAACATAGAGTATCCTTTAAGGACATCATATGAAAGAAAAGAAACTTCAAATATACTTGATTGGTATATTCTGATGTTTGTTGTTCAATGGATGAAGAATCGATAGGATGGTAATATATAATACTTTGTACCTTTATGATGACGCTTCCGAAAATTGGGGGTTATATCTTGAGACAAAGGGATCAGGTGTTTCAAGTGATTTCCAAAAGTTCATGCTCTGATAGAAAGAGAGAAGGTCGAATAGCTAAAACGTCTCTGAACCGACAATGGAGGTGGTACACTTCAACGAGAATTTGAAGAATACTGTTAAAACCATGGATATCAGGACATGAAAGACGTTCTGGAACCCCACAAAAAATGGTGTAGCGTGAGAGAATGAATCGCACCATTGTGAGAAGTGAGAAGCTGCTCAAGAATGGCTAATGTAACCCAAGACATTCTGGGGTGAAGCAGTGAGGACAGCGTGTTATCTTATTCCAATCGTAGTCCATCAGTCGTTGGAGTTTGATGACCATTCCGAAGAGAGTTTGGACCAACAAAGATTTGTTACTCGCACATAAAACGGTGGTCGGTTGCAAAAGCTTTTGCACATGTTACCGAAGGAGCAGAACCAAGCTAGATTGATAAATCAGTTCCTTGCATATTCATGGTATGGAGATGGAATGAGTTCGGGACAGACTAGGGATTTGTAAAGAGAAGGTCATCAGAAGTAGAGATGTAATCTTTCGAG
Organism: Solanum habrochaites; assembly: GCA_027704765.1. Taxonomy (NCBI): domain Eukaryota; kingdom Viridiplantae; phylum Streptophyta; class Magnoliopsida; order Solanales; family Solanaceae; genus Solanum; species Solanum habrochaites. The sequence continues at coordinate 71,156,969 of JAKWJA010002497.1, read as the reverse complement.
AAAGTTGGGGGGGAAGTTTGGGAAATGTGATGATCTATCCGAGAAGGCCAGAAAAGAATGGTTTATAGTTCCTAATCTTGTTACCATTCCTTCTTCTTCTACATCCCATAAATGCAGAAAGTATGATTGATTAAAGTTGTGAGCATGAAGCACAACCTGATGGAGATTGTTGAGGCAGGGGGAGAAGCGGGGCCAACTCCCCCCCCCCCGCACTGGTCCCCACTGGGTGGCGCGCGGCGCTTTTTTTTTTGCCGGGAGGAAGTATAATACCGAGCAAATGGATAGTACCTCAGTACCTAGAAGAAGAAACAATTCAACCTCTGAGAGATCAGAAAGACAAAGGATTAGAAATCAATCGCAAAAACGCCTTCCTCAGAGTATGTCCTTATCATGATGAAGGTGAGCCAGAAAGTCTTAAGGAGGTGTTGTCTATCCAGGAAAAGAAAGCCAATGGATGAAAGAAATGCACGAAAGAGATGGGATCTCTACAGAAAAATGGCAACATCCAAGCTAGTTGAACTTCCAAAAGAAAAAGACCCTTCTTAAATGCCAAGTGGGTCTTAACTCCAAGAAAGATGGTGGAAATGGCAAGTTGGAGGGACAAAGCCGATTGGTGTAAAAGGCTCGACCTCCCCCCCAAACAAAGGGGAAGTATTGATTGATGATGAATTCTTCACCTTTTGTCAAAATGGACTTCTATCGAAACTATGTGAGCTAGAATAGTCTGAGATCTAGAAGGGAGCAATTAGACGTGGGAAAACTGCAGTTCTTCACGGACTATTTGGAAGAAGAGATTTATATGGAGCAACCAGAGGGATTTGAAGATCTGGAAGAAAACATGGTTGTGCAAATTGAAATATAAGAGTTCTTTATAGGTTGAAACATTCCCCAAGACAATGGTACAAAAAAAGTTGACTCTTTCATGAAAAGTCCCACGGACACAAAGGACCTATTCGATCCAAGGTATACTTCAAAAGAAAGATTTCTGACAAAAATTTATTACTTTTGTTGTATATGTGTGCAGACATGGTGTTAATTGTAGGACAAGCCAAAGAGTTGATTGCACAGTTTGACGAAGAAATTTTTTTTGGTTGTCCCAAGTCATTTGACATGAAACGACTGGGGGCCCAGCACAACAAATTCTAGGGATGAAGATTGTTCGAGAACGTAACAAAAAGAAAGTTGTGGCTATCCAAAGACGTGCCATTGAACGTGTGTACTAGAACGCTTCAACATGAAGAGTGTAAACCTGTTCGCACGCCTCTGCGAGTCATTGAAGTTGAAGGCAAACAGAGTGTCCTACACAACAGCCGAGAAAAGGGGGGAATTGGCTAACGTTCCTATTCTTCAGCCTGCAAATTGACTGCCAATATAGGCTCCCCAATGAACAGTATGTAACAAATCTCCAGTAGTGGATTTTTATTATCGACGGACCTGCCCATCAACATCAGTATAGCCCTTCACGATTGNTGTGATTTTACTATACTATAGTGATTGTGATGAAACCAAACATGATGAAGCTATGATATCCCAATCTGATAAAAACCTCTAATCTCCTTGTTATATGATGTGTCTGTGATATAAAAGAAGACTGATGAACTAAAGTGATGAGATGGCTGCCGCCTGGTATAAAAGAAGGCTTGATGAATTTAATAGAATGGAGAGTTTGTGGATCGGCAGGTGTCACGTACCGAAACATAGAATTGTGGGACGGGTGTCACGAACCGACAATGATTGCGAGCGGATCAGAGTGTCACGTACCGACAGATAGGAATTAGTGGGACGCGGGGTGTCACGAAACCGACACACGTAGATGTAGGGGATCGGAGTGTCATTCCGTAGCCGACACATAGAATTAGTTGGCGGGGATCGGGAGTTGTCACGAATCTCGACACGTAGATGTAGGGGAATCAGAGTGTCGAGTTACCGGACATTAAGTAGAGTAGGGAGATCGGAAAGGGGCTCAGTTCCGACACATAGCAGTAGGGGATCGAGGGAGTGTTCATTCGCCGCAATAGCAGTAGAGGATCTGGAGTGTCACATACCGACAAAGAGAAAATAACAGATAAATGGAATCTTGAAAGATGACTAATATACTCAATCTAAGAACATGTTCCAAAAGAGTCTGGTGGGAGGCATTGGTCCTCATAAGATATGATCGGTGTATTTATAATGATGTTTTATACGTGTTGCTATCACTGTTAAGAATTTAGTTGATTTGTATGATGTTATCTAGAGTACATTGTTCTATTTTGAGTTGGCCGATGATTACCTATTCAGCTACTTGTGTCGGGTTGTACTGACCCCTACTTTGATGGTTTGCTTCTTGATTTATTTGTGGGTGCAGCAAAACGGGCCCGTCATCTTCCGACTCAACAGGAATTCTATCACGCCACCTTCGTCACAACGGATCTTCAGGGTGAGCTACTGCTTCTAGGCTTGGACTGGCTCTCCTCCGCATGCCTCGATGCCTTGAATCTTCGGCATAACTAGCTTTTATTTGTTTTAGCTCTTATAATACTCTTAGTTTAGTAAATTGATCATAGTGTTCTTGTGGTGATGACTTTCCAGATTTTGGGGAATTAATAGATGTTGAATTCTAGAAGTTATTGAATTGCCTTTTTAGTTTATTAGTTTAAGTCTTCCGCATTGGCTTTAATGTGTATTATTTTTTGAACCCCCCATTAGCAGGTTTGTAGATTGGTTTGTTCGCTCACTATCGGAGGGTAAATTGGGTGCCAGTCGCGCCTTGGTTTTGGGTCGTTTAGTCCTGCCATTCCGTCCCGACGTTCAAGTAGAGTCAATTCATTACCCAATTTCAGAATTTTAAGTGTTTTCGGAACGAGACCCCCAGATGGTCCGTTGTGCCCATGACTGTTGTTCTTCGTTGGATCCTCGACTACGCCATTTTTTTCATTCATAAATAAAATTCTGCTGCTTCAAAACGACTAAACAGGTCGTACAGGATTTTCATGCATGATTTTCATTTATTTTCGTAATCACCCCAATCATATATACTCTTTTTGTGTGATTCTGGCTTCTAATATGATGTTCTCATGATTGTCATGTTGCTTGTTTTGACAGTCCAAAGTCATTCATTATATTAACATGAAAATTTATTAAATTTTAATTTTTAAATTTTTATTTGGATGTCCGGTTTCTTTCTTCTTTGAACAATACACGAAGTTAGACCAATAGTAGAATAATTATTACCATCGCCACCTGTTGACACCCAATTTTGATTAATTTTTGAGCTTCTTAATTTTCAAATGATTCAGAATAATTAGTTTTATAAAAATTCAAATAATTTTACAAGTGGTCAAGTAGTTTTGGTCATTTCTATAATATTCCAAATAATAAATATGTTTTTTAAACTAATTAGGATATTTTTTTATAATCATATTTTAAAAAAAAAACCATCTCAAAAGAATTTTGCATTTTTAGTAATTATCTTATTTAGTGGTTAGTTCAAATAGGATTAATAATTTGACTATTTTATTTTTTATTATATGAGTTGATCATTCTATTTCATCTTAGATTTAAGAAGCGCGTTAATTGATCTTGTTTAAATTCATATTTTATTCACATATTTATATTTAGCCGAATTCACAAATTAATTCCAATTTGGTAAATTAGTAACCTCGATGGTCTACAATTGCAATCCATATAGCCAAAGCTTAAATTCAGTTCTAACCATATTTAATTCTAGCCTTAACTCACTTTTGGACCAGACTTTGGGCTCTTTCACTCATACTCAATTATTGACCTTGATAAGCCCACTATACTTATATTCGTAGCCTAATTATTTTCTGCCAAAAACAAAATCCAATACTTTTACTTATAACTATTGAACTTGAATAACCCTATAACTATAGTCATTTCTGTAAGTTACTCTAGTTTACAACATTTACAGTCCAAATCACAATACCACAATAACCCACTTCCAATTTACACAGACGCGTAGAGTACGTCGCCCGACCCTGTTCTTCTTCCTCGCGTGCAACAGACGACCCTACTTTTTATCTTTTTCTTCAAGCCGAAACCCAAAAATCCAACCAAATCTGGCGAGAAATCAGCGTAAAATGCAGACCCGTCGCATCTCCAAGCAGCACCAACAGTGCTCGCCCATACGCTTTGTCTTCCTATTCTGCTATGAGTTGTTGAGAAGCTGATGTTGGGTCGGGTCAGGTGAAGAAACCTTACCCCTAGAACAAGAACCAGGTTCTTGTAATTTTATCGTAACACAATAAAACAAAGATTTATCGTGGAAACCTTCTACCTCAAGGAAGGAAAAACACACGAAGTTTTTCATTAGAGTTCAAGATTTAACAACTCAGTTAATCAATGATCTACTCTAAACTTCTACCCTTTTCGATTAACTATAATTGAAAACTCTAACTCTCCACTCAACAGAAGTCCAACTCGCTTCTTAATTTACAACAGCTCTCAACTCTTGTTAACTCTTACCCCCAGAAGTCAAACCCACTTCTTGTTTACAATTCTCAACAACCTCTCTCCCAAGGAAGTCAAAACCCCCTTTTTTTTCTTGTTACAACACTCTAGGATTATTACAACTCAATAATAAACCTAGAACAAATCAATAAAGACGAAATAACCCTAGACTTTAATTGATCCAAACGTCAATATCCAATCGTTTCTGAGTAAAACAGTTTCCGTCAACCTTGTCCTTTATGTTGCTAGTGATGAAGGTGAACCTGGTCCTTGCGTTTCTGTGACAAGCCCTGCGTTTTTTCTCTCAGAAAAATAACTGGCTCCAAAGATGATATATTCCGTGATGATGCACTAACCTATCGTTCTGGCTTTGCTGGACAAATTCTCTCGATTTTCCTTTATTGTCAAAGGTGTTTTTTTTCAACTTCTTGATCTTTTTATAGATTTGGATTTGCCTTCAACTCTCAAGGAAGGAATTTACAATCCTTTTCCACCTTCTTTACTTGTCTCTATTTCTTCTTCCTTATTTGACTTGAATTGTAATTCTTTTTTCTTCTTGTTTAGTTTGGATTGGCTACTTTTTTATTTCTTTGACGTGAATTGCACTTTTTTATTTCTTTTCTTTCCTTTCTTATTTCCATATTTGGTTTTCCTTCGTTGCCTTCTTTACAAGTTCTGCACTTTTTTTTTCTTCTTCTTTGCCTCAATACTTTTTCTTCTTCCCCGCAATCTCCATAATTGTATACATACGACACCATGCCTTCACTTTATCAAATCATCAAAAACTATGTTTATTTGTTCTCCCTACTTCCCCTCCCTACTTCTCCTACTTCCAACATTTTCCCCCTTTTTGATGATGATAAACCAGGGGACTCTAAAATTAGAACATATTTGCCTTTGGGCTTATATCAACTAACTAATTATACCATTGAAGTCTCAAACAGAGGCCAGATTGATTCATGAGTGAATCGCTAAAATTTATGTAAGAGATAATTAACATGAATTAATTATGAGTTTCTTAATCTTAACAAATAAAATAATTAATTTAATTATAAACTAATTAATCCTAAACTATAAAACTCTTACTTAAACGCCAACTAAATTGACAAAATATTTTTACTAAAACTAAAAATCTTTTTGAGATGATTTTCAAATAATTCACAACTATACTAACCTAATAAACAATTATATAAAACATTTTATCATTAACAATTCTAAATGACTAACATTAAACTTAAAACAAACTACTTTGAATTTTTATTAATTGTGAATTTTTTGAAATACTTATTCTAAATAGTTTTAAATGAAGAAGCTCGGACATCAATTATAATAGGGATGGTCAAAATGTGACAACCCCCTCGATCCACATACTCAGGTATTGTCTCTGCCATGGCGGCCATTCGCATCTTTTAATCCCCTCTTATTGGCTTCGCAGCCTCAGGGAGAAGTCGAACCCGTGAACCTTGGCTCTTTACAATCCCTCCCAATGATATTCGCCTCTTACACCCAATTGATCTGCAGCTCAATTGGTAAGAAGGCGATCTCCTTGGAGGGATGTAAAGGAGCATGGTCACGGGTTCCGATTCTCCCTTGAGGTGCGAGCCAATACGAGGGGATAAAAGGCGAATGGCCGCCTGTCATAGACAATCCCTGATTATGTGGATCCAGAGGTGGTTGTCACAACAAAGGTAATTATTTTTATCTTTCTATTAAGTTTTTATGTAATTTTTTATAAGTGAGAGTGTTTTTAGATTAAAACGTGTATAATTTACACTAATATGTGAAACTAATTTTAATTTTAATGTATCATGTAAATGCATATGTTTTTAGCATAACATTTCCACTTAGTCATTAAGTAATTATGACCAATTGTTTGATGATCATTAAACAATTTGGGAAGGGATGTAAATAGACCCGCAAGAAGCCTTCTGTATACAAGTATTTCATTGAATATCTTTATTTTGGTGTTCAAATAACGGTGCTATAAATTGGGAATCATTTGAAGATCCTTTTTAAATATTTTTCATATTGATCATTCTAAGTTTTGATATATTAATATATATAATTAAATATTAGGTTATAGGTAATTAATGAATTCCTAAGATTTATGATATTGAAAGAAATTAAAAATTTAATCCTAATCTTGAAAATCTTAAGAACTTAATCTAAATTTGCGTGAGTTTTTTTTTTGGTTTAGTCTAGACACGTGCAATATGTGTGTTGTTTTAACTTCGTAAGCCTTATAGTGTTTAATTATTTGAATAACTGGATTTTATTTGGAAGTTGCAAATGAACGAGGACGACTCAAATAGATGATGTCGCCTATTGAGGCAGTGAATTTCTAAACTCTTGTTAGTGTAATGAAAGGCGTGTATTTCCTTGTGGTATATGTTGGGAAGTACTGAGACTATTGGATATGTTGACTTGTTCCACATTAATAATTCTAAGTGATGAAAACAAAGGGTATAAAAGGCAATGTGAATAATTGCTTTGTGTGTGATGTGTTGATAATAAAGATGATTGAAAGTTTGTGGCTGAGGGGGGGGAAAGGAAGGAAGGGAGGGAAGGGAGGAAAGGGAGGTGGAAAATGGAGCTAGAGGAGGGCATCAGGGGAAGCGGGAGGGACCCACTCCGGGGGGGGGGGGTCGTGGGTGTATCTCCTACAAACCTCCTGGCGCTTTGCACTGGCGGCCTGTTCAAGGGGGGAGGCGGGGGGGGGGGCTGGAGGGTGGGGGGAGGGGGGGCGGGCGGAGGGGGGGGGGAAGTGGGGAGAGGGGGGACGGCTGGAGGGGGACGGATGCGTGGGGGGGGAGAGAGGGGGGGCGGGGGGCGTCGTGGGTGGAGGGAGGTGGGGGGGGGGGGGGGGATGCCGGCGTGATTTCTTTGATGAGTTGGAGAGTTAAAGGGACGAAGGGTCTAATGTGGAAAGGGGCAGTGGAGGAGATAAAGAGAGGGAGAAAATAGGAGAGCAGGGTTGCCAAACGCGAATTGTAAGAGGAAGGGTAGTTGGGATAGGTACCATAGGCGGGTAGGAATTAGAGGGAGCACAAAATCGGAGGTTAAAGGTGAAGAGGTAGGCATTGAAACTCACCATGCGATTATTACTGTGGGAGGCTCGGGATAGGATTCTAGATGCACGCTATAACCAACGTCAGTCTTCTAAGATAAATCAGGGGTATGCTTTTGGGAGGTGTATTGGGTCTGGGTCAAACCAGTAAGGATCTGGGTGGAGGAGAGTAGGGTAGAGACAGTGTTTGGGAGATAAGCGGATGTGCCACCTAAGAGACTTAGGTTTGATGAGATCATTATAGATAGATACGTAAAGGGTGGAAAAACGCAAGGCGAGGGCGGAGGGGAAGAGAGAGTGAGTTAAAGGGAGAAAAATGGGGGAAAGTGAAGTGGATTAGTTGTCAAAATAGGAGGGCGGGTGGTGACGTAGGAGGGTTTCATGAAGAATTTGTCGAGTCTAATACCGGTCGTATGATAACTTGGTAAGTCCCTGGATAGGTAAGATTGGTTCATAGATGGGAGATAGTGTGCGAGAGGGTACGTCACTAACGGAGACGATATGGTGGAAGGGGAGCATGGTCAGGGAGGTACTCGTACCTATTCGCTTCTACTTTACGTCTGGTTAGGCTTCGCGTGGTGATGTTCTCGAATAGGTGAGGGGGGGCTGGTTTAAAAGCTGGGGTGGGGATTGGTCGGGCGGGATAAGATTCAGATAGCATGGCGGACCGGCCACCAGGGAAATTTGGCGGAGCGGTGGAACATGAGGTGTGGGGTAGCGCGTTTCTGTCAGGCTTTTGTATAGTGCACGCCTTAGACGTCGGGGTGAATGGGACCCGACGAGGATTATTTATGAGCGTCGGTTGTCGCGTGCATGGGCTGTAACACGGGGGGGAGGGAGGGGTGCGGGGGAGACTAACAAGGGGGGAAGATAGCGATTGGAGAGAGGGGGGAAAGGGAGGGAGAAAAGGAAGGAGGACGGGGAAGGGGCGAGGGGTATGGGGAACAGGGAAAAAAGCATGCCAGGAAGTGGGTTAGGAAGAGGAAACGAATAGGGACGGGGAAGAGTGGAGGGAGGTTGAAAGAAGCAGTGAGAGGGAGAAGGGTATGTTAAAGGGGCAAAAATGGGGGGGGGGGGAGAAATGGTGAATAAGGGAGGATTAAGGAATGAAGAGACAGAATTGGGGTTTAAGAAAAGGGTAGAGCCGATAGACGGCATAAGAGGAGGGGAAGTGAGGAGGGAATCTGCAGAAAAGGAAAAGGGGGTAGGGAGAAGGAAAATTGTCCCGCCTGCTTTGCCCCCTTTTCGTTGCCTCCTTGTTTCTTATTGTAGTGCCTATGTGCCAGTTGTGACCAGGGGTCCTATCCTCCTTATGTTGTGTGAACCCGTCACTTTGCATTATTCTGTAACATGGGTTGTGAAGTGTGATGTGTATTTGAGAAAGAATGAGCACTTAAAGAGCTGTACCATTTTGAGGGACCTATCTGCAGCCGCCGCGAATGGATCTAATATGTCGAGGGACGTAGCGCGCCCCGCGATGGTTACTATTATCGAGTGGTCCTGTCTGTTCGCCGCGACAGATGCATGACTATATGTCCCCCATGGTTCCCGAACTGAAGACGTCGGGTGTGGATCATTAGGTCAGACATGCATCATTTACTTGACATTGCTTCCAGTGCATTGCACATACTCTTAGTATAGTGAACTTATATCGTGTTTTGTTGTCTCTGATTGCCTCCTTTGGAACTTTGTGATAGATAACATTGAGCTTGTTATTGCGGCATATGTAATTTTGTTAACGTATTGGTTTTGAGGGTATGTAATTTGTTTAAAGTGTTGTTTTTTAGGATATGTAATTGTCTAGTGTTGTTTGTTGAGACTAACGGCTATGTAAACTCTGAGCGGTTATGTGGGTAGATTTTAATGCAGTGTTGTAGTTGTGGAGGTTTCAAGTTGGGGGTGGTAGTCGTATTCGTATTTCATCCCCTTAGCTTGTGTTTAGAGTTTTACTTGCTGAGTACCTTGTGGTTTGGTACTCACCACTTGCTTCTAACAACTTTTTTTTGTAGGTTATGAGTTTGATTTTTGTTGTAAACTTGTCATTTCTCTTCTTTGCCGGGCTTCTGTGAGATTTGGTTGGGCAATCTGTTTCATCCACAGACTTTCTTCTCACTTAATTATGATCTTGTTCTATTCTAGAAACATTCCTTTGCGCACTTGCTTTTTTCTTTTGCACCTCCACTGTCTCTTTTCGCGCTTGTACCCTGTTCCCTCCCCCCCTGTTTTGGGGGGTTTTCTTACGTTTACCGGATAGTTTACGTGGGCGCACGGTTATTGGGATAGGGTTGAGGTTTTAGGCGGACGTGGGCTGGGGTTGGAGAGAAGACGAGTGCCATCAACGTCCATTTTTGGTCGTGACACAAAAGGGGGAGGTGCAACAACTATCCCTCAGTTGACGTGGATTTTGAAAGAAATCCGGGAAAATTAAATTGACATATCAATTTCCGAACCAACCACCACATCTTCATCTTTTGGAAAAGGGATTTGATACGGATTTAGGAATTATGATCAAACCCTGAAAATGAGTTTCCTACATATCTTGGGCTATGTGAAGTCATGCCTCTTGTAGTTCGATACTCCTAATTTGACATACGATTTTGAAAGAATTTAAAAGTCACCTCTATACCAAATTATGAAGGGACCGGATTGCTCGAAAATAATATTTAGGAGTGAGTGTTCGAATACAACCGAGTTTTGAACACTGATCCCGCCTACATATCCCTCAACTTAGGGAATAAGACTGTTTGGTAGTTTTCGACTCATCATTTGGGGTAAAAATGAATCTATTTATGCTAGATAACCCTTGGTTTTGGAAGAGTGACAAATCAGTCGAGTATGAAAAAGTGGCTTGCAACCTCTTAATTATGAATGCGGAGCTCTTCACATCATTTAGTAAGAACTTACACGAACATACTTTGTTTTTGTCCATCTTGTCTTTCCTAACATACTTTGAAAAAAACTTTGAAGAAACTTGGTAAGAACTACAACGCTTATGTTTTAAGAAACATTTTCCACAAACTTAAAAGTAAACTAGTAGCGAACTAAAATAAAACATATTAGAAAAATCTACGAATATTTTTCTTAAAGAAGAATTGTTTTTTATTATGTGTTTAAAGAATTTACACTGATTCAAAACCCACTTTGCATAAACACAAAGTTGACAAAGTTTAAATGAACCAGTAAGAACAACAGAATAGAAATAAATGAAATTAATTCAACAATCTAAAATTAATAACATACTAGAATCTGGAAAACACTACAGAAGATCAGCCCACGAATGCACAATGGTCCCCCCCTTAATGAAATTATTCCCCTTTAGTATCCTAGGTTGGATTTGGGAATAATGTCCCTCCCAGGGTAGAATGAAAAAAAAAAAAAACAATCTCAATCACCAGTGTATTGATATCTAAAACGCTGGTGTCAGCGGTCACTCAACGACAATAAAGTACACTTAAAATTCTAGATGTAGTAGTTAGAAAAGAAGTCTAAATTCTATTTTTAAAAACGAGAAGGAAACTCCCTCACGTTAATAGAAAACAAAGGATAGTGCAAAAAATTTCTTAATCGGCCTTATCGGAAGGTCACAAACTTTGAAAAGTCACAATCTCGAAAAGGGTCGTGACCTTTTGCAAAAGTCCGCAACTTTCCCATAATAGTCACAACTCTTCATAAAGTCGCAACTTTTCATAAAGGGTCACAACTTTTTCATAAAAAGTTGCACCCTTTCAAAAGTCCAACTCTTCATAAAATCGCAACTCTTCATTTTTCCATTCCACAACACCTTGTTAAAACCCAACATAATTCCAATCTTTGGTTTTTTCACTCAGCTGTGGACAGATGTCTTCGGGTGAATGCTAAATTTTTCTGTATCAGAATTTTAAACCAATGAAGCATAAAGAAAACCCAACCTTCCTTTTTTTTGAATAGGTGTATGTTTGATTATGTGAAAGTCTTTCATCAGTTCGCTTCATAAGAGTTTGATACTCGTCTTTTATCTGTGTCCCAGTTCGCTGCTACGGAAAAATTTCACGTTGTGCTGCATCTTTTTTTTATGTCATCAGCACATGTAGTTTGATTTGAGAATTCATCCTATTGGATTCTCTTGACAAAAACTGAAATAAACTTGTTAGTAGAAACTGTAGTTTTTTTAAAAAAGTGGTAGCATCTCTTATGTTTTTTCAGTTATCTTGGGATAAGTACAAGCAAGGGAGACTAGACCATACCTTACCAATCCTAATGAATTTAAAGAACCTTTACTTTTAACAACCATGAAGAAAATAGAGCTAGAGATAATTATATAGTCTATTATGGTATTACATATGAGAATGCTTTAGTAACGCAAACTCATAAAAGTCGGGAAAAAAGTTGAGTTATCAACCTCAAACTTCCTTTTACAAATTGATAAACTAAAAAACATAGATTGCTCTTCTAATGCAACCTGGAGAATTTTCTCTTCTCTTCTTCTTCTTCAAACCTGTCCAGTAACTCCCAATAGTTCATCACTTTTTCTGCGGTTTTTTGAATCTTTTTTACATTGTTATGCGATTCTATTTTGCTAGTCACTTCAGTAGGTGCTTTTAAACAATTTCTCAGTCATCTCACCATCCCAACTAGTCTTTCTTTCATGATTATTTTTGTTATTGCATTGTTGCCTGTGAACAATATCTGCATTTCTTGCTACATTTGCAAAACAATGATCCAACACATCCTCTTCTTCACCTTTCTCAAAGATGTTTTCATCTTGTAGTTATCAAATCTATCTGGAGAGAAATGACTACTTCCACCAACTTGTAGTTTTTTTTAGTGTTAATAGGTGTTAGAAAAGTAAACTTTTCAACATCGGAACTCATCAAACGATCCCCTAAAATTGCAGCAACATCAGTTGATGGCAAACCCTTAACCATACATTACTGATTTGGCACTTCTAGGAACATTTAAATTAGAATTGCTAGGACTAGAAATGTTATTTTCGCTACCAAACTTTTCAGCTTGTGAATGACCTGTAGCTTCAAATTTTTCAATGCCAGCCCTTGTAACTTTAGCTACTGGTACTAACACAAAGCTACAGCGTACTAACAACACAATCAGATAGCGAGCTTCCTAATCATACCATCAAGTGTTGTTGTGAGGATTTTTTCGCACCAAATTTATTAGCTTTATGATCATTATTACCAACTTGTATGATTTCATTACCAGCTCACTTTGCATCTAATATCTCCCTCTCATCACCTTGATATTTTTCAAAGTTCCATCTTTTAATGCTTTTTCTGTAGTTTTTGTTGCATTCTTTATCAATAGCAATCTACATCCGTTTTCGTCATGGCGTAGGTGCTTATAAAAGGAACAATAACATGGCAATTATTATACACAAACTTCTGAAAGTGATCCATAGCAATTGGCTAGGTCTCGACTTCTCTTGGGTGGCTTTATCAATAGCAATTGCCTTACCCACTGCCAACACAATGGACAGTAACAATTGGTTTGCAATCAAGTATGGCGGTAAATTCGGGAAAGATATCCAAACAAAGTCTTTTGAGGTTTGTTATCTAGGATTGAGACCAACTCTCCTATCAAAAATTGGGAAAGACTGTGAATTGGTTTTATCTACAGTTGTGTAACAGGTACTTGATAGATTTCGCCGCAACTAAAATTAATCATCATACCTATCAAATCTAAGCAATATCTGTCGACGTGCAAGCCATCCTACAAGGAAACCACCTTGACTTCCTAGTTTTGTAGGCAACAACTTTCTCAATTCTTGCATATAAATTTATTTATGTGAAAACTTTATTAGAAGAGTGTCACGATCTGACCTCAATATACGAATACTATTCACACAAATTAACTACGACTGAACGATTCTCTTTTTGGAACAATTTTCTGTTTTCATTCAAATGAAATTGTACAGAAATGAAAGGAAATAAGAAACGAGAACGTAAAATAAGCACCCCAACCTCCACTGGACAAGCTTCAATCCTGCAACAGAAGATTTAGATAGGAATGAGTGAAGAAACGAGACGAAATCTGGTAAAAGAGGGGGAGAAGAGAGCACGAGAATAATACCACTTTTTGATCATGCCCCTTCGTCTATCTTGGGTTGTTGCTTTTTCAACTGTCACTTTGGAGCTGATGTGGATGGTTACCACTGACGTGGCGCAATCCTAGCCCTTTGTCGATTCATTTATTAACTCTTAATCCTGACCGTTACTCTTGATAATTGAGCTATGAGATTACTACTCATTACAATAACCTTCCGACACAACACAAACCCAATCCTTGTCCTCAGGATTGAGAATAAAATCTGGAAATTGGTGCTTGGTATGAACTCTAATCCTCCCATTTAGCATCTATCTTCAGAGAGGCAATTAGACCCATTGAATTTGAACACTTTCACCCTTGGCCTAATTGTTTTATGCTTCACCATTTGTCTCTGAAGGACAAGCAACTGGTTTTCATCATCACCAAGACTTGACCGCTGCACCAGTAATCATGTAGAAACATTTTGACTACCCTCTTATATCTCCTATCTTCTTCTTCCAGAGGGACACATGAAATACAGGATGGCACTCGAGAAGGGGTGGTAACTGTACTTGTAGGCCACATGCCTCCCTTGTCCTAAGCTGTAAGGACCATAGTATGGTTGACCTCAACTTAAATTCTCCTCAAGCAAGAGAGGTCCTGATTGTATGTTGAAGTTTTAAGAAGGTAAACCAATGTCACCCCCCACGCTGCAAACACTCAATCTGATCGCTTTTATCAGCATACAACTGCATTCTTTCTTGCGCCTTATGGAGGTTGTCTTCAAAAGTTGTAACTTTGTTGTCGCTGCATAACAACATTTTCAGGCAGAAGGAATAATAGATTTCATCAAAGCATTGAGGTCCAACAGATAGTTGGGGGTGGTGAATAACCATAAAGATCCTCAAATGGAGTACTTCTGCAATCCAATGTTGAAAATTTGTGTTGTACCACATTCCAGCGAAAGGAAGCCACTGTCTTCCAAGAATAGGTCTGTTCGATGTCATGCCCGATATAGTTCTCAATGCACCATCACCTCTCTCAGTCCTGACCCTCACTTTGAGGTGATAAGCAGTGCTTAAATGTAGTTGAGTTACCCAATATTTTGATAGAATTGCCCAAAAGTTGCTGAGAAAATTTTTTGTCCCCTAGCAAACAAGGGACTCTGGGTACCAATGTAAGCAGTGTACCTTCTTCCAAAACGTGTTTGCACAGTGGCTTGCAGTACAACGGATGGTACAAGGCAACAAAATGAGCATAACTTTTGATACTAATCCACTACAACTAATACACATCTTTGAGCTGGATTTTCGTAAAATCCTTCTAATAAAATTCCTGCTGCTATGCTCCAAGGTCTGTTAGAATGGTCAGAGGTTGGCAAGTACGCCTGGGTATGCGATATTCCTCATCCTTATTCCTGTGGCATACATCCACAACTCTCAACATGTTTGCACTCAACCATTTGTTTCATTTGGCCAATAACAACAGTGAAGCCAACCTCTTAAGTACCCAACTGCCCAGAGTGACCACCATCGGAAATCATGAAAGTGGTAGAGATCAATCCTTTGCCCGAAATCTCCAGTACCACCTACATTAAATCTTCCTTTATTCCTCAGAACACCAGAGTGAATTGCCAAAAATAGGGTAAAAAAAAAAACAAAAAAAAAAAGGACCATTTGAATCCACCACAAGCTTGCACCATGAACTAACTCTTGAGAAGGTTCTCATCTACATACTAGCTCCTACCACTCCTGCACCACCTAGGAACTGTGACACTGTTGTCAATATTCCCGATGACTTTGGTCAATCGTCCCTTCACATATCTCAAGTTGTCTAGAAAGGGCATCACAACTCTATTTCTGGGCAACCCCCTTTTTGTATTGAACTTCATAGTCTAAACCCCAACAGTTTTAGGTAAGACCCTTTTGTTACAATGCTGAGGTTACCTTTTTGCTACTAAAAGGTATTTTCAAACTATGATGATCCATTTCGAAACTACAAAAATTGCTTAAACGGCAAATAGTGTCTCATTCCTGTCTGATGCATTCAATAAAGCCATGTCCTCCTTCTCGTAAATATATTTACCCCTGTGTTTGTGGAGCCAGACCTTGCTAGAGATAGGCAATGTGTCTGCCATCTTACATCATTCAGAACGGCCCCTATCACCAAACCACACTTGACTTGCATCAAGTTTCCACTACGAATCCGTTGAATAATCAGGCAATGCTAGTTGCTAGTACAGGTGTGGTGGCCTAGCCTTTTTTCAGAGCAACAAAGGCGCTCACCTCCGCATTCCACTTAAAGAAGGAATCTTTCTTAATTAAGTCTTTCAGGGTCTGCATCTGGTCCATATCTTGCCACATATTTCGGTAGTGACCGTTTAGCAGCGCGTCCCAAGAATCCTCAGAGCTCTACGGAGGTGGGAGTAGGCCACTCTTTCATAGCATCTATTTTTAGTAGGTCTGTGATACCCCCATCCTTGGTTTATAACATGACCCAAATATTCTACTTTAGGTTGACCGCAAGGAACACTGCGACCTTTTTTTGCAAATAGTGAATGTTCTCTAAGAGTAGTGACACCGCAATAAAAGATGATGGATTGGTCCTCAAAGGTCAACTGTACACTATAATGTCATCAAAAAAAACCAAGACAATTTTCTGAGAAAAGGTTGAACAACCGATTCATTAAGGCTTGGAATTTGCCGGTGCATTGGTCGTCCAAATGGCATGACCTTGAACTCATAAGGCCCATGTGAGTTCTAAAAGCAGTTTTATATAACACATCTTCCACCCTTCATCCGATCTGATGATATCCAGCCACCCCCCCGAGATCCACCTTTGTAAAAAATCCATGGATCCATGCAGTTCAATCCATGTAGATCATCAACAATTGGATAGGATATTCTCTTAATAAGTGATCTCATCAACCCTCTGTAGTCCACACAAAATCTTCCATGAGTTGTCCTTCTTCTTGACTAGTAAATGCCTGGAAGAAAAGGAGATTGACACTCTGTTGAATAATACCATGAGTCATCATTTCCTTGACCTGTCTTTCCAACTCCTCTTGTTTGATATAATTAATAGCCATGGTTGTGGTGTTGTGGTTTATAGTTGTTGTTAGTTGTATTGTGGATTTCCTGAGACATAAATTTCAGGATTGACATAAACCAAGGAAACTCTCCTCCACCTCCTCACCCTATTTCCTGTAGAATTCGGTAAGACTGGCCTTAGGATTTCCCCCCTTAAGCGTCTGGTCATGATCCTTAATTGGGTCATGACTATTTATCAAATAGTTTGAGATAATTCTTGTAAATTGAAATGAAATGCGTAAACATAGAAATTATGGAAAGGAAGGATTGAAATGACTATTGTGAATAAGTGCTAGTAAATACTAATCTACACATGCATCGTTTACGTTTCCATTCTTTGGATCAGAGTGGCAAACCTACAATTTTATATGTAATTTTAAAAATTGCACTCTGCTCAATTTTATTGTGAATGCAGATTTGCTACGGTCAGGTAGCATACATTGCAATCTCTTTTTAGGTTCACCTTGTACTGTCTTGGTGTGGAATTTGAATTGTTGACCGTGAAGTGACTTTTGAACATATCTTCTTGGTAATTCAAATATGATTTGAGTTATTTGAACTTGTATTGTAGATGTAATTGGTTTGTTGACGACATTATTGATAGTCCCTGTTTGTTGTAGTGAAAGGAGTAGCTTGCTTGAGTGCCCTAATAAACTATAATTCCATGAAGTATTATGGTTCAAGATGTGCTAAGGCCGCTAGTTAGAAATAGATGGACAATAAGAGAGACAACAAACAAAATTGGAGTTTCTTAACATTTTTTTGTGCATTTCAACATATTTCATAGTTTAATTTTTGTACTAATTTCCTTGTTACATATACCGTCTGCTCTTTCGGTTGTTGGGGTTAAGTGATGTCCAATTTGTAAAAAGTTACAGTCTTATTTTTGGAATATATGATTGGTCAAGTAAAGTTTCTTCCTTAAAGTTATAGATTTTTAGAATATAAAGTTTACCAGAATTTTCTTTTAGTTATATCTAAGAAATGTGTTGATATTCTACAGAGTTCGATATATGTTGTAAATGATAGAATAATCTAGATCTTGTAATATCTAGAATCATCCTCACACAAGTATAAATAGGGTCTCTTTCGTCATTTATATGCAAAACCAAACAAAGACAATTAAGAGTCTGTTTGGCTCGCTTAAAAACTGTCAAACTGACTTCAAAGCTGATTTTTTGACTTATTTACTTGTTTGGCAATACTGAAAATAACTTATTTTAAGTGTAAAAAAAACTTATTTTAAGGCCAAAAGTTAAAAGCTGCTGGGGTAGAGGTGCTTTTTTTCTTTTTGTTAGCTTATAAGTCTGTTTTAAGTTGACCAAATTTTGTATGTGTTTGCCCTTAATATTTTATACAATCGCCAAATTACAACATAACTCTACATCTCTTTCGTTCATTTTTCCCTTTTCACGTTTGGCTCCCACTACTTCATCACTTTTATCCAAACCATTACTGGCTATTTTAAAAATAAAGTTTCATCAATCAGCACTTTCAAAAGTA
Organism: Solanum habrochaites; assembly: GCA_027704765.1. Lineage (NCBI taxonomy): Eukaryota > Viridiplantae > Streptophyta > Magnoliopsida > Solanales > Solanaceae > Solanum > Solanum habrochaites. Next base: position 71,138,840 of record JAKWJA010002497.1, on the reverse strand, counting down.
CTTTTTTAAAGGCTGCTTTTATTAAGCCATCCAACGGGCCCTAATAGTCCTCCTCATAACAGTTCTTTCATCTAATTCTTACTTTCTTTTCTTATTTCTAGCTTTTCTTCTTCTCTTCTTTAGTTTGAATCTTTAATTTTTAGTTACATCTTGGGGCTAAGCAGAAAGTTTTCCTCCCGATTATACTTTTTCTTTTTGCTATCTACACAAGTTTGGATTGTTCCTAGTCAATGTTAAAAAAAAAGGAAGATTTCGGTAGTTTGCTGGGATCGTTCTAGAGTCAATTTTAAGTCTTCTCAAAGAGATCAATGAAATCAGAACCCTCTCGTCGACACAAAAAGCGGAGGAAACACACAACCGGTAATATATTTACTTCTTTTTTTTTTCCGTCCAAGATACAAACTTTAGATCTATTGTTTTTCTATCAAAGCTCATTGTTAAAATCTTCTTATGGCTTCCGGTGAAGCCACTCTTCCAATTCAGGAATGTTTTAAAAAGCTGGCTTATCTCAGCCCCTCTTGTGATTTGTGGAATGATCCATTTTCAACAATGAACAGAATAAATGGAATGCCAAATCAAGAAATGTGGCTAGTGGTGAAATTAAATTGTATATGCTTTTGATTTCGTGGTTTTGGCTACTGGAGAAAACAGTGAAGGCAATATTCCAAAAGTGGGAGGCCATGAAAATTTCTAAGGGGATAAATGAGGTAGGAAAGTATGGATTTTTGGATCTGGAAATTCTGATATGAATTTTGCTTTTTATCTTTGAAATTTATAGAAGTCCACATCAATTGTTTTAGAAGTCCCCAAGAAGGTTTCCTCAATTTGTCTTACTTACTTACTTCTTTTTGGTTTTATCAATTAGGTTGTTTTGTTAATTTTTGGGATTGATAACTTTTTTTGTTTGATCGTGTAGTTGTACCAGCTCAATTATTTTACTATGTTATTTTACTTTTTTATTAGCACATGTAATATTGTAACTTTGTTCATCAAGAGATTGTTGTTTCTTGATCTTCAACTTCAGGTCATAAAAAATTTAGGATTCAGGCATGATTTTCATTTATTTCGTTGATCACCCGATCATATATACTCTTGTGTGTGAATTCTGGCTTTGAACAAAATTTTCTCATGATTGTCATTTTGCTTGTTTGACCATCAAAGTCATTCATTACTCTTAAATGAGAATAATTGATTTAATTGAAATTTCATTTCTAAATTTTTAATTGGATCCTGTTTTCTTCTTCTGAAAAACATGAAGTTGGACCAATAGTAGAATAGTAACTAAGAACAACCTATATCTTTATAAAGTGTGTTTATTTTTTTTGTAATATTACAGTCGCTTAATAAGGTTTTCTACATATACATATTAGGATTTTTTTTATCACATTCCAGTCAGTCCATCACATTAGCAATTATCCGCCATCACAACCCACCATCACACGATCATTTTCAGCCACACAGCACCACTAGCCACTAATTTCAATTATTATCTACTATCACTATTAACAACCACAACTATTTGTTTGATTACACAAATTATTACTGACACCACGTATTGTCAGCCACCATCAAGATATACTAACACGTTACTACAAATGTCACATTCAGATTCTGTGTTGATTAAGGATGAAATTCCACACAAATAACAAAGGAGAATTAAAGAGTAAATGAAAGATTAGAAACTATAAAACAATGAAGGAATAAGAAAAAGAGATAAAACTTTTTTATTATTCAGTTTTATTCACTGGGCCTAAGACCTTGCACTATAATAAGAACTAACTTTATGTCCTAAAAATCAGCAACACATCTGCTGAAGATAAACAAACTCCTAGAGACTAGGTAAAGAAGTTATTTGAGGAAAACTAAAGCTAATTTACTGTGGTAAAATAAATAAAAGGCTGCAGTCCTAAAATATAGAAACTAACACTCCTCCTTGGTTTAGGAACTACTGATTCCTAATTTTGTCTTAAAAACTCAAACTTGCTGAGGGAAAGGGGCTTGGGGAACATGTCAGCAACCTTCTCATCACTCTTGCAGTAAAGAAGCTTTTTGCACGTCTCTTAAGAAAAACAACTTGATATTGAAATGCTTCGTTTTTGCATGAAAAACTGTATTATTAGCAATAGAAATTGCAGCTTGGTTATCAATAAATACCCCAGTCCCTTCTTTTTGCTCCATACTTAGATCACACATAATTTTCATCAATCATAGTGCTTGATTCACAGCTGTTGTTGCAGCAATAAATTTTGCCTCGGCATTTGATTCTGCTACTATATCTTGTTTCTTGGAATACCAAAAGAAAGCTCCTGACCAAAGATTGAAACACAAACATGAAGTACTCTTCATATTAGGTGCACCACCCCAATCACTATATGAGAATCCGTTAAGTCAAAACTTCTGTTTTTTGTGAAACTTAACACCACAGTTGATAGTTACCTTAATGTATCTGACAATTCTTTTAGCTGCTCTCAAGTGTAAATCACTTGCACAATGCATGAACCGAGACAAAAAACTCACTGCATACAAAATATCATGCCTAGTTGCAGTCAAATACATCAAGCAGCCAATAAGACTTCTATAATATGCCTCATCCACCTTTTCAGTTCTATCATCTTTTGAAAAAATTTCCTTTTGGTTCATTGGAGTACTCATAACTTTGCAGTCTTCCATATGAAACTTCTTTAGGATTTCTTGAGCATATTTTTTCTGGCAGATGAACACATTGTCTTCATTTTTTTTTTGATTTCCACTCCAAGAAAGTGCGCCATCAGTCCAATGTTTGTCATTTCAAAGACCTTTATTGTTTCCAACTTGAAGTCCTCAATTAGGCAAACCTTACTTCCTGTGCCAAACATATCGTTAACATACAAAGAAATAATAAGTATCTCTGCACCTGAACACTTAATATAAAGTGTAGACTCAGATAGGCTCTTATTGAAACCTAAACTGAGCAAATGATCGTCAATCTTGTTATACCAATCTCTTGGTGTTTGCTTTAAACCATAGAGAGATTTCTTTAGCAAATAAACCTTATTTTATTTCCCCTTGGCAACAAAGTCATCTGGTTGCTCAACATAAATCTCCTCTGGAGAAGACCATTAAGAAAGGCCGACTAACATCAAGTTTTTAAACTCTCCAATCTTTTTCTGCTGCAATAGCTAGTAGCAATCTGATTGTGTCAAGTCGAGAACCTGGTGCAAAAGTTTCTGAGTAGTCTAATTCGAAGATCTGAGTGTAACCTTTCACTACAAGCCTCACTTTGTATTTTTTAATAGAACCATTAACATTCAACTTTGTCGTAAATACCCATTTTACACCAATAGTCTTTCTGTCTAGAGGTTTCTCAACAAGCACCAAGGTCTGATTTTTTTCGATCATCATCATTTCCTACTTCATTGCTGCCACCCATTTGTCATCCCCTTCTGCTTCCTCATAGCTTGCAGGCTCAAAATTGCAGTATTGCATCCCTGAATAATATAAGAGGATTAAACCGCGTGCCTCTAACAAGAGGATCATCTACTAGATCTTTTGGATTTAATAAACTGTCAACTGGCGGATTGTTTTCAGGATTCTCTCAATTCCAGTGCTTGTCCTCAATGAAGTGGACATTTCCACTTACAACAATTTTCTCTATTTGAGGTTCATGGTTCATAGACCTTATATGCTTTGGAGAAAACACTATAGCCTATAAAGATATCAAGAACTGCCTTCTTGTCAAACTTATCTCTTTTAACCTGTGGTATATAAGAGAAATACAATCAGCCAAAATCTCTGAATTGCAAGGAGGGTTTCTGAACCATACCATGTTTCATTATGGTGGTTATTATCCTTCACAGATCTAAGAAGGAAGTCGTTTGCAAAAAAAAGCAGTGGCAGGCAGCCCTCCCGCCCAGAACATTTTGGTATATGTTTTCTCATGTAGCAGGCAAACCTGAGTCATCTCCCATTATAAGTTTCTGATATATTCCGCGTCACTTCCTCCATTTTGTTGTGGAGTACAAGGAAACTGTACTTGATGCTCTTATAGCAGCCTTGTTACAGAGTAATTTGGAACTGAATTGAGTGTACTCCTTCCATTATCAGACCTTCAAAGTCCTGAATTTTGCAGGCCACTTTGATTTTTCCACTTTGCCTTAAATGCCAAAACACATCAGCTACTCCAGACTTGATTTTTAAAGAAAAAATTTCCAGGTTAGTCTTGTTAGATCATCAATAAATACAATGTAATTAAAATACTACCATTTAAATATGGTGTGTCTAATGGAGGTCCACACCGGTCCTGTATGATGACAAGCATGAAGCTGTTTTTTATGCTCTTCCCACTTGTTTTTCGGGAAGAGCAGCAATGTTCGTTTTTTTTCCAAGTAAACAAGTTTGGCATCTGTCCACCGATTCTGCAATCTTCGTAGATCATGTCCCAAGTTCCTCTTGCAAGAACATCAATACCTTGACGATGAAAATGTCCCATTCTTTTAAGCCAAACTTCTGTAGAGTTGTCAGTCATGAGAAAATTTGTCTGCTCTTCTTCGAAAGAATTGAGTGCGAAACACCTCCCCTCCATTTTGACCTTGAATATCTCATCGCCTGATGGATCTTCCATCACACAAGTTTTGTCTTTGAAGGACAGATTGAATCCATTTTCCATTAATTGATCAACACTGAGAAGGTTTCGATCTAGGTCTGGTACATACAAAACATGTGTGATAAGTTTAGTTCTAGAGCTACTGGTAATGGCTATGACACCCTTGCCTTTCACAACAAGACACTCATCAATTCCAATTCTAACTTTCTTTTTCTCACTGTTCCACAATTTTTTGAACAACATCTTATCAGATGTCATGTAGTTAGAGAAACCACTATCCATTAACCAACTTTTACTTGAATCAAAACTTGTGAAACAAGTTGCAACAAAAATGTGGTCTTCTCGATCAGCAACTTGAGCTTCAACTTCAGGCTGCTGAATTTTGGCTTTACAAATTATAGCTTCATGACCCTGTTGATTGAACTTTCTACATTTTGCATCAGGTCTCCTCCAACATCTGAAAGGAGGGTGACCTTTTTTTTTCATAATGCCGACAAGGAGGATAGCTAGCCTTCTTGCTTTTAGCGAAATTCTCACTATTTTCTTTTTTTTTCTCGCGCAAGACAGAGGCAAGGCCTTGGGTGAGGTCTTGGGTTCGATCCCTACAGACCTTACCTATTTTTTTTTAATTTCGAGGCACCCAAAATTTCCAGAAATCGCCTGCAATAAATTTCCAGATTCTGGAACTTTGTTACACATTTTTATGCAGCATTTTACGAGACATTTGAGCACTTCTTTCTTTAGGTCCGTAGTTATGGGGAGGGGTAAATTGAGGTGGTGGTAAAAAGGGGGGGGGAAATTCTTAGAAAGAAAGTTCAAGGTAATGATTTGGGTCCTTATAATGTTTACTAGGGGCAATTATACACTACATCAATAAATAAATCACAACCAAAGTGTTACAAAAAGTCAAGGGGATTTAATCAGGAAGCACATCGTATTAGGGCACATAAAAAACGACAAGAATAAAAAATCCTAATCTATATAAACATGCTAAAGACAGACTCAAAGTCCTGGTCAAAATCGTGCCACAAAATACATACGGTATATACATTCATATTTCTTACAGACCATATATACCACCTCATCATGAACACATACTCGCAAAAAGTCGTCACGACAACAAACACATCAATGGTACCTAAGACTCTACCAGCAAAAATACCAACATAAGATCAATTGGGAGCTAGTGACAAAGGGCATCCAAAGGGGAACAACCCCAATTTTCGGAATGAATATCTTAACAATTAAGGGATCTCTTGGGAATGGAGCGAAACCCCCCCCCCAATGGAGAATAAACCCATACCTTTAATGATGTTCACATGAAGAATTTGCTGCCCAAAAATCTCCTCCCAAAAAATCAGTCCAAGTTACCTCAACCGGCCACGACCACACTCAACGAAACAACATTCGGCTTCGCCAATATAACGTTTTTTGGTTGCTTTTGTTTTAGTTTTAAAAAAAATTCACATGCTTAGTTCTTCAAGTGTGAAGTAACTCTTGATGTATTGCTCTGGTTTTTTGTTGTGCTTGGCAGAATACGTGAGAGATATGGAGAACGTGAGAGAGAGAGAGAGATTTAATAAGAAGCGTGTGATTGAGAGAAGAGAGATCAATTAGTATTAGGAGACTAAACATGGCCCAGACTTAGTCATGGATTTTTAATTAATTACAAATAAACAAAAAAAGGGTAGGGGGATGGCGATAGAATTCGTGGGATTTAATTCAATAAGCGTAGAGGAACCATTAGGGATAAGAAACCCTACCATATTCAATTTTTAATTAAGTAATATAAAAATCACCTTAAGATACCTATATATATTCGATTCATTATTACATTTCCTATTGTATAAATTTTAATCCGTTACAAGAAAAAAAATATCATAATCATATATATTGTTGTTAAAAAAAAAAAAAATAAATTACCTTTAAGAACACCTTATATAGTTTTGTAAATTCCCAGCTGGATAAAGGAGGAAAACTGACAAAAATAATTTAATTAATAAAAAAAGCTGTAACATAAATATATTTTTGTGAAAACATAAATGTGAATAACTTAAAGCAGAAAACCCCCGAAGAAACCGAACAACCAGTTGAGGTTTGAAAAACTACAAAGAGAAATTAAAAAAATTAATTAGGTTTCGTAGTTAAAAAAAAGCTAAAAATATTTAGAACAAACACATTCGACAACCAATGGTTTGAAAAAGTATAAATTAAGAAAAGATTTGGAAGAAAAACCCAAACGAACCAACCAAAACGACCATGTAACACCCCAACATAAATTAGAACTCGATACATAGAAATGACAGATTAGGTACAGTATTCTTATAAATACTCCACTTTACCACAAATAAAAAAAAAATTAATATTAGCCAAGGATAAACACTACACAACAAAACGAAATAAGTTGCACAAATTGTAGCCGAAAAGTTACAAATTCTTTGTTATCCACGACGAATAACTAAGCCTCAATGACAAACGGACAAACCGCCGCACTTGCCCAATAAGAGAAACAATAAGTAATTAAAAATGTCTCTGTAGAAACTAGAAAAAAAATAACAGATAAACTGAATACGCAGAGCATGGCAAAATAACTGTGCCCAAAAATTAAACAAAGAACGGATGTGATGCGACTTTGTTGCTCTGTGAGTGTAGTTTAGGAGAGCCGTCAACAGGGGCTAGGCCCCTGTTGGGCCGACCTGGCCTAAACGCCGGGATTTATAGGCCGAGCTGTGATTTTTGGAGCCCACTTTTGAAGAACAGATTTTTTAGTCTGACTGATATAGTCTGGGCTGATTCGTGGGCGCTTGGTACAACTATCGAAAGGGTCGGCCCGTGGGCGTCAAAGGGTAAATAGACAACAAAAATGAGTCAACAAATGGTCGAAAAATAAACAAACACCGAAGGGCACGCCTCAACCTCCATCTCCTCTTCCCACTTCCCCTTCAGGAGATTGCAAACTCAAGGACAAACAATATAGGTTAGGCATTGTATATCTATTTATATATTTTTATCCAAACTGTTGGAACTAACTTACAACCCTTAATTGCATCATAATGACTTAATGTTTTTTTTTCTATTAATTTTTAAGCTGTATAACATTAACCAACTACTATTATTTCAAGGATAATACTAACTATACTATCCGCCCCTCTTTCTTCGTGTCTCGGGCACTCTCTTTTCCTTTTCACTTGCCCACTTTTCCCTCTCTTCTGCTCCCCTTTTCCTCTTCGATATTACAGAGAAACCATATATCAACACATATAATATAAGTTTTATTTATAATAATATACTTGTCACACAATCTACATAAACTTTATAACACAACATGTCAATTTCTTTGACCAAAAAAAGTATAATATTTTTTAAAACAGTTTTCAATACTATATATTAGTTGAACACATAAGCAACCCCTGAACTTGGCACGCTTTTTTTCGTTTAGACGCCTTAATGAGGGCCAATTCGTATTGAACACCTTATCTATACCAAGAGTGTGTCTATTAGACACTTCGAATGACATTACCACCCAAAAATATGTAGAGTGGATTGATTTCAATACTAGATACTGAAAGAAGAGGTCAATCATACCGTGACATGTGGCAATTAAAAACAGTATCTTTAAATCACAAAAAAAGAATATCAGATCCAGCAGCCCCCTCTGCATCTCTTCTTTGAAGCCCCCCTCACTGCCAACTTAAAAATTCCCACCATTAATAGTTTTATGGAACTATCTATTTGTTCTTTTTAAACTTTATATTATAGAAATAAAAAAATTCATAATTTAATCCTCGCCCTTATCCTCCCAAACAAATATAAAACTATTTTCATAATTTATCCTCCCCTTTCCTCCAAAATAATATTGTCTAACTTGCATAGCTCCATTCCTTTCCTTCTTCCCTATTTTTTATCATTAACAATAGGAATTAACCTTGAAATTACCAAGTAATCAAAAAGGTACAACTCCTTATTTAGTTATTTTTAGCAACTTTGATTATGGGGTTTTTGTTTAATATGAGATGAACGAAGATTTTTTTTTGATTTTCCAATCAAAACATGCTATTGGACAGAAGAAAAGAGATGAGGAAAATAAAAAAAAATGGGAAAAATCTAGAGTTGTGATGAAATGAAAGGGGAAGATTTGGACCGTTAAGTGTGCCAAATCACACACATCAGTTTTTTTTTCCTCACTTCACGCCGCCAAAAGGCGTGCCTCAAACAACAGGTGAAAAAATTTCAGCCAAGTGGTGTTTTGATAGGTACACCTTTTTTAAAGTGGTTTACGTGTACAATAGGTCGAAAGCTCTTGTGGCCGCTTATGTGTTTCTCAGGGACTATATACTATCTATATACGCTAATTCACTTTTAACCACCTATTACATATATATTATCACGATATTACTTATTTATTAACGAAATGTCTATACCTGCTCGGCCCCTCCCCAGTCTCCTTCCACCATCCCCTAGGTCTTTCTTAAAAACCCCGCCCTCCTCCTCTTTTCTGATACTCATTAGGGGTGTGCACCACTCGAACCGATTAAAATGTTTATTCGGTTTAGTTTCTTGGGTTTCTTGGCGTTGCATTAACTTGGTTTTCGCCCCCGCTCACTTCTTGGGTTGATTGGGTCGGTGTCGGTTTTTCCTATTGGGTTTTATTTTTGGATAAACCAGATAACCCAATAAGACGATATTATTTACTACTTACCCGTCCTCAATATTAAATATACATATGTTTAATACATAAATTAGATTCAAATATAGCTTTTCAGGCTAGGTTATTTTTTTGGTTAGGAATTGGTGGAACTTTGTTGATATCCTGGTGGATCAAGCAACTGTTCAAGATTGTCTCATTTGAAATATTTTATTTTAGTTTTATTCTAGTTCGTAAATTGGTAGGAGATGCTTTTTGCAAGTTTGTGAATGTTAGTAATTTGATCAACATTCAAAGTTTTCTAATTATGTTTAGCGTAAGTTGGTAAACATGTATTATAATCATACGTACTATTAAATATAATTGATCGACATTTTCTATTGGGTTAACTGAAACCGAACCGATAACATCAAAAATCGATAAATCCGATAAAAAATTTCTTTATTGGTTTGTTATTGGGTTAGCATATTTTAAACCCGAAAACCGAACCGATTATATTCAAACTTTTCTTATTGTTATTATTGGGTTGCATATTTGTAAAACCGAAAACGAACCTATATGTAAACCGAACCAAACCGACCGATGCACACCCCTAATACTTATATATATATTTAAAAAAAATACCATTTATATGTTAGTAGTGTTCTAGTTTATATAGGTGTTTTTTTGTGTTGTTGATTTCTACTGAAGGCATAACCTATAAATTGAATAAAGCCACGAAGCTAATGGGAAGAAAAAGCAACTGAGAATCAAAATCACAAGGAAATAATGTTTGAATTCGATGGTAGAGTTAGGCAGAAATTGCAGAAGCGAGGCGAAGAGTTGATTGGCGGAGTCGAAAAATGGGGTTTTAAGGTACGGTTGTACAGTAGGACACCTTCCATTGATATATTGTCGGAATGTCTCATTCATAAAATACTCTGTTTTCTTAGTTTTGAAGAAGCAACTCGGATGACAAAACATGGCTGCAAGCTTGGTCAAATCTTCCAAACTTGGATTTCGCAATTGATTATTTAAAAGACAATGATATGAAAATAGTTGACGATATCATGGGACAGAAAAATCCCTATCCAAAAGTTTGAATTATCAGTTGAAACGTTCATTGAAAATTCTCATGAAGTTTTACTTGTCCCTATGATTGATAAGTGGCTTGGCGTTGTACTTAGAAACGGTGTAAAAAACCTTACCATATCATCATACCCCTTGTTTATTTTCGCAATCTTGGCCGTAAACTCTGTCAGAAAATTAGTTCTGGAGTCTTGTACTCTTTTGCCTAGTGTTGTTGTTGTGAATTGCAATTCTTTGAGAAAACTTTTTCCATCTTGTCTAACATTAGACGAAAACATGCTTCAGACTCTACTTAATAGTTGTCCGTTGATTGAATCTTTCACCTTTAACTGTTGTTGGGGCTTGGAAACAATGAATACTCAAAAGATTAAGTCGGTTTCCCTGAAGTTTTTGAAGATTCAGCATTGTGGAGGAATATGGGAGATTGATGCACCAAACTTGGTATCACTTAAGTATGCCTGGAAGAACATTCCCCTCCATTAAAATTTTTGTGAGAATGTCAAGTCAACTGAAGTACTCAAGAATCGTTTTCAAACTCTCAGAGAGTGACAATGTAAATGCAGCATGGTTTTGTAAGTTGAGGATTTCACCCTATCAAATTCCGAAGCTCTTGGTCTGAGTTTTGGATTAATTCTCACAGATGCAATAACATCAACATTCAAAATTTGCAGGTGGACCATAATGATTCTAATCCGCATGTGAATGTTTTAGATGTCACCGTTATATGGAATAATAGGGAGAGCTCAACATTTGTGGATGCATTGGTATGGAGTAGTCAGCCTAGGAGACTCGACGTGTTTTCAACAAGTAAAAAGGTCACATTTTTCATTGATCATTTGATGTATATGAAGAATTCGAGTCATGGAAGCACACCTCTTCTTAGCCAATTAAAAGGTGTAAAAATCTACAAATTTTACTTGAAGAAGGGGAGTTGGCAGCCTGTGGAACACAAAAGTGGTGAGCTGGTAACAACCAACTCTGATATATGGGTTTGGTGTTATTTTTTATTAGATTGGTGATGCAGTTTATTCTATTAAAAATTGAAAATTGCACTTTTATTCTATTTCAACTTTAAGAACTTCAAATTTAAGATTTTGCATAACTTCTTTATTTGAAAGTAAAGTAGTCTTTTATCAAACATGATTAAGTTGGAAATATCAATACACAAGGACAATATGTTGGATTTTCAGTTTTCTTTGTTATTGTTCATGTTGATTTGTTGTACATATTTTTGGCTAACAGATATCGTTCAGAAAATGACTCAGTAGCTCATATGTTGTTGTGGTTATTTCAGTTTACAGATATTTTAGCAATGTGCATCATGTCTGAACCGGAATAGTGAAAACAATAGACCCTATATACGATCATGTTCTGTCATATAATTGTAAAAGTTGGATGATTATGAACTTTACTAGCCGTATTGACTCGTCTCAACTTACTGTTCTGTTTTTATCGACTCCCCGACATATATTCTGTTTTGGACTTTTGCACCTCGTGTTTCATATGGAGGAAATGAGCCATGGCTTGTGTGTACTTGGAAAAGATTTTTGTGTACACATAAGCAGTAGTCAAACATAAAACCATCCTAGATTTGTTTCTTTTTCACTTTTTACTTGTTGTATTCTGTAGTTTTAATTGATAATCTATTTACTCTTTCAGTGGCTCATTTCAACTTACTTCTCTGTTTCAATATGTTGTGATATCTGATATACTTCAGTCACAACCAAATAGTAATGGTGTTATGAATCAGAGATATGATAGAATAACCAGAAAAGTATAAGGTTTGTTGTTCGCACCCTACTCATTATTCAATGATATTGTTATGGTATCATTAACATTTTTTTCCCAGAGTATATATATATATACATATATGCTTGTGGTAATAATAAGATTTATTATAGTAGTCTAGTTCTTTATTTATTTATTTATTTTTATTAATTAGAAAATAGTGTAGTTGGTATTCATTTTTTTGTAATTTATTTTGTTTTCCTTAAAAAAAAGGAAAAATAGAAAAAATACAAAGAAGGGAAGATCATCGGTCAAGTACCGGAAGGCAACAGAAAAATAAAGGGGGGAAAAGTAGGACGGCCTATAGTGGGAGAACAAAAAGTGGAGACGAGCTGCACGAAAGACGGATCAAAGGGGGGAATAAGAAGATAGAAAAAAAAAAAAGGGGCAGTAGACAAAAAGTGACGGAGAAAGAGCGGAAACAAGATCAAACCAAGCGAGAGAGCAAGAAATAGTGGGGAGCGGGGGCCCAGGAACAAGCGAGATACACAAAAGATATGAGGAGAATGGGGAGGAAAAGGGAAGAGGGAGAGACTAAAGAAAAAGGAAAGTGGTTGGGGGGACTTGTATAAGAAGAGAATAAGAAAAATAGGAATCGACGATCCGAGGCGAGAGTGTTGAGGTCGAATGAAAAGAGATCGCGGAATGCGGGATAAGAAAAAAAATTGTAAGAAAATTAACGGAGTAGGGGAGGGGCGGAGAGGGGCAAATGCGGGAGAGATAAGGAACTCATGGAGTGGATGTGGGAGGCGAGAGAAAAACGGGAGGAGGGGTAAAACAATCCACAAAGGAGGCGAGGGGGAGAACAAGCAGAGAAGGGAAAAAAACAGTGGGGGGCATAGGGATAAAAAGGAAGAGGAGGGAGGTAAAAATTTCCGATATGAAAGGAATAAGGGAGGAGGGAAAAAGGATGGGACACTAAAGAAGAATCAGGGGAGCCGAAACGAAGGTAAATGCTCTCCACCCACTCTATTTTACACATTAAAAAGAAGATTAACTAATGATAAAAGGGAAAGAAAGACCAAAAGAAGAGAAAGAAGAAAATAAAGAAACAAAATAATAAAATTATTACAAATGGTATCTCTAATAAAGATTCATAGCTATAGTTTAATAATTATGATTCATAGCTACATGTTATAGAGAGGAGAGAGACGAGAGAGAATGGGGGAGGGAGGAGAGAAACGAGTAAGAGAAGGCAGAGAGTGAGAGAGAGGTGAATTGTATATATATATTGGTTAGATAATTGTATATTATATATATGCATTTGTATATATGAAAAGAGAGACTAGGAGAGGGAGGAGAGAGGCGAGCGAGATTGGAAGAGGGAGGATAGAGGCAAGCGAGATTGGGAGAGAGAGGAGAGAGGCAGGCGAGAGTGGGAGAGGGAGGAGAGAGGTGAGCAAGAGAGAAAAATAATTTGTATAATTCGTGGCTACATTCGTATAATTCGCATGTTTTTGTATAGTTGAGTAATATAAAGTCTGAAATTACATAAATGTGATAAAACTTGAAATAATGATTGATACAAATATAAACATATGAACGTTAAACAATTATATAGAATATGTTATTTAAATTACATATTATATAAATTATATTATACAAAATCTGAAAACTCCAAGTTTATACAAACTTTAAAAAGTTGTACACAAAAAGATTGAATGTATATGGTGACAAAACTGAAATATCAAAGGAAATCATCGTCATATACAAATATAAACCATTGTATACAGATACAAATCAAACAAAAAATTATTTAGTTGCAAATTATACAAATGCGGCGAACTGTACAAACGTGGCTAACTATACAACTCGAAGTCCGTCCACATAATTAATGATCAATGTTAGTAACGAGTGGTCATTATATCAAATTATAATTATGATGAGTAATTTAAGTAGTATAAAGTTTGCTTAATAATTGCGTAATTTTTCCATTTATTTTATTGTATTCTCTAAAATTTTCTCTCATTTGATAAAATTCCAAAATCCGTATTTTCCTCACTCGATCCTATTCTTAGATACATCACTCTTACCCGATTTATTGGGACATGTCTTGTATCAACAAAGGTTATTTATTGGGACGCGATGTATAGAAACATTGAGCGACATATTGGAATAATTTGTGTCTTGTATCGATAAAGGTAATGTATCAGGGCGAAAATGATCTATCCAAAATTTTAAAGGATTTTTGTAATTTAGAAAGAGTGAGGATAGGATGTAATTAGCTCTCAACACTATAGGATTTGTGTAATTTTACTTTCTTAGATAAGAGCAATTGACATAAATAACTGTCTACTTGAAATAATAGCTAATAAATCATAAATGTATATTTTTTAATATTAATATATAATATACATAAATTATACATTTTTAAGTTGTCGCATTAAGATCTGAATACTAAATAGTTAGGACGATTTGTATTCTCAATATCTAAATGTAAAATTTCGTTTTGCTTAAAAGTAAAAAATATAAAATCAATCAAATAAACTGCATCTTATATTATATCAATAAAATATTTGAAATTCTTATGTGACATTGGTTTGGATGATGACTAACTATAGTGCTTGTGTGTTGATTTAGAACGGTATTGACTAATCATGGATGGTGGTTGTGGATAGTATCTTATGATTTAATTGTTATCAAAAGTGATTATGGTGGTAAGACTATAATAATTAGTATTGAAATGATATTAAATTCTAATAACTAATGATGATGGTACGATTAGCGATAGATAATGTTGACTTATGATGTTAATTACCGATAGTGGTATATAAGGGGTCTATTCCCATGCTGGAAGAATCAAAGAAAAACGTGAGAGCATTTTGTAAGTTATTCATTTCATATACATATTTATACTTATATCGATAATATATTATGTGGCAACAACCTATCTATAATTATTTATCGAACAGTAACTTAATTCCCTCATCGACACATAAATATTATTCTTTCATCACTTTATTTTGCGTATGCCTTTCTTTACAAAAATACAAATTATAATGGTGGAATGTATTGCTTTTTACTTTATTCTTTCTGTTCCTTTAGCGTCTTCGTCTATACCCAATGATTCAGGCAGGGTGTTCGCATTATCTTCACGAGTGGCACTAGCATTTCAATTACAAGTTCGACAGAATTCAGTAATATATATATTAAAAATTCACTTATGTATATATAATTTATTGACAATCTAATATCTATTTTATTTTTTTAAAATGTGAAGTTCATAATTCAAAATCCTAGTTTCGTCTTTGATTATCCTCGTCTTTCCGAGTCTCCAACACAAATAATGAGATTCTTGTTAATTACAAGTATGAACCCATTGAAATTTTTGCTGAATGCTACTTTTAGACTTTGAAGCACTATAGTATCTGATACTTCCCCTTTTGTTTGGTGATTGGTGATGTTTTTTTTTTTATTACGACCTAACTGTGACATAAGTCCAATTAAAACTTTACCATATTTATCCACTTCTGATTCGGTTACGATCAATATTATCCGCATGGATTATTACATTAACGTCTAAGAAAAGGTTAAGGAATATGTCCTTCTTAATGACTATCTAAACCTTGTGTAGAATCATGAAGAAAATTTGTCTACTAATATGGCCCATAAGGAATATCTCCTTGAAATATTAGCCTCCCTGGAATTTAACAATTATTTCACACGTAAACGAGTAACATGATTAACTAAGGTCTAATTAAATAAAAAAATTAAATTCCTTAATCTCCTCTTATTTATTTGCTCTGTCCAATTCCATTTTCTCATCTCAAATCATGAATAAAAAGAGTGAGTCCCAAGGCCAAGGTGTTTGTGAAAAGATTTTCAAGTTAGCAATGAATATAAGTCCAACTTTTCGATCATTTCGCCGAAATTCTCCACTAGTTGTTGCTACTTCGAAGCCAAAAATAAATCATCAGAGGAATTACACAGCTAATATATCAAAACCAGTTGCTGTTGTTGATCAACTTGAGTTAAAACGCCAGCAAATTCCATCTCAAGGCAAATGTCATCAAAACTTTTCTACTACCTCCAACAATATGGTACTTATTACCTGTTTATCATGATCATGTTTGAATCGACGTTGTTTGTCTAGATAAACTTGATTTTGTTATAAAGAAATTTGACTGTACGAGTCAAACATGTGATTTTGTTGTTTGGCCAAAATCTCTTACATACTACAAAATTTAACCTTTTTTTCTCTTCATATAGTTACAAGTAGTTAAACTAATTATATTATGTCTGCACAGGTGCTCGTAGAATATAATCACATTGTAGGAGAGAATAGCACAACAACGCGCAAGTTCAAGGGTAAATCTATGAAAGATGTGAACAAGTCTTCTGTAAAGAACATGATCACTATAAATCATCATCATGAGATAAATGAAGGTCCTAAAGATGATAATGATAGATTTTCTAATTATATTGATCATGTCAAAAGCAAGATGAGAAGTATCTCTAGTTTTGATGACAAGTATGGCTAGTTTTGATGATGATAAAGTCACTTACTATTTCAAGTTCAACATTAATAATTAGACTATTGATGCTTGCTGGTGGGGAACAAATGAAGGTGCTATATTTGAACAATGATTATATGTACAATTTTTTATACTTTTTATTAAATAAGGGGAAAAAAATATTGGGTGTTATATATATTGATTTTTATTATACTTTGTGTTTGTATTATAGAAAAAAAAATTGAATCTTGGAAAAAGGAAAGAAGTTTTTTTAATGTTTGGTGTTATAAGAATGATTTTCATTACTCATTTTTTTTGTGCTAATTTATGACTTTTTCAAGTTTGTGGTCTTGATTGATTGCTTGATAGAGAGATACCCAAAAAATCTTGCTTTCTTTGAGTCAATACAGTATAAACTTATTGATTTAGTAAAAACTATTATGTGATTTATTTCCATTTATTTAAGTTTTAGTGGATAAACACTGCTACTCTAAGATTCTGTTTTACAATATGTTAAGGAAATTTTAAGATCTTCAGACGCTTTGTTTGAGAGGTTGTCTACCATTGTTATATTATTTATTTTAGCGTACTAGTATAAGGTGACAATAATGTTATCACATCAAATCGATCGTCATATAAAACAAGAAATCTCATTGTTATCTAATGATGAATTTAATAATACGACATAATAAAATTTGAATACTAATCAAACGACATTAACATACAATACAATAGTAACAACAACCATCCAAATGGAATCTTGTAAATTAGGAAAATATCAAACAAGAATGTGATTCCCCTTCATGACTAATGACTATTTTACACCTTGTGGAATCTTAGAAGAAACATGATTAAATAAACTAGTAATGAGTCTCCATAATATATGATCTCCATCTCCTCTGCATCCAACCTTCTCCCAAAGTGTACTCTAAAATGGGTAAGAACCAAACCATCATCAAGAGACACTCACTCTCTAGGCCAAGGAGTATGTGAAAAGATTTTCAAATCACTAAATCCAATTTCAATTTTTCGATATTTTTCCCGAAATCCCAAATCAATAATAGCAATCAGTGATCATTATCACAGAAGCGACCCTGCTAAAGCCACAAATTAAAGCAAGTTGTTACTCAAAAGAATCAAATTGCCTCAAACAAGATACTTATGAAATATAATCATAGCGAAATAATCGAGTCTAAAACAGGATCCCCTGTACATAAGCTTGCAACAAGAGATCATATGGAGAATCAAGATTATACTAATTATAATGACACTATTAGTAATGATAGGTTTTCTAGATATATCGATCATATGAAGAGCAAGATTATGTCTAGCTATGATGATGATGATGATGAACACGATATCGATCCATCTAAGTTTGAGATCAGAACTACAACTATTGCTTGTGGAGGTCAAAGAATCAATTAAGTAAATAACTCAATATGAAAAACAAAAATATTGTATATCTTTGAATTATCAAAACACCAAAACCTTTCAGTTCGTACATAACTACGATATAAAAGTTAACTACTCATCGATCCATTACCAACGGTAAAAAAAGTTCATGAAAACATATGTTCAATGATTAATTCGAAAAGAAATAAATGAATACCTACAAAAACAAAATAAAGTTGTCCTCGTATTAATTAAATACGGTAAAGATATGACCACATGACGTTTAACCAGAATTCAACAGCTAGGTACAATTGAAGGGAGACTTGTCCAAGTTTAATAATAAACGCGACCAAATTCTCATCCACTACCGATGACCCGCAGCTCTCAACTGGAGCAATGAAAACTTGTCTAAGGAAATCCAAAAAGAGGGAACAATAAATTTGAGATGAGTCTAACTCTGACACCATGTGTTAGGATCAAGCGCTTTCTTTACATATATCCTTTAATGAACGAATTAAAAACTACCCGAATTTTGGGGATTTGACAACTCTGCCAAGGGTAACTCTAGATAAAAGAGCTCGAAAAGGACCACTTAAGCAAGATGTGAGCAAAATCCGATTAGCAAAATATTGTATGACTTAAGGTCTCACATCAAGAATTTTGTAAGTACTAATAATTCGTTTCATATTTATCATATATATATATTATACATGACAACAATCAATCTATTATTTATCCAATAGTAACGTTCCGCCAGAGGGGCGGACCTAGAATATGCCGATGGGGTCATTCGAATTATCTCAGCAAAAAATTACGTTGTATATTTAAAGATATTTTAAAGAATTTTTATATTTATATATTGATTTTAAACTTCTTGAATATAAGATTAAAGGTTGACTTAGTGATTTAAGAGTTCAAACCATAAACTACACATAAATATTATTCTTTCTTCACTTTATTTTCCACGTATTTCTTTAATTTTTTACAAATTCTAATGGTGGGATCTATTGCTTTTTTAAGTTTATTCATACTATTCCTTTGGTGTCTTTGGTTACTCCTGGTACGGTACGACTTCAATAGAATTCAATAACTTTTATACAAATATTATATTTATTAATATATTTTTTTATTAAAAAATCTAAAATTCATAAACTCGAAATTCTAGTTTTGTCTCTCCGAGTCTCCAACACAAATAATTAATGAGTTTCTTGTTACATTACAATTTACAAGTAAGAACCAATTGAAATTTTACTGAAAGCTAAATGTTCCTTTTAGACTTTTGAGAAACGATTATGTATCTGTGCTCTCCTTTCTGTTTGGTATGATTTTTTATTCAGCCACGTGACGTATGTCCAAAAACATTTACCAAATTGCACTTTTTTTAATACTTGATGTACGATTAAACTTTATCTGCATTTGATATTTATATTAACCTAATAAATATATGCATACACGTGTCGTAACTTTTACATTTTTATATGCTACTACTAACCGCTCTAAGTACTTATACACTTCTGATTTTAATACAAAACTGTATCTATCATTTTGGTGTAATAGCCTGCAAACCACACAAAGAATGTATAAATTAAATAGATAAATTTATATGACAGAGTCGACTCAAGAAGACATTTATAGGGGAATGATCCCATGGTATATAATAGTATATATATATAGATATAGAATTATATATATTGATATATATTCGTGTAAAAAACCAACCTTCAAAACAATTAAGTCTCCGAAAAGAGAGTACTATTATGGTACGTATATTATTATCTTATAGAAATTATAAGGAAAGTTATTTAACACGATATGATCTCTTTTAATGACTATCTAAAAACCATGAAGATAATTTGTCTGTTAATATGGCCCATAAGGAATATCTCCTTGAAATTTAATTCTCAATGAAATTAAACAAATTATTCACACGCAAAACGAGAAACACATGATTAGTTAAGATTCTAAGAAACTTAATTAAAATTCATTAACCCTTTCCTATTTATTTGCTCTATTTCTAACCCTATTTTCCCCATCTCAAATTTGGTTATTTCTCAAAATATTTTGAAAAATGGGAAAAAAACAAATCACTATCAAAGATAGTACTATTCAATCCCAAGGAATTTGTGAAAAAA
Organism: Solanum habrochaites; assembly: GCA_027704765.1. Lineage (NCBI taxonomy): Eukaryota > Viridiplantae > Streptophyta > Magnoliopsida > Solanales > Solanaceae > Solanum > Solanum habrochaites. The sequence goes on along the minus strand of JAKWJA010002497.1, from coordinate 71,118,779 downwards.
ATTTCAAAGTAGTGAATATAAATCCAGCTTTTCGATCATTTAGCCGTAGTTTTCCAGATGAATATCCAAAATTTGCTATTAATTCAGCTAAAGCTTCTGTATTAAAACCACTTGAGTTAAATCACAACTTGTCTTCTGACTCCAACATGGTATAGTACTATTGAATAAACTCTACTCTTACTATCTTAATTTATACGACTTACTTTTCCTTTTAGTCAGTAAAAAATATATATTTCTATATTTCGTAATAATTTAATTTTAAAATGTTCAGTTTACACGTTAATGGAGTATGATTTTTTACTAAACAAATATCATGCCTTATTTTAGACTTACAATTTTAAATAGTTCTGTATAATTCTTAAATTCGTGTCAACGTAAAACTTAAAACATATAAATTGAAATGGGGGAAGTACTTATATTATGTGTCATGCTTCTTCACGTCATGTATGAGTCTAATTCTTTTTTATCTTTATTAGGTCGAACAAATGAAAATACTTTATTGCTATTTGATTAACTTGAATCCAAGATCTCTTACCTGATATAATAACATGTTGAAATTGTGTAATCATATTTTAGTTAATTGATGTATTTATTATGCCTCCTTACATATGTGCTTTTAGTTTTGTTTTTTCACGTGAAAATTTCAATAGTATGATCATCTCATTTACAAAATTATAATATTTAATTAATTATATTATGTCTAAACAGGTCCTCGTGGAATATAATCACATAGGAGGAGACATGAATAGTGCAACAACTCACAAGTTTAAGGCTGAATCTATGAAAGCTATGAACAAGTCCTCTATGAAGAACAATAACAAGATGAGAAATATGTCTAATTTTGATGATAATGATCATAAAGTCACTCATCATAACTATATTAACGACCGCTCCAAGATCAACGTTAATTAGAAGTACTACACACACAGAGTTATGTATGAATAAATTTTATCATATGCTTTAATTAAATAAGGAGAATTTTGTTGAGTGCTATATATAAATTGATTTTTATTATACTTCGTATTTTGTACTCGAAAAGATTGAATATTGGAAAAAGGAAAGAAACTTTTTAATGTTTGGTGTATAAGCATAATTTTGGATTACTAATTTATTAGACATATATACTCTTATCATCTTAAAAGGACTTTTGATGGGAGTATCAATTATTGTATGTGTATGTAATTTAATTTATTCTTCGCAATAAACTAATTAAATATCACACCAACCATCATAGAGACTATACAAGCACTTATTTTACTATCTTTAAAATACGATCCTTCTTTGAAATTTTATATGAATACAAAATATTTTATGTATATAACTATTTTAATCAATTTAAAATAGATTTAGTCAACTTATACATGATTGTTCAACGGACTATAATGATATGTATCAAAGTTAGTGTTTCAAATACGAGATGATAATGATTTGAAAGATTACTTAGTTGAATAATGTGATTATGTAAAAGTTAGATCATAAAAAAAAGTTATGATTGATGCCTAGGCAAACATGCCTTCAGCCTAAGCCTCTCAATTGAGCCGGTTCAGTAAGCCCAAAATCGGTACCTGACCCACGTGCTAAGTCAAATGAAATGGTGCGGATAATTTTTGGCCCAATAAGAGAACGGTCGACAGCCCAACGATGCGCTAGCTTGGTGACAAATATTTTTTAATAATATTTTTGTATAGTTTTCAATATATGGTTATATATAGTTATTAAAATTATTTGATTGAATATATACACTAATTACATGAAAAAAGGAAATTAATTAATATATTTATTATATATTACAAGTATATGTATGATATATGTAAAGCTTCCCACTATAATAATAGATGGTAATGTGTATAGAGGTACTAGAGGGAGAGCGGGGTGGGAGGGTGGGGTGTTGTATATAGACAGAGATTAGACGAGATATTATTATGAAGATATGATATATATATGAGATAGGGCATATATAGACAGATATATAGTATATATGAAGATATATATATCTACCCTCATAATAGATATATATATATATAATGATATATCAGATATTATATAGATTGACACTATTATTCCAAATTAAATGTGATTAGCTATTGTTTATTTATTTGTAAATTTGCCAGGCAAAATTCTCATTTTTTGGTCATCTGGTTTGGTATACAATTAGTCATTTTTTATATACAATTACTCATTCGATATACAAATGTACAAAATACGTTTTTGTGTTTATAAAGCGAGAGAAAATGTATATACAAATACATATATTTTCATCTTATACACTTATAATTTTACAAATACATATCTTATTATACAAAAAACAATGTATAAATCTTTATTTATCTAGCGAATTATACAAATCAAAATCTCCGTAACAAACATAAAATTTGTTATAGAGGACAATTGTGTAAACTATAGCTATAACATACCAACATGATTTTTATGAATGTTATATGTGAAAGTTGTTCTATATAATATAATGTAAGTATTCTACTATACTAAGTAGGTTGTGTGTGTGTGTGTGTATATATATATATATATAATTTAATCAATGTATTGTCAAAAATAGTTAAAATTATTACAAAATTAAATAGATAACAATTTATTATACTGATAACTGACTCAAACTATAAATAGTGATGAAAAAAATTGTATGAGTCCAGCCCGTTAGCCTGATGGGCCAAAACCCGACCCCGCCCATTAGACCCAATAGAACTACCTGGCGGGTCACAAGCCTTTTTTTCTTGGAATTAATGTTGAGTCTAATATCGTCCCACCCATTAGTGGGGAACCAAATCCGGTATATCGAGAAGGTGTATTTGTAATGTCCGATCCGGTCCAGTTAACATACTTGCTTCAGCCTAATGATGTTGAGCGCAACTTTGGGTCTTGATGGTTTACGAAATTATGTAATTCACACGATTTCTTGAATATGTATTATAATTGAAATTTTGTGGGTGAAAAAAGTAATAGATTTCATGGAGCTAAAACTCCATTGTTGCAGATCTCTGCAATTCTATAAGAAGTTGAAAGATGAAAAATCTAGAAGAGGAAGAAGAAGAAGAAACAGAGGTATTATTAATGTGTCCTGTATACAATTTTGTTCCTATTTATAGGAATCATATTATGTCATATATTCACATTTTAGGAGTTGTAGTTAGTTATAAGTAACTACAAGTAGCCTAACTACTTTCCTGACTCCTAACCGACTAATGCTAACAAACTTAACTCTTATTAGACTATGTAATTACAATATTCCCCCTCAAGCTGGAATCTCTATAGACATTGAAGACTCCAAGCTTGTCTAACAGTCCATGATGTTGAGTAATTCCCAGTCCTTTGGTTAGAAGATCTGCTAACTGTTCCTTTGTGTTGATATATTCTGTTTGTATCATTCCACTTTTGATTTTTTCCCTCACAAAATGGCAGTCAATCTCAATGTGCTTGTTCCTTTCAAGAAAAATAGGATTAGCTCCAATTTGATTTGCAGCCTTACTATCACAGTGCAATTTTACAGGAATTATCACATTCACATTAAGTTATTTTAGCATCACGCAATTCGCCATGATATTTTCTGATCTCTGCAGCTGCATGCTCTATACTCATCTCTACTAAACTTCTGCCGTCTGCTTTATGCTTCTTGGATTCAAAATGAGTGAATTCCCTAGCTTGATTACATACCCTGTTACTGACCTTCTAATGTTTGGGCATGATGTCTAGTCTGAGTCACAGAATGCCTCCATTTCATTGCTATCTTCACTGCTAAGTAGTATTCGTTGTCCTGGGCATCCTTTAATGTATCTAACCAATCTTAATGCAGCATCTTAGTGAGACACCTTAGGTTTTTGCATGAACTGTGATAAAACTTGTACTGCAAAACATATATCCGGCCTAGTAGTTGTCAAGTATAACAACCTACCAATTAACCTCTGATATGCAGTAACATTTGAATATAAAGGATCATCTGTCTTTGCAATGGCTTCATCATATTCAACAGTAGTTAATTTGACACCCTGACCAGTAGGTGTGCTGCTGGTTTTGAACGCTCCAGACCACAGTCTGAATCAACCTTCCAGTCATACTTTCTTTGGCTAAGAACAATACCATTTTTGATCTTAGTATTTCAGAATCCAAAAAAACTTTAAGATCACCAAGATCTTTATTTTGAGTTACTATTGTAATGTATCTACTTTTTCGATCCTGATATCAAAACAGTGCTATTTTTTCTTCCATTTATTAAGAATATCATCTACATAGATTACCCACTGCGCACATATCAACTCTCCACTCTTCTCTGTGAAAAGAGAATGATCATAAGAACTTTGAGAATACCAGCAATAACTAAGCTCAGTTAGCGAAGGTTCCATTGCCTAGAAACTTGCTTCAAGCTATTAAAACTTCACAGTTTTACAGACTTTGTTTACCCCCTGCCTCTGAAATCCCTGAGGCAAGTCCTGTAACTTCTACTTCTTCAGTGAGATCACCCTGAATAAAAGCATTATGAACATCCATTTGAAAAAGAGGCCAACCATGGGATGCTGCAACACTAATCACAGTTCTCACAGTGACCATCTTATCCATTGGGGGAAAAGTTTCATGATAGTCCAATCCTTCTTATTGATTATAGCCTTTAGTAACCAACCTAGCCTTGTACCTTTCCACCGCACCATTGGCCTTAAGTTTAACTTTATAAACCCATTTTGAACCAATAAGATGTTTACCAGATGGCAAATCCACTATTGCCCAGGTATTGTTTTGCTCTAAGGCAGCTACTTCAGACTACATAGCATCTACCCATTGTTGATGTTTGGAAGCTTCCTTGAAGCTGGTGGGTTCCACTATAACTAAGAATCCATTGATAAAGCTATGATAGGATGGTGTCAAGAGTTCATAGGACGAATTATTAGCAATAGGATATAAACAAGTCATATTGGACTTAGTTGAAACTAAGTAGTCCTTATGCCAAAGAGGAGGCTTAAAAGATCTGGTAGTCCTTCTAGCTAGTGCTAGATTACTATCACTTGTGATAGATATCATTATGTTGTGGCTCCAACATATCATTCTCAAAAGAAGGAGCATGATGTGTAACTTCTAATTGTATAGGATTGATCAGTGTCTCCTCAACATGTTCCTCAACAGAATCTACAGAATTTGGAGATATATTAGTTTCTGCATGATCAAACATGTCCATTTGTATGGGAAACAGTATAGCTTAATGCTGATTCTTCGTCTGTGATCAAATGCTTTGAAAGGAAATGAATCTCCATGAATGTAACCTCCCTGCGTCTGATATGACTGAGTCCCTCCAATCCCATGACTTTTGTAGCCTTTTTTGTCTCTGAGTCAAAGAGAAAAATACCAATTAAGACTGATCTTTTTGCTCTTGGAGAGCGAAATTTATCTCTCTTAAATCACTAATACAAAACATAACCATCCAACACCCTCAATGTTATAGATTAGGTGCTCGTTTATATAGAAGTTCATATGTGGCACTTCCTTGTAAACAGTTGTAAAGGCATGCTTTTTTAGCATATAGCCTGCAGTTTGTTAAACAACAATTTCCTTCCTCAAATCTGATAGGCATTTCACTATGAAAATTCAGTGCTCTGGCTATATTTAATGTGTCTATGCCTTCTTTCAACAACACTGTTTTGTTGAGGTGTATAACCACATGAACTTTGATGAATTATTCCAAGAGAAGAAAATAAAACACTACATTTAGAGTTAAAAAACTCAGTGCCATTATCAGTTCTCACAACTTATACTTTAACACCAAAATGTGTATTAACCATCAACATAAAGTCTTTCAATATAATGTGCACATCTGATTTGTACTGAATTAGACAAAGCCAAGTAAATCTACTGAAATAATCAACAATTGTCACAAAGTATTGCTTATTATCATGGGTAAGAACTTTTTAAGGTCCACATATATCAATACGAAGAAGCTGAAAAATATGAGTTGATTTAGAACTACTTGTAGGAAAACTCAATCTACTTTGTTTTGCCACTGGACATATCTGACAGCAACTGTATGTGGTGATGTTGAAGTGCTTCTTAAGAGAAGGTATTTGTTCCATAACCTTTGCAATAGGGAATAATATCCAACTACTAAAAAGCTAAACTGCCACAAGTCAACTTGCCTCCTTTATTTGATGTGAATGAATTAACCCTTGCTCTAATAGTACCAAATGATGTAAGTAATAAACATCGACCTCTTTAATCAATCCAATCCCCCTTGCCACTGTAAAGTTCTCAGTACACAAAGTGAGGAAAAAACCCACTTACTACAATATAATTCCCTGTGAGTTTTGAGCCACAGATAGGAAATTAACTTAAAATCAGGTACATGAAGTACATCCCTTCCTGTCTGATGGCCAAATATGACTGAATTGCTTGGATTGTTCACTTGATACCTCTAATACTTCCTGTGGCAAGGACATGACTGTACTTAGCTCGAGATTGTCATAAAAAGTTCTTTCTTGTGTTTTTCAACGCATACATGAAACTCCTCATATGAAAGCAACATGATGAGTGGAGCTCCTGAATCAATTATCCAGTCATATTCAAGAAGGATTTAGTCGTAAAGAACTTACCAACAAAACACATACCCTGCAAGGTTAGCCTGCAGTCACTTGGTTCTTTGTTATGTAACTAGATGCTTCATTTGATCCAATAACATTTCTTTCTTTTGTGAATTTTAGACTCCTCCTTTTTTGTTTAGCTACTGAAACATTGTTATCATATGGCTTGAAAAAAATTACCGAGTGTTGTTGGAAGCATTACTGCTGTAAAGATCCCTGTGATCCAAAACCTCATTTTTGTTCTTATATGAATACACTAGACTCTGTATTGCTCCCTCTTGCTCTTGAAGTTAGAAGAATAACCTACGCAGCCTGTAACATTTTTTCCATTACACATGAATTTTGAAACCACAATCTCCACACGAGTACTGGTTATTATTTGGCCGCTGGTACAACCTTCTTCCCTTTGAAATCCTTTCCGTGTCCCCGTCTGCCATCATATTAATTGGCTCTTTGTTTGAATAATCCACTACCACCTAATACTCTTTGACTTCCTCTTGAATTACAGTTGCATAGGCTTGGTTAATTGCTAGGGTACTTCACATTATTCACAACAAACCTTCTCATCATGACTGAAAGACTTATTTAAAAAACAAACCCCATCAGGAACATCAATCAATCTTGTTGATGTAGATGCTCAATATAAGTCGTAGCATCATCACATTACATGATGGTGCGGGTACCACTAACGTCAAACTCATCCCTAGAAATCCCTCAATTAGAATAATAATCTTTTACAGAACCGTACCTTGCTGTTAATTTGGCCCACTAGGTCAGAGTTAATAGATCCTAGTGAATTATACTTTCGAATCTCTCGCTTGAAATCTTCCAAACTCGTTTTGAATTAGATCAAAACTATTTTGTCAACTATTGCCTTGCTACTGTCTACTAATCCATGAAAGACAACCATTGCATTGCATATTTCCCATTGAACTGGCTAGTTCATCCTTGTACATGCTCTTCAAGCAAGTTCCAATCTAGCGAGCCTTCTTGTACCAATTTCACACATTGTTAATTCTCTCGATCATTACGTCCAAAGACCCAAGTCTCAGGTCCAGTGAGTTTGTTTTGATCAATGCTACACACTCAGCATTCTGAGCTGCAGATGACGTTATGATTATGTCCAAGTGTTTTCCTACAGTAAGTTCGGCCATGCCTTGTAATGTTAATGCACTTTCAAAATCACTTTTGCGGAAAAAAAAAAGCAATTGAAATCATCTAATCCTTGTTTTGCATGCCTGATACCATATAGATATTTCATGGAGCTACAACTCATTGTTGCAGATCTCTGCTTCCTATAAGAATTTTGAAGATGAAAAATTTAGAAGAGGAATAAGAAAGAAACAGCGATTTTATTAATGTGTCCTGTATACAATTTTGTTCCTATTTATAGGAATCATATTATGCCATATATTCACACTTTAGGAGTTGTAATTAGTTATAACTAACTACAAGTAGCCTAACTAGTTTCCTGACTCCTAACCGACTAATGCTAACAAACTTAACTACTTATTGGACTATGTAATTCCAATAAAAAGTAATTCAGCTTGAAAAGCTCATTGTCAAAAAAGTTTGAAAATCTTTTCAACCTATATCCAACAATTATTTTGAAAAAAAAAAAAAAGAAGGTGATTTTGACACATTGGTGGCCTCCCATTCCATAGTTTCCCAAAAAGAAGGGGTCTACCCTGTTGGCATCTTAAACATAGACACACACAGACTCCAAAACCAATCAATGTGAGATTCTTTTTCAAATCAAGAACCAATTGTACTTTAGTCTACAAACATTGTTTGGATGGTTGTAACACACTGTTCCATAATACATTATTCTGATAAATACCAAATTTAGATAGATTACATTACTTTCATTGTTGCATAGTGTCTCTTAGCGTCTTCTTCTTTTTTCTTATTGGATTTATTTAATAAGGATTTGATAGGGTAAGGAAGACAGGCGAATAACCTAAATACTCAGGAAAAAGCATAATATTTATTGAAAAAATGGCTCACATATAAACAAATCTGAAGAGTAAATCTACAAGAAAAATGGTGCAATTAAAATAGAAATATAACTAGATGATAAGAAAAAATAACAACAACAAATTTAGTGCAATCCTATATGTGGGTACACATGTGTTACCCCTATTCTTACGAATGAAAAAAAGTTGTTTTCAAAGGACTCTTCATTGAACAAACAATGAAAATTACATTTAGCAACAAACATTTTAAAAAAAAAATAAGATAATAAAACACCTAAACAAAATAAATAAATAATATGTGGTGATAGAAATCTTAAACCAAGAGGAAAAAAGGAATGACACTAAAATTAAAAAAAGGAATAAAATCCACCCGATTATTAACTAGCCTTCTTAATGTTCGACTCTTATTATATCGTGTTCAAAATACTAACTTAACAGCTTAATTCTATTTATAATATCATAAGATAGAAAAGGAGAAATACTTTTAATAGAATTTAAGAAGAACAAAAAATATTTCGAGTCTACAAGTTGTTTGTGTCTAAATTATAACCCTCTCCCTATTATTAAGATATTGGGTTACTTTCTCCGAGACAGAAAGAAAAATGATTCATGCACCACTGCATCATGCGTCATGTTTTTTAATACATATATCCTCGGATTGACAACATACAGTGTTAAGGTTTGACCAGCACATATTGACAAATACAAGGCCAACACAAATTGACATGTTTGACACAAATTGACATGTTTGACCTGTCTTGAAACACAACCCAATGAATTTGACATGTGTACAAATCAATAAACTATTAAATTCGTAAGAAAGTTGATAGGTGGGATTCTTTGAGAGATGCGCCACTAACTGATCTTGATTTCTAGAGAAGGTTTAGAAATCTCTCATTGAACATATGTAATGATAAAAATATGTTTGATTATGTTTTATTAGTACGAATACGAATCATGAAAGTGACCTAACAATTCTTTAGATTTTCAGAATTTTTAAAAAATAAAGATAATGACACAATCATACCAAATTGATCTTAAATAAAATAAAACTTTTCGTGATTATTACAAAATAATACAATATGATAAAATTTAAATAATAGTTAAAACAAATATTGTATTTAAACTAACATTACAATACAATACAGTAGCAATACACACATTTACTATTCAAAAGTGAATTTATTATCACCCTGAAACGTGTAACACCACTCTCACATTATGTGGTGTATTGCACTCGCTGCCACATCAGGGCTATGTTAGCACCATGTCAAAAATTATATTTTTAATTTTTTTATTAATTATTTTTTCTTTAATTAACTATATTTTACTCTAATTAGTCACAAATTAATTATTTTAGTTCTTTAATAATTATATCTTCTTCATCACTATATCCCACTCGCCAAACGCCAAATATCACCACCACCATTATCAATATCAATTTTTTCTTCTTCACCACCTTCAATTATTTATTTTAATTTTTGTCACCCGCCACCCATCACCACCAAACCCATAATGTTTCTATCACCACCAAATCCAAAAATTGATTAACAACCAAAATTTCTTTAACAAAGTTAAAAAAATTTGAAAAAGATAGAAACAATCAATTGAAACTTTTATAGATAAAATACAACTAACTAATCTATGGGAATTAACCTGATTGGGAATTAAAAAAAATTATGCTTTTAGATTGTGATTAAAAAAAGTGTGATAAAAAATGAATAAGAAGAAGACAATGAGTGTGTGTGAAGAAGAAGAGGTGTGGGGGTGGGGGTAGAAAAGAGGATTGTCACTTTTTATTTTCTTCTCTTTTTCAAACTAACGTGCTTATTTTTTATTTTTTTGTCATGTCAGTTTTAAAAGATTAAAAAAATCAGTCTTGAATAGTTTAAACATGTAACTGACTTGTTGGGATAAGTTGAAGGGGAAATTTATGTCTTTTCCCCATACAATTATCAAACAACAACCTTCTGTTCGTACATCAAACCTAGATATTAAAAGTTTAGCTATTCATGATTCAATTACAACGGAAAATAATCATGAATAAAATATATTCAATGATTAAATAAAAAAGAAGTAAATGAAAACCTACGAAAACAGAGTTCTTCTCCTTTCTTTGCGTTCTTCCTTTTATCAACCTCTCATAAATTATATATATATATATATATAAAAAAAATCTAATACAAATATAAGATCTACAGAAAAACTAATGAATTTGACTAAACCCGAGAACTCCCACCTAACTTCGCTCACGGCTCCTAAGAGTAATTCATAGAATAGATACTCCAAACGACACTTTAAAGCACCACATGTGAGCCAATCGATAGCAAAAATGTATGACTTATAGTCTCACATCAAGAATTTTGTAAGTATTCGTTTCATATTAATCATATATTATATGTGGTAACAATTTATCCAACACTAAAATTTATTTCCTCATCAACCTAATTAGATTACACATTAATATTATTCTTTCTTCACTTTGTTTTCCGTGTATTTCTTTAAGTCTTTACAAATTATAATGGTGGAATCTATTGTTTTTTAGTTAATTCTTCGTTTGCACCCAACGATGCAGGCAGGGTGTTCACATTATCTTACGAATAGACTTTACACAAATATTATATTCACCAATAACTTTTTTTAAAAAAAAAAAATCAATCGAAAACTTATAAACTTGAAATCCTTATGGTCTCTCGGAGTCTCCAAAACAAATAATTAATAACCCTTTGAAATTTTACTGAAAGCTAAATGCTAGACTTTTGAGAACGTATAGTATCTGATGCTTCTCCTTTCGGTTTGGTGATTTTTTATTACGTGCGCACTGTGACATAGGTCCAAACATTTACCAAATTGCACTTTCTTTATTGTTGATGTACTATAAAAATTTAGGATAAACTTTTTAACTTCATCTTATTTTACGTTTATATTTTTCAAAACTTTAAACATATATAAATAGACACCTAAACGTGTATAAAATTAAACAAGTAGACAAATGACATAATATACGTAGGTTGTGACATAGGATATAGTTGTCACGTAGGATGTTAGGTAGAATACTTTATACAAGTTTAAGTATCTACTTGTGCACATCCAAAGTTTGAGGACATAAATGTTAGTTGAATCCAAATTAAAGAGCATATATATGTATGATGCCAAAAAATTATTTGTATAAGTTAAATCTAAGTTAAAGAAATATTTTTGTATTATCTCAAAAAATCTTCATTTTGTGTAACAGCTGACCGATTTGGTGTGATCGCGTTGTTACCTTAATATTTTCTCCTCATATTTTATCTTTAGTTATTATTTAAGCATAATACATAAACATAATCCTTAACTTTGTGTCAGTCGACAATTATGACATTCAATTCTGAATGTGCATAAGTAGACACTTTTAACTTTATTTTATATCCTAATTTTCTTATAGATTTATCATTCAGATTGTTGATGTGGTGTATATATATATATATATATATAATTGAAATTATGTGGTCTATATATATAATTGAAATTATGTGGTCGAAAAAAGTAATTTTACTTGAAAAACTCATTCTCAAAAAAAAAAAATTGAATATCTTTTCAACCTATAACCAACGATTATTTTGCAAAAAAAAAAAGAAGAAGTGATTTCGACATATTGGTGCCTTCCAATTCCTTAGTTTCCCAGAAAGAAGGGGTCTACCTTGTTAGAATTCCAAAACCAATCACTAGCTATGAGATTCTTTTACAAAGCAAGAACCTTTTGTACTTTAGTCTACACACTTAGGATGGTTATAACACATTGTTTGGTAATTACATTATTTTGATAAATATAACATTTAAATAAACTGTACTCTTTCACAAAGAATGATCTGGTTTGACTTGACACGGAGTTTAACATTATAAAGAAGACTTTTCCATTTTGTGATTCTAAATTAAAATTAGGTGAAATATACAAAATTGTTCTTTGATCTTGTGGCCTTAAACATATGAAATTAAAATGTTATAAAAAAAATCATTCTTTTTTAAACAGACTAAAAAGGAAAGAAGATCATTCTTTTTTTAAACGAAGGAACCATTACTTCCAGTCATTGCATAATGTCTCTTAATGCCTTTTTTTCAACTATCAAAGACTTGCCAGGATAAGAAAGAATGACGGAACATGAATATCTAGGGAAAAAATAGAATATTTGATGGTAGAAAGACTCACAAATTAACAATTTAAAGAATAGATCTACAAGAAAAAAAATAGAATACTAATAACGTAGGAGTATTGCTAGATAACAAAGATGCAATAACAATAAAAAGAAACAAGAACAAGACAATAAGATACAGAGACAAAACAATAGGCAATAAATCTTTAACTAAGAGAAAAAAAAAGGAATGTAATTAAAATATGTGTTTGACTACTAACTAACCTTCTATTCAAATGCTTCGCAACCTCAAATCCATTAAGTTTATTATGTTCAAATTAAAGCAGTAACTTAACAACCGATTATTGTTTATAATCACAAGACAGAAAAAGAGAAATACATGAACAGAATTTTAGAAGAAGAGAAAATATTTCGAGCTCTTAAGTTATTTGTGTGTCCAAATTATAACCCTCTCATTATTATCAAGAAATTAGATTACTTTCTCCGAGATAGAATGAAAGAATATTTCATGCATCAATGCACCATGCGTCATGTTTTTTTAACACACTTGTCCTCATATTAACAACATACAATGTTAACGACAACACCAGTAAATAGTGACAAATACAAGGCCAACACACAGTGACATGTTTGACCTGTCTTGAAACACAACCTAACCAATTTAACATGTGTACAAATCAATAATAAACTAATAAATTCATAAGAAAATTGATTGGTGGGATTCCTTGAGGGGTGCACCACCGACTGATCTTGATTTCTAGAGAAGGTTTTGAAATCTCTCATCGAACATAATGATAAAAATATATTTATTCTCTTTTATTAGTGCGAATACGAATCGTGAAAGTAACATCGCAATTTTTAGATTTTCAAAATTTTATAAAAAAAAATAAAGATAATGACACGATCACATCAAATTAATCTTAAATAAAATAATTTTTTCCATGATTATTACAAAAAAATATAATATAATAAAATTTAAATAACAATTAAAAAAAATATTATATTTAAACTAACAACACAATATAATACAATATAATACAAGTTGTAGCAACCATCCATATGGAATCTTGTTAATTAGGCAAATATCAAACAAGAATATGATTCCCATAATGACTAATGTCCATTTTACACTTTGTAGAATCTTTTGAAAGAAACATGATTAAATAAATCAATCTCCACAATATATAATTTTCATCTCCCCTGCATCCAACCTTCTCCCAAAGTTGTATTTTTGCAAAACTTAGTCTAAGATGGAAAATAACCAAACCATCACCAAAGACACTCAATCTCAAGGCCAAGGAGTATGTGAAAAGATTTTCAAAGCACTAAATCTAACTTCAATTTTTCGATATTTTTCTCGAAATTCTAAATCAAAAATAGCAAGCAGTAATCATCAGAGAAGCGACCCTGCTAGAGCCACAGATTTCAAGCTAGTTATTCCTCAACAAGATCAAAATTTGTCTTTTGCCTCAAACAAGGTACATGTGGAATATAATCATAGTGAAGTAACCATGTCTAAAACAGAAATAGCAACCAGTGATCATCATCAGAGAAGCGACCTTGCTAGAGCCACGGAATTCAAGCTAGTTGTTCCTCAACAAGATCAAAACTTATCTTTTGCATCAAACATGGTACATGTGGAATATAATCATAGTGAAGTAACCATGTCTAAAACAGAATCCCCTGTGTATATGCTTCCACAGAGAGGGTATCCAGAGAATGCTAGGTTTTCTACGTATATCAAACACGTCAAGGGCAATTTTATGTCTAGCTATGACGACGATGATGATGATATTGATGATAAACATAAACACCATATCAATCCATCCAAGTTTGATATCAGAACTACAGCTATTGCTTGTGGGGTTCAAGGCTAGCTCCTTGAACAATCTAAGCAAACTTGTATGTTTAGCTATCAAAATGATTAAGATAAGGAGATAACTTGTTTAGTGTTATATGTATTTGTTATATATGTTAGTAGTACTATATGTTTTAACAAAGATTGAACTTTGGGAAGAAAATAAGAGAGGGGATGGATTACGAGATTTACTTTATCATCCTTTGCTTGGGAGCAAGGGGTTCGTATGAAGCGTCTGGTATTACATTGTATATTTAAGGTAAATGTTATTATTTCTAGTTTGATAAGGGAAAACACAGAAAATAAATCTAAAAAGTTACATATTCGATTAATAGAAAGAAATTTAGAATATCGTAGCTGCTCATGCTTATTTTGGCTCATTGATTTTTCAATAAGCTAGTTCCAACAAGTTTATATATAATATATAATAAAAGTTGAGTATCCTTTGTGTGTTGATCAATTAAATCTAAAATGTGGAGATACAAGCAATATTGCAAACCAGCTAATGTCTTTCTTTGTGATAGTTGTGCTGCTATTTTAGAGAAATGGTAAAATGTTTATATTAGGATACATTGTCTATATCATATCCCTAAAGATATGTTTTCCTTCTTTGGATCCTTGCTAACGCAGAATGTCTTGTGTTTCGAGCTATTTTTTTATGTTAGTTGTGCTCATTGAAGTAATTATCCCATTAGATGTATATTTTACTAAAAATATATGTCTCACATTATTTAATTACTTATTAAATCAGATAGAATTAATTAATTTTTTTCACTTTACCCTTATAATTGATATGGTTTTTGAAAGTTTAAACATTTTTTAAAGATCCAAAAATATTTTTTTAAGAGCTAATTAATAATAAAAGTAAAATAGTAAAGTTGACTAATCTATTAATAATTTTTTGATCACCGTATAAAATAAATAATGCACATTAGGAATTTAGGACAGATGTAGTAATAATTTAGGAGTAGATACTAGATCCAAAATGCACTATCATTCAAGTAATAGTTTGGTTTGGTTTCGAAGTTTATTAGTTTGGCTTATTGATTATCGATTTGTACAGATACTAAATCGTTATAAAACAATCAAGATATTGACTTATCTCATTATCAGTTCGGTTATCACTTTAATCCTTAAAATTTGACACAAAAAAAATTGAAAAATCACTTCCAGAAAAGGTGACAAACCAAATGAACTGTGCACATGAGTTCACAAGGTACATCTTTCTCAAAAACAAACACTTTCACATTTTGGAATAACCAAGAGTTTTGGACAACCAGAAATAGAAGTAGGAAACCAAATTATAAGTCAAGAAATTTATATACAAAATGGTATAAATATAATTATTTAATTTACTATCGGGTTATCGATTACCCCGTTAAAAAAATCTAAAATCGTTAACAACCGATAACTAGATAACAAAAAAAAATTAAAATTGTTATCAAAACCGCTAAACCAATAACCCATTAAGGATAAACCGATAACGTTTTTCTGTTCAGAATATCAATTTCGATTCGATTTTGCACAACCCTACACTCAAGAATTTATTTGTCACAAAATTGAAATATATGTCTAGTTTCTTTTTACTTTGTTGTCGTTGTTGTTGACAAAAACAAATTACTATTCCATCTGTCTCAATTTATATTACACGCTTTCATTTTTAATTAGTTTTTAAAAAATGATACATTTTAATATTTAGTAATAATTCAACTTTAAAATATCAATTTTACTTTAATGAGATATTGTAGTCATGCATATATTTAAGACTTATTTTAAACGAAGAATTTCAAAAAACTTTTTTCCTTAAGTTTCATATCTAATCAAACTACATCATGCAGAAGAAAAATTATATGAATACACATCTTATTTTACCATAATCTCTAAAATATTCTACCATTTAAAAAAATTACAAAAATTTCCTCTCAGATACATTTCTATCCTCTCTTGGATACATCCATATCCTCTATGAATACATTTGTCAGTTATGTATCCGCAGGTTTCCGAAATAGCAATATATTACGATTTATGTATCCGCATGTCTGTTTATGTTTTCTAATTTAAAAAAATAAAAATAAAAAATAGACTTACTTTAATTAATAAATTTACTAATTAAGAACTTTATATAATAAAA
Organism: Solanum habrochaites; assembly: GCA_027704765.1. Taxonomy (NCBI): domain Eukaryota; kingdom Viridiplantae; phylum Streptophyta; class Magnoliopsida; order Solanales; family Solanaceae; genus Solanum; species Solanum habrochaites. The sequence goes on along the minus strand of JAKWJA010002497.1, from coordinate 71,102,115 downwards.
GAAAAAAAATTGTATTATAATAGCAACTAGTAATCTAAAAATAATAAGTAGCTAGGGTGATTTAATTGTGCTCCATAGCAAAGGTTGTGAACAAAAAATGTCAGGCGCCTCTATCCCCAAATAATGATCACGCCGCCACTCTCCTCCAATTCTCTCGTCGCACTCCTCACTTTTTATCAAAAAAATAAGGTATAAAAATTGTTTCTAATTGTATAAAGATAGAAGAAAATTGTATAAAGACATATATTTTGTTCCACTATCTCACCTATTACCAGATCTCGCTAGCATTCTTTCCAATCTAGTTAGCACACACTCCATAGATGTGCTCAATATCCCTTCCACTCCGGTCCCGGGCACTTAAGAGTCTGATAGTGTATCCCCCCCGGATGAGCACAAAGAGACCGCCACCTATACCGCGGGATTGGCAGCAGTCAGCGTCGCCTTTATCTCACTTATACAAACATAAGCGACAAATGTATTATAAATTGTGTTCGGTTGTATAAAGCGTAAGGGGAAAAAATGGTATATAAAACATGCAAGTACATATATTTCGTGCCTATACCCTTAAAATTATAGCAATACAAATACTAGCCCTTGCCCATTTATATTGTCTTTCTCTCTTTTCGTTTTATACAATTTTAAAATTGTATCTTAATTTACTCTCTTTCTCGTTTTATTAACAATTCCGATTCAATTGTATATTTCATTGTCAAGTCTCTTTGTCTTTTTCTCTTTCTCATTGTATACAAAACTTAAATTGGTATATAATCGTTCTATATAGTACTTGTCTAATAATACAAATTCGTTTTTATACACGTTCAATGCTCAGTGTACTTTCTCTTCTTATTTATACTCTTGTTTTTAGTACAATTTGATTCAAATGTATAGGTTATAACGAATTATACGTTTCTATTTGGTTAGTAGCGCAAATATGCAACGTGCCTCTAGCATACAAATATTAAATTTTTTATTTGTTATGTGAAAATTGCCCCACCATTTCTTTTTCATATATGAATAGACATGGCCTCATTTCACTTATAAAAAGTTTAGGGACATGCTGATGAAGGGAATTTTTGAATTTCGAATAGGGAAAGGGTCTGCGATACCCCTCAACTTGTTCATTTGGAGCTGATAGACCATCGTTATAAAAGTTGAAATCATATATGCCCTTACAGTTATGCAAACGGCTCCAAGATACCCTGCCCGTTACAAATGGCTCACATATTACCCTTCATTTAACGGAAGTTAAAAAAATTAGTGTTAAAATTATATTTATACTTTCTAAATTTTTTAAAAAAATTATTTCAGCGGTATATATGATTTTTCTATCAAACGTTCAAGGTATATTTTAATTTTTTTATACATAAATTATTTTTGAATTCTTTTATTATAATTATTCGAATTTCTTATTCTTGTTTTGTTTTTTTCTTTCATTCCCTTAGTTTATTAAAGACTAAAAAATTACTTAAACCTTTTTTTGGTTGTATTGTAATTTATTGTATTCGAGAAAAAAATTTGGCCATCTACAATAAGTTTTACAAGAATATGTGAAACATAAATTAAATTTGATTATCAAAATAATAATTATAAATTGTCATTGAAACAAAAAAAAATTGTTTGACGAGGATTGCTTAAATTTCACTCATATGGGATGATATTTTTAGAAAAAAAAAATTAGATTAAAATTATTGTTTTTTTCATTTCCGTTAGAGGAAAAGGGTACATGTGAGCCATTTTTTTACAAGTAGGGGTATATATGAGTCACTTTCATAACAAGGGATATATCAGCTCTAAATGACAAAGTTGAGGGGTATATCAAACCCTTTTCCTTTTCGAATATGAAAAACGAGTTAAATTCTAATCGAAATTTTGTTAGAAAAGTTTGAAAACATAGGAAAATCGTCATTGAAATAAGTTTCTTAGATTTATTGTCATTTTGATATATCGATGATCATCGAAATTGTTGTGATATTTAGCTTAGAGACCCATTATTCTGGCAAACCAAATGGACCAAGAATAGAAATTTTTAGCCCAATTGAGAATTGTGCTGTTTATAGCACCAAGTGTAATCAATGGGCTGATTCACACAAATACCCACTTTTGTGGCCTTTTTATAAGTATAATTTACATAAATCATAGTGTAAAGAGTAATATTCAGATCTAATTTTGAAAATTAATTGACCAACTTCTAATACAATGTCACAAATGTAGCCATAGTGTAAAAATAAGAGAACAACACCAACAAATTCAGTGAATCGATAAAGTATGTTTAAAGAAAGTAGAATGTATACAGATTAGTGTATCACTACCTCATTGAGATACAAAGGTTGCTTCCAGAAAGATGTCCGACTCAAACAAATCAAAACAATAATTAATAAAAAGTGTAAAAAAATAAGAGAAGGAGCAACAATTTGGCACTATATATCCAAAGGTTTTTTTATTATAAATGACTCGAATTTGATATTTTTATAAGTATCTTAGTTGACCTTCAAAAAAGCATCAATTACTAATATATATTTCTTTTTTCTTTTTTTTCGAGTGATATTTAAACTTAAGTTCTTCGTATCATAATGCCATTCATATATTATTTTTTAAACCATGTTAGAAAAGTACCTCAACCATGCCATTTTCCCAAAGTTGACATATTTTGTCAACTTCTTAACTAAATATGTTTTGTTTTTAATTTGATGTTTCACCTTTACTTATATAAAATAATGTACTTACTACTTGTTAAACTAAGATTAGTATGATGAAAGTACGACTTTATACATTATTAAAATGGTTCAACACGTACTTATATTCCGATTATAGATTGTCTTTACAATAACTCAATTATCTATTGCCTAATTGGCAAATTAAACATAATAGTTGGTATGTTAAACGACAATATTCATATCCATTCAACTATATTTACCTTTAAGTTTGTGTCAATATTAACTTTAGATATCATCGATTTAACTTTGTTTGGAGGTAAATTGACGTGCAAAAAACGCTAAGATCTTAGAAGATAGGAATAAACCAGTTTACACACTATCTTTTCTAAATCTCACTTGTAAAATTATATACATGATATTATCATCAACCCTTCAGAATTCTCGATAATATCAAAAGAAAATCTTAAATTAAGTAAAAAGTGTTTCAAAAAGTGCTTAGAAAATTTTGAATACTCGAAATTTTTTCATATTAATCTTTTAGATTTTCACCATTTTCTGAAACAAACGTCACCTTAATTTATTTATTTTCCTTTCATTGTCATAAAGTACTCCGTACAAAAATTGCAAAGTCACATTCAACAAAATTTCTTCAGAAAAAAAAAATTAAAAAAAAATCTACAGAAATTTCTCAGATGCTTCTAATTCATCATATATATAACAAGACAAACCAAATTTCTTTATATTTTTTGTCCTTTGTGTTTCTTTTTATCAGTTATAATTAATTAATTAATTATTATGTAATAAGTGATTTCACTATGTTGGATAGTTTATCTCATCACTGAGATATAAATAACGAAATAAACAATCACATGGCTGCAAATACCTTATATCAGATACAAAATAAAATAATTCTATATATTTTATTTCTAAAATTATTATACTTTATACAAAACGAATCGAGGAAATTAAAACACCTCCTATCTATAGTTTTCACCTGTCTCTTTGTCATTATGTGGCTTTTGGTAGCATCGAAATCAAAATTATTTGAAGAGCCTTTTCTTGTATATGGAGAAATTATAATATTAAAATAATTAATTAGGTAGAAAGATTCGAAGCTAAGTAGAGTATTAAATACAAAAAGTGTCAGCATTTGACATGATCATATCAGTAAATTATATCTTTATTATTTAAATGTCACAAAACAACCTAACTTAGAATTAGCTACGGAATTTGTCGATAAGCTCTTGCTAAATTATTACTAACAATTTTTTAGCTAATTGATTTTTCTTATCATCCATCGCTAGCCCATAGCTAAATGACACTAGTATGAAATTGTTGTTCTTTTGCTATGAAAATTTTATCGTTGCTAATCCTTATATATAATTTAATTGAAAAGCGTATTTAAATTTTGAACATGATAGTAATTTTTAAGTTTGAGGCTTTTAACCTTGCTCGCGCATTTGATTTACTAAGTTTCAAATTGTAATATGTATTTTTGTAGTAGTCAACTATTTAATATGTAAAATGTACGTACGCCCCTGATTCAAACATAAAGTAATGAGTTCAGTCGAAGAATTTGTTCTAAATTCGTTTTTCCGATTGATGATTTAAATTTGTTTAATGTTTAATTAAACACTAATCATTATCAAAGTGTGGATGCTGCGTTGTCTCTTTGATTTGGTTCAATTAGTATCACCATTTATTTATTTGATGAATTATTTAGCATCTAATGACGCCATCCTTCACACTTTGTCATTCACTTTTTAAATACTTTGACCTAAAAAATAATAATATCAAACCAATTAAGAAATTAATTTACTTTCCCTTTTTCAGTATTTAACAAAATAAAATAATCTCATTCTTTATTTGATTTTATAGAGCTGTTGCATCCCTCAACTAAAATAGCAACTCATGAGTCATGACGCCATTCTTCACACTTTGACATTCACTTTTTAAATCTTTTGTCATAAAATATTACTTTCATCCATTTTAATTTTTCACGAGACATATTTAACACAATAAAATTAAAAAATATTTTGATATATTTATAATTTTTTATTACAAAATTCTGTTATTATTTTTTTTGAAACCCCAGAATAATCCGCAGTCGCTACAACCTCTGTCACAACCTCTGCCCTCGAGTGAGCACTTTGCGTGCACTGGGTAAACCCACACTGTATAATAGCCTCCAAACCACACAAGGTATGTAAAACGCACTAGGCAAACCTTGCGCACAGCACTAACCCCCCGCTCTAAAGGCATTGACACTACAACACAAATGAGCCTAGCGGAATTAATTCTTGAAGTGCCGCTAAATAATGTATTTTAGCTGCAATTGACACGTTTTGTTTATATTCCTAAAGCCTTTAGGCCGACATTGGCTTCTAATGAACTTAATTAATGCCGATAAAAGACTCTAGCCACATCGTGATTCATTCAATATTTAATGCCGTTATAAAAAAGAAATTTGTTGTTGTAGGGGAAGAGAGATCGATCCAAAATATCCTGATGAATAACCACCCTCTAAACTAATTGAGTCATCCCGAAGAACCAGTATTTCTTTTTAATCTGTGTAACAACAAAACCCTTCCACAATTAACAATGGACAAATTGTAATTAAAGTTACCGAAACACCATTTTTTATTTGTGAGATATAAATAAATATCATTCCACTAGGATATGGTCTGAACAAAAAGAGGAACACAAATATTTGTTTGGTAATGCAATTTTGGGGCCACATTATGAAGTGTGATCATGTTTGAGGAATATGGGTCATTCAGTTATGGCCACCATATTTGAAAGTGCCTCTTGCTAAAATAATATCACCTAAAGAATCACATCAAGAAATAAAGGTTTTTTTAGTCGCAAATAGTAAGAAATTTATGTTATAAAAAATAATTTATATATATTTTTATCAAATCAGTTCATTGAAAAATTGCATGATGAAAAATAAATAAAGAAAGCATTTTAATTTTTTCATATAAAATATTATTATTTTCCTTTTCTGATTAAATCAAAATATCTACAAAATATTTTTCAGTGATTCTTTATAAAGTCAAACTTTTTTGTATTGATACTTTCATATTGCTATATATAGTGAAATGTTATTAAAAGATATAACATAGCATGAAATCGACCACAAAATAATTCAACCGTTATAAGGAGAGGTGGAATGTGTTTTGTTCAACAAAAAAATAACACGTATCATGTTAGTACTAATTTTATATGATATAATGCTTAATAAAACACACATAAATAATACCATATATCAAATCCTGCTTTTGACCTAATATAAATATTTTAAAAAAGAAGATATACATTTCGCTCATTGATTAGCGAAAGGCATTTGTATATTCAATTAACTCTAGGCTCCATCACAACTGATCAAACAGCCTAAATTAAACAAATTCAAAATTTTATTATATTTTATTTTTTTAAAAAATTAAACCATTAGGGAAGTGGTATTTTTGAGAAAAATAAAATATGAACAAAATGAATCTAAGATGAATTCCAGGCAGATAATTATTCAATTATATATTAGCTTCGATATATATGATTGAATAATTTTAGTAATTTAAATATTTAAAAGATAATTTAATCGTAAACACCATTACTTTTTGTATCTCCTTCATGTGCCACCTAACCTTTTTTTTCCTAACTCACAAACTATCTTCTTTTTTCATATTTTATGAAATAAAAACAAAAACCTAGGCAATTTTCTTTTAAAATAAGATAAAAAATTCGAGGCAGGAGAAAAAAAATTGATGAAACTACCGGAAAATCAAACTTCACCATCGTTCAAATCATGTAAGACTAATCAAATTAAGCTATTATAATGCTTAACATATACACAATTATTTTAATATCGAGACATTATTTAACTTCTTGAGGTTATTTCAAACACCGTCTACTGTTTCACCAACTGATCAGTAACAAACTCAAAAAGAAAAAATAGAAGAAAAAAATTGTATCTCACCCTTATAATCTTATTAGGTTCCAACTTAAATATATTTAAATATTATGTAGAGTCTCAATTATATTTTTTCATAAGCAGATTTGTAGCTCCGCCCTACTTTCATTGGGGCAACAAATGTGTCTCCGTCATAAGTAACATCTTGAAGACCAATTCCAATTAAAACTTTGATATTAGTCGTCACCCATCACACCTTTAATTTTAAGCTATCTTCAAACCGTCCACTCTATCCCAGTTTGATGAATAAATTGTATTGTAGAATAATCAATCTATCTAGAATATGAAATAAACCAAATTCTCTTCAATAATTTATTTTCTTGAGATTCGTTTTAATTTATCATAAAAACATAATATATAATTTATGGAATAATTTTTTAATTTTAAATTAGTATTTAATCGTAAAAAATCAAATCTAATTTGAAATTAATTTTAACTTTGAATTTCTTACGTGTTATATATTTTCTACACAACGTAGTCAATATAGTTATGTTAAAGAATGACAATAATATCACATTTCGGTGGGTAATGAGAGGGAGGACTCCTATAAAGCTTTGCTCTATTTCTACTTCCCTTTCAGGTAGCTTGGGGATGTGAGTTAGGCGTAAGACTAATTTCACATGGTTCAGAGCAAGGTCCGTCGCACCCGAGGTTGGGACTCCCCAAAATCAAAATTGACCCACGCCACAGATGCTAAGACTGGGGCGTGAAGTGGGGTGTTAAGAGGACAAAAAGTCTACATCCGTGGTTAAGAGCTGGGTGGAAATCCTTATAAGGCTTGGGCCAACCTCCTCTCCTTTGAGATAGCTTTTGGGATGTGAGTAAACCTAAGACTCTAATGTCACAAATTCGATCTTCAATCAAACACACTCCATAAATTTAATATTAAATGAAAAATATTTCATAATATGTTGTATTATATTATATTATTTTTTATTATATCGTATTTAACTATATATTGTTTGAATGGACACAGTATTTGTATAGATAGTATGAAGAAATAGTATAAAAGATGAAATGTGATTATTGAATAATAAATAAAGACAAATATGAGAAGAAAATATTAAGGTACGATACGACCACACCAAATCGCTCCTTACATAAAATGAGTAGTTTCATCGTTGTGAAAATATGACATCTACGCCTACGACTTTTATTCACTCCAACAATCGTTATCTAACTTTATATTTAAACGATACGATATAATAAATTTAAGTAACAATCAAAACAAACATTATATTTAAACACCACAATATACGATATAATAAAATTTAAGTAATAATCAAAACAAACATTATATTTAAATACTACAATATACTATACAACTGATAACAACCATCAAGAAAATGGATGGCCATCATGAAGCCAAGTCATAAGAATCTTCAAGCATGCGTAAATATTCATTCATACTTCAAATGGAAACCTTTTCTTTAAATTATTTTTCAATCTTTCAAAGGGAGAAAGTTTCGACCAAATATAGAATTGTTGCATCTTTTGAAATAAACGAAAAGTAATTTTGAGCAAATATATACTCCTATTGAGTGATTATACTTAATTAATTTTAAGAATATATAACAAAATATATCAACATTTCTTACTTAAATTATAATATATTTTAATTGAACCATCTGAACATAAATTATTAAAAATATTTTATTAAACACTTCAATTTAAAATTATAGGAAAAACTATATATATATTTATAAAGAAACTTTTTGAAATTTATAATCTTCTAAACAATAGATAAAATATTTATTTAAACTTAAGTTCGTGGTCTTCTAAGAATCAAGAAGATTGATGGCCATCGTGAAGCCATGTTGTGATAAATCCCATGCTTTAATTATTCATTTTATCTTAATTTAATTGTCTTAATTCCAGTTGGTATGAATATTAAAGTTTAGATAAAAGTTTGAAAGTCAAAATGGAGGAACTTTGCTTCTGAAGCATTTAATTTATTTTTCGAAAATAATAAACATGGTTCATGAACACTTATAGGTAATTGGATTAATATTCTTTCTGTTTCGTATTAATCGATCATTTTTTTTATATATTTAAAAAAAAAATATTATTAATTCACCTATTGAATTTTTTTAAAAAAAAATTATATACAAATGTTATCACTTTTAAAAAGAATTAATAATAAGATAATTATAAGAAATTTCAATTAATATTTTTGTAATTTAGTAAGATATCATATTATAAAAGTAATAGAATTGTATTTTGCTACAAATATTGGAGGGGTCTACACATCATATTGTCTCGAATATTCTTTGCTAGATTATTGTACTGATGACAATGAAATGATTGAGATAGTTAGCCATACATTTGTTGCCTAATATAATGTCTGCTAATTAATTGTAATTACAAACATTGACAATTGTAATTTATATTAATTAAAAAACACATCAATTGATCGCAATTTCTAAAGTGCTGGTCTCGTTTAATTGGACATGTTTTAATTTATCTTTTTTCTTAAATTCAAAATCTACGTACTATTATGTCATTTTGCGGTGCTTAAATTATTAAAGAAAGTACTTTTGAGATATTCCACTTATTACTTTCATGTTATAATGTTATTTTATCGTTCAATATATTTGTGAAATAGGTTATTGTCTTTAATATCTTAAGAAAAAGAATTCTTCCTAGTTTACATTCAGCTACCATCATCATTTCTCTAGACTTGAATGAATACATCACGTATAATATGAATATAGTGGAAAAAGATTCTAGATAATCATTATATATTTCTTACCAGCGAGGTTTTAATCAATATAAGTCATTATATAAAGTCATTTACCAAAATAATATATTTTTTTAAAATTTTACAAAACTAGTATAAACGTATTCCATAGTAAACGTTTTAGAATATATTGTATTTTTTAAAGTGATGGCGTCAGTTGATATTACGTACTCCCAGTAAGTTTTAAAATCCTAAACGTTACTCATATAACGTTTTAGAGTAAAAACGTTACTGAAAAATACCGTTTTAGGAGTAAAACGTTATGAAGTTACGAATATCAACCTAATGCTGTTAGTTTTTTTTAAAAATAATATATATCCTAAAAAGTGCCGTGAAATACGGTTATGACTAGGTTTTTGTAAAAAGTTTAAAAAATGTATTACTTTGGTAAATTATTTTATATAATGACTTAGTTTGATTAAAAATTCTCTTAACGCACTATAAAGAAAATATAGAATTAGCTATTAAATTTTTCGATAATTTCTAATTAATTCATTGTTAAAATGCTTTTAGCTAATTAGATTGTACAATCTGTCACTAGTTTGTAGTTAAATAAAATTAGCTTGAAATAAATATTACTTAGTTATGAAATTTGATAGGGGAAATGCACAAGTACCCCCTCAACCTATGTCCGAAATTCCAGAGACACATTTATACTATACTAAGATCCTATTACCCCTGAACTTATTTTACAAGTAATTTTCTATTCCTTTTCGGTCTACGTGGCACTAGCTTGGAAAAAAAGTCAACAGAGTTGGACCACACAAAAGAATGTACGAGGCCAAAAAGGCGTAGAAAATTATTTAATAAAATAAGTTCAAGGGGGGAATAAGACTTAGACGTATTAAGTGAATCTCTAAGATTTTGGGCATAGGTTGAAGAAGTATTGTTGCATGACCCAATTTTGATAGTCGCTCCTTTTTTTTGAGAAATTAATTAATCACCACATATCCATATAGAAAAAAAAAATCCAGAGTCTTATCGCTTATCTTGAACTAGAGTAAGAAAGAAAAATGGAAATTTTAAAAAAAAAATATTAAAGGATGTGTTGCGTGCAATAAATATAGTTATTTATTCCTTAACTAGAGATTTGAGATTCAAGCATTGAATATGAAAAATTCTAAATAAGGAGATTTCCTCTTTGAGGTTCTATATCGCGTAAATCTGAATTAATCAAATCTCAATATAAATATGCGGAATGAAATAAAATAAAAGAAGAAGAAAAACTTAGACTGTTTTTTAACCTATTAATTTGGGGCTGTGGATTGTTGAACTTTTGATCCCTTAATTTTAATGGTTGAAATTCAATTGACGTTTTCCCAAAGATCTCCACACATCCAAACGAACTTGATTCTTATTCTTCTTCTTCTTTTTATACAATTAAAAGTGCTTAAATTCTTGACGGCTTAAAAAGTGTGTCATTGATCTTGCATTGTGCTAGTTATGTTAATCTTATTAGTTACAAATTTAATTTATTGATACGTATCGATTAAATATAAAAAAATATGTGTACGTTATTTGTGTAACTGAACAACTTATAATATTAATTACTAATTAATTTATTAATTAAATTCTGACATATATATTATGTCAATACTGTATGATCACGTAAAATTATGCGTACGCCAATTTTCTTCTATTTAAGATCTCAAACAAAGATCTTGCCATTGTTTGTGTACATCAATTAAGTGTGACTATTTCTAGAAAACTCTAGGGAGACAAAAGATCAATCCTTCTCATGTATAATATGTGGAACACAAATTGACTTGAAGTTAATGGCAATGACCCTCTTTGGAAAGAACCTTGTGGGGTGAGTCATACATGTGAAAGATAGTTATATGTCATTTCAAAAAAATAAAAATAAAAATCACAAGATAGTTAATTGTTGACAAACTTTAAACAAGAGCCTCTAGGCTCTAGTGCATCCCCACAAAGAGAGGGCAAAAGAAAAAAGAAAAGAAAAAGAATCAAAGCATCTTACTAAAAGGTTTATTCCAATTTATCAAAATAAAATAAAGTTTTGGCTTTTGTTTATATGATGAAACTTTTTTTCCCTTTCTTTTTATCTCTTATTCTGATTCTTCTCATATAGCCAAAAGGATAATCCAATGAGAACCTTTCATGCTTTACCTCAAATTACATGTACTTTATGATCCTCAAAAAAAAATAAAATTGCATATCTTTGTCATTTAATAAAAGTACAATTTGCATGTTTGAGGGAATTTATTTTCATTTCTTATATATTTTTCAATAAATTTATAAATTAGTTTTCGAGGTTGAGTCAAAATAGAAATATATTTTTCTCATTTTATATTATCTACGTGTCTAGTGCTAAGTGTGCGAGGTGTAAAGTATGTCACATTGTTTGAGAGTTACTTACCTCATGCAACGGTTGGAGACAAATATATTTAAGGGGTGTTGATCGATATTTTATTATTAAAAATTATATTATATATAATTAGGTAAAAATATATTTTTTATGTATAAATATTGCATGTAAGGCTCGGTTTTAATAATTTTATTGTTTTATATATATTACAATTCTAGATTAAAATTTTAACTTCATCGCTCTTCGTGAACTCGCCCAATAAATTTAGTACACTTTTTTAGTCGTCGTAGGAGTAAAGGATTTGCTTTTTCCAAGGTTGAGGATTTGTTAGAATGTCTCATACATATTGGATAATCCTCACGACATAATATAATTTTTGAAATTGAATTAAATTATCATGAATATATTTTTTTTTCAAACTTGGACTAACCCCTATTATTTTGTTTACGTGATGTTAAGCTTGTGTTAATATTGTAATTTTACACTTCATATGTGGTAAGAGGTGTTAAAATATCCAATAATAATTGATAAAATTAGCTCCTTTTTTTATTTTCTAATATGTTTTTGAGCAATTTTTATCACATAAACTAATTATTGAAATTAAATTTGACTCAATATCCATTTACTTAACATGATTTTCAAAAAAAATAAAAATACACACTAGAGGGAAATAAATTAAAACTCACGCTTGCATATTTTGAAGAGATATATCTATCAAATATCCCCACTTGTTTGTCACTAATTTACTCTTACAATATTTTTTAGAAAAGAATATAAGTGTGCTTTTATCAATATTTCTACTTTACTCCTACAATATTTTTTAAAAAGGAATTTAAATGTGCTTTTATCGATATTTTTATACCTTTGTAACTTCATATTTTTTTTGTTTGTTCTTTCTTTAATCCATATATCTAAAAGTACCAGCATTGTAAAGGAGAGAAGAATCTCTTTCCATTTGTATGTGAGCATGTGAAAAGTCATGTTATTCGGTGGAGAATAAAAAAAGAGACATAATATATAAACGTCATTTTTAATTTGATTTTATTTGATATTAATATCTTAAAATCTTATATGTATAAATAAACGGACATTTAAACTTGTATATAGTTGAACATGTATACATACGTGTCATCCTACATAGCTGACAGTCTACATGTATTATGTCACACGTATAGTGTATGTCTACAGATTCAATTTTATACAGATTTAAATACCTATTTAGACATATTCAAAATTAGAGAACACAAATATCAGCTCAGGATGAATTAATTTACATATTTATATATTTTGTCAAAATAAAAACATATACTCCCTCTGTCCGGTATTGTTTGTCATAATTTCTATTTGTAGAGTCAAACTATTAAAACTTTAATTAACATTTTAAGATGTATTTTTTCATCATATTAATATGCCAAAAATTGTAATTTATTGTACTTTTCATATAGTTTTAGACTATCTAATTTATTTGTTTAAAATATAAAATTAATGTGACCTAATTTACTTTTGAAAATTAGTCAAATTAACTTTTGATAAGCAACATGACAAACAATTTCGAACGGAAGGAGTATTAATCTTTGTCATTTTGAGAAAAAATTGACAAAAGAGTTAATTTTTTTCTTGAAAATTGTTAAAACAAATGCGATTATTTGGCAGTAATTTGGGGACAGATTAAAATACCTCCTAGGATCCATTGATTGGTGTTCATCGATATCGAAGATGGATCTCTTGAATTAAAAAATAGAGTAGGTAATAAGGACGGTACGGTGCACTAAATTAAAAAATTCCTTCTGTATATGGGGTTCAAAGAAGAATTAGACCTAATTAATCTATTTATATAGTGTCATTTATATTTTTTCAAGAACAAAATTGTTTTTGTTGTTGTAACCTGTGATAATCTAATCACATGAAGTCAATTCTTATAGTTATACATGGATTATTTAATTTGTATGGCTTCGGTGGTGAGAATATTTTTTGTTTTTATAATGCATATATTGGGAACATATATAAGTTAGTTCCGTAAATTAAAGCTTTTGAAATTTCATGAATTAGTGATGAATTATCATCGTTGAAGAAAATATTTTATTTATAAACTCAAAAATTTTATATGTTTCTTCTATATATTTCTATATTTTTTTGATATTTTATGTATATTGAAAATAATTAATAACATTCCTATTTATAAGTTATAAATGTAAAAATTAAACTAAACTATAACTAAAAACTAACTAACAAATCCTAATTAATTAATAAATAAATACCATAAATAACAAATTATTATTTCTAACAACCAGGCAACACATAACACATTAACAAATGAATGCAACCATTCCTTTGAAAAATTGTATTTAATATACAGTCATATAATATACTCTAAATTCTTCTTGTTGAAGGAAGTGAAACAAATGCATAGTTGCATCAAAGCTTAATTGTTCCGTATATTATTCAATATTGGTAGCAACTTTTCGATTCGTTTATTATATAATTAAGAATACTGTATGCACAAATAATTTCAAAAAATTAGTTTGTTAATTAAGCTAAAGTTTCTTTTTTTTTAGAACCAAAAGTACTTTTGTCTAACAAGTCAGAGCACATGTAATTATGAATGAATAATCCAATCATTAAAAGATGATACTCTATCCTACTTAACCCTAAGAATGTATGTGAGAGTTTCTATTAAGAGTTTGGAGAGAATATATCTACTTTTATTTGTTGTGAAATTTAAGGGAATAAGACAGAGCATCTCTTTTTATAAAGTCTTAGTTACATTTTTAGCTAATTAAATAATAATTCTTCATTACCTTTATACTAATTTTGTATTAATAATATAGTAATTATTCAGTTTCAGCAAATTAAGAAAAAAAATTATTTATTTATTTCAATGATTCTCTTATAGTATGTTAATGCTATGCCTGTGATGATTTGTGTGAGATATATTCAAACTAATTTTATATTATGTCACATAAAATTACCGTGTTTAGTAATTTAACTTTATACAATTTTAAGTATTTACATTGAAGAACATAATGTCAATCTAGACCAAAATAAAGATATATTTATATGTTCATGTATTATATACCTAACTAAAATGAGGGTGAGAAACCAACAAGGGGTGTAGTGGAATGACAAGTACTCATTCATTCTTAACCAAGAGGTCTTGGGTTTAAGTCTATTTCGTTAGGAAACGATTTACCCCAACGTGAGACTTTCCGGCGTGAATCTAAATTTAGTCAGACTTCATGAGTACGGAGTAGCATTTGTTAAGGAGCGTTTTACTTCCAACATGAGATTTGCGTTTAGTCGCTTTCAATATGAGACTACGAATCTGAATTTAGTCAGACTCTAATGTATTTATCGAATTTCATGGGTACGAGGTCATATTTGGTAGGAAGCGGTTACTCTCAATGTGAAACCTGGATTTAGTCACTTTCAATATGAGACTACAAATTTAATCAGACTCTAATGTGTGTACCAAACACTAACTTTTTTTAGAAAAAGTGAGAGAGTAACTTTTTATTGGTGATGCCTTTTTATATTAGACTTTCTATATTCTTTTACACAATGATGATAGTGTTCTTTTTTTTTTTTTCACCTTTCTCCTATTATATATATTTATTATAAATAAAAAAAACAATTTTGTATTTTGTTGAAGATAGTAAAAAATAGATGATGATTGTAGTTCATATTTAAGTTGAATAAGGAATCGTTTGCATGTGCATAATGCGCTTGTTCGGTGGTCTCAATTTATTTAAATAGTAGCCATTTTTCGTGCCTCCCTTACTGTTGTGTAGCTAACTGCTCCCCGCACTCACCTTCGCGGCGGGGCCCTACTATAGCCTTTTCCCCTCTACTCGTCTGCGAACCAACAATAGCGCTCCACTTTTTTGGTCCCATATATATGCCCACACTCACCCAACCACTTGCAAGAATATATAACGAATTGAGTCGGAGCTAGATAGGGTTTATCATATCTACGATTTGAGAACTTCAGATGCATCAATATTGGATCCTGAATGCAAATTCAGGTTTCACAGGTGGTTCATTTGGTTCGTACTAGCAACACAACATCACTCATATGCTTCTTGTGGTGCACTGTTAATTATATTTTAATTTTCTGTCAGTTTCTCAAGATAGATATATGTATATATACATGATTCTTTTCGAAGTAAACGGGTGCACGTGTATCTCACCTTGTAGGGTGAGTCTGCTTCTAGTTCATGGGTTCAGATGAAGCTAGTAGCTTTTTTGTAGATCATGTATTTGTACTAGAAAATTAATTAATTATATATATAAATCCATGACAAAGTTGAATGACCAATGTGTTACATCACTTCTTCAATTCGTGCGCCATTTATTTTTGTTCTTTTCTATAACTATATCCAATTGGTCCAAGTATTTTATCCAAGAAAATATCGAAAATGAGAAGAGTATCACAACAATTTTAAACACTTTCACTTAATTGTTATATGGCTGAATATAGTTATTTTGTTATTGATCAAAGTTTGTCATGCTTGAGATCCTGGGTGAGGTGAATTAACACTCATGAGTCTTGATCTTAGCATGTTCTTCGATTTATATATATATTTTGAGTATATTGAAACTCGACCTCGATATGTTTTTAATTTATATTATGTGATATAATAGAGATTTTATAGGTCAGTATATAGTTTCAAGTTATATTTTTAGGCTTATCAACTTCAATACGTATAAATTAAGTATTTTCTCATTAGTTGAAATTCAAGTTTCATATTAATTATATATATAAATATTTAGTATGTATATTCAAAAAAAAATAATTAAGTATCTAAATTAAGATAGTACTCGATTTATATCAATCCACCTAGTGTAGCCATGTTTACTTCATTATTTATGATTGAATTCTACGCATGCATATTTTTTTTTGTTATAATAAAAGACAATGAAATATCATATTTCTAACTACTTTGGATAAAAATAGAATTATAACAAATACTAATATGTACGTCATCTACAATCATTTCCAAGTTAAAACACAAAATTACGATTGTGGTACAATATTTTTCAAAGTTAATAGGTAATTGTCTTATCTGAAATGCAACATGATTAACTGATGAATGCACGTCATATGTACACAAATAGACATGATAATTATTGAATCATAACTAATAAAATATACATTTATTTTGTTAAATCACTAAATTGTGATAAATTATGTCAGTGTGGTGTAAAATTCTTCTAGTTGACCTTTTTATAGGGATTTAAATTAATTATTGAGGTCCTCATTTTTACGTAAGATTTGATTAGTAATATTTTCTTGAACGTTAATTTTAACTTATATTATTAACGCTTACTCGATGCACGTAAATATTTATTGTGGTTCATTTATAATTGAATCTTTGGCATGCATACTCAAATAGAACATAAATGAATGTAATTATAAGTTAACTGATATTAATTGTCCCCTTTTTTTAGAATACAAAATGAAATTTTTTGGTAATTTGTCTAATTACAACTTATTTTTGTCAAACTTAATAAGAGTGAAAAATATTTATATTCCAATTTTACTCCAAATATTAACAGTAGACGTAATTCTTGTGTCATGTTTGTTTTCCTTGATAATTTTTCTCATGACTTCAACTATGTAAACATTTTTACATTGTAATATTCTATGACATTTTATCCTTATCAATTAAGGTATTTGACTTAAAGTTTAAATATTATTTATCCTTTTAACTTATGTTAATTTAATACTATGTGTATTATTCTATGCATGTGGTATGTGTGCGTAGCGGAGTCAAAATTTTATTAAGGAGTGTCAGTATAATATATAAGAAAATATAGTAAAACATCTATAAATTATTATAAGTGAAATTATGAAATTCTATTATTTTATAGATATATTATTTAATCGATAAATTATTATATTAATTGAAAGAATGATTTGAAATTTTATAAAGGTTAATTTTGCTTATATCAAAATCATCGTGTCTTACTAATTTATGTATCATATTTATTGATTTTACATTTTAAAAAATTATTATACATAAATTACAATGAATACATCAAAATCATTATATCTTATTAATTTCAACCATGTGATGTTGTGATGATAAGAACTTTCAAGATGTATTATCGAACAAATTTTATCATAGGATATTGCAGTGTATCCACCAAAGATCAATATTTTGGATGCTATTAATTTTGCAATTTCTGTTTCGAGAACAAATGTCCAACAAGAGACAATAGCAAATTGTTTTTGGTATTGTAAAATTCGTCGGAGGGATACAATCTCAGAGAATTTGAATGAACCTAGTTGTGAAAACATCATGATTAATGATCTCGGTTACCACAATAAAATGAATGTCAATAATCTGTTGGATTATTCAGGTGGAAGTGATACATGTTCAGAGGTCCATAGCTTAGAAGAAATTGTGGATACCATTGAAAAAATAATGTTTAATTATGATGAAGTTGAAGATGATACTATACATTAGGAACCAATTACACATAAGGTAACATTTATCGCATCTAGAACTCTTCACAATTTTATGGTGGAGTTCGAATTAGATAACATCAGAGCTCTTGGATGCAATAAGAAAAGTTAGAGAGATACACGCTCCGCCCCACCCTTTACCCAAAGAATTATTGATTGACGATAGTAATGGGGGACCATATGTAAGTAAAAAGGGTTCTTCTTCTGACATATCTACTATTATGATTATTTTATTGGAAAGTGGTGATTTTGTTCCTAGGTCAAGTCCGGACCAGAAAAAAATATTATTTAGAGGGATTATTAATACCAGCTTGGGTGGAGTAGTTGTGATTGTGATTTGTAGAGTTGGGGTTTACTGAAGTCACCACATTGGGTTTTTAAAAAAAAAGGATGAGTGTGCTTGTGTTTTTTTGAAAAAAAATTATTGAGAATCAAAAGAATAAACATTATATATATATATATAGAGATATTATAGATATATATATATATATATAGATATATCTATATAATTATATAATTATTTCGCTAGACAGTGTAATTGTTTGTGTCAATTAATTATTCATTAATGAAATGTTTTCTACATTAATTTAAAATTTATTAAGGTTATATACATAATCTTTCAAGAATTTATTATATAATCTACCTCAATTTTCAATAATTACTAGTTTTTTATAATCACATAAAATGTATGCTTATAAAAAAATTTACTCTCTTTCATTTTCAATAATTACTAGTTTTTTATAATCACATAAAATGTATGCTTATAAAAAAATTTACTCTCTTTCATTCTAAATTGTGAAAATAAATATTTTTATATTGATCGTTATTTCTTGACACTAGAAAATTACATTTTATTGTAAAAAAAAATTTTAGTTTGACTCGTTTGTTTTGTTATTGAACGTTCGTAACTTGTATATAAGCTATATTATTATTTCCTACTCTTTTTCAAAATAAAATTAACATGTAAATGATTTTTATCTAATTAATTAATTAATTAATGAATAAATAAATAATTTTTATTATTGTTGCTCTTTCACCGCACTTCCACATTTATTTGAATTCACATAATTAAGTTGTAGGTAAGTTTTACCATTCATATAACTCGTGACTTTACTATTATTTTTTTAAAAAATAAATAAATTGAGAGCCGACAGGTAAGGAAGAAAAGTTCTAATGGAAGACCCCATCCAGTGTACCGAATTTCATCGACAAGGTAAAAGTTTAAAAAATAAATATATCAAACTATTAAAAATAAAATAATATATATAAAAATAAAGTATACGTCATTTAATATTTTAATATAAACATCAAATAGATATTTAAATATTAATACTAGTATTTATTGAAAGAGATTTACTTGTATTTACTTCTTAAATGATAGATTAAGTAACTTCGACAATTTATCTCAAAATGCCAAATTCGACTGGTAATAATAACGCATATAGTTTTTAAATTTATTTGTGAGGTAATTAATTTGAGTATGACTTTTCATATTGTAGAGTTATTATACACAATTAAGATCATGAAATATTATTCATAATATTTTCTCTTAATTTGGATTTATAAAATCAACCATTTTGCTATGCATTTAAATTACCAACAACTTATATTTTGTACAGCCATGTTAATTAAATTGAGAATGTCTCATTTTGTCATTTCTTTGTTTTCTAGTTTCAATAACCTTATTATGTTTTGTTGTTATTATATACGACTATTTTAGGATTAAATATTCCTTTTTATCATTTTGCTTTCTTTTTTTAGTTCATCTACCAACCCAACTCTTTAATTCTAATTTTTTATGTTCACAATTTCACATATTTTTATTTTAAAATTATAAAAATTAAAATTCATAAAAAAATATTTTTTTAGTCTCTGTATTAAATTAAAATTATACAAATAAAACTGAAATAACATAAATATATTTTTTATGTCTTTTGTATCAATCTTTCTTATCGTCTAAGACTAGGTATATATTATTCTCTTTGACTGCGCTTATTGCGATAAAATTAAAAAAAATTCAAATTAGACAATTTGCCAGGGTGCTACATGGCCCACTTACCCCCCACGGACTTCCCACCCCAAAATCTCTTTGTAAAAGCCTCCAAAGAAGCCTTCTAAATACCCACCAAACCCCAAAATCTCTCTCTAAATACATTACTGTTGCAACAATTTAGACTATTCAAACACAACAAATTTTCAGCTGCCTCCCCAAAATACTGGAAACTTTCACTCACCGCATAAAATTCAACTCAAGATGCCGCCGGCAGCCGGCGTTGTTGCGAATTCCGATCGAGTTTCATTTGGTAATTCTATGGTTATCCCTACTCCCGGTGCTCCGGTAATCCAACCAGCTCCAATGACGTCAGACACATACGCCAAGGATGCAATTATAGCGTGGTTCAGAGGTGAATTCGCCGCTGCAAATGCGATTATTGATGCGCTTTGTAATCATATCACTCATCTGGAAGGCGACCGATCGGAGTACGAACCGGTTTTCTCCGCAATACATCGACGGAGATTGAATTGGATCCCGATTCTTCAGATGCAGAAGTATTACTCGATTGCTGATGTAACGCTTGAACTCCGTAAACTCGCTGCTAGGAAAGTGAGTGATAGAGTCGAGGTCGCCGACGTGAAACAGAGTGAAGTAGTGAAGGAATCGTTTAATGAGAAGATCAATTGTCACGATGAAGAGACGGAAAATGCAGGCGGTGAGGTGGTGGATGTAGATTCAGTTAGAGATGATTCAAATGGATCGCCGGAAAGTGAGATCACGGATACAGGTAAATATTTAATTATTTTTTTAAAATTATAATTAATATTTATTTTTAAATCTTGAGCCCAGATTCAAGTCCATAAAACAAATAATTGAACGGTGTTTCAATAATCAATAATTTAAAAATTATAAAGAATATTCCTGTATTTCTAAATCTTATATGTAAATTTTTACTCTGTTTTTTTTTCTTCTTATAAATCTCTTGAAAGCGACTTTTATGTGCTTGTTCTCATACAAATATTTATATTTGTTTGCCATTTACGTCTTTTTAAAAAATATTTGATATTTGTGGTTTAATGTGTTCAGGTGATTATATATCTTATTATTTTGATCCGTTTGTGGTAAAAGTCATTTATATTTTATTTGTGAAATTTGATTAGATATGTTGTTATAGTATTAAGAGAGGTTAAATCTTAGCACGGTGTAGGACCCATCTATGAGGCTGATGTTTGTAACAATTTTTTTCTGAATTAGGATTTTATTTAAATAATATTATCTTATCATTCTACTACAACTCACGTTTTAATGACGAGTGTCATTCTTGTAAAATTTCACAAAATAAAATATACGGTCAGCTTAGAAACAGAATAGAGAGTATAGTTTCAAAAGTTATTTTTTTTTAATGATCTTGAAATTAATAGGGAATTTTGACTTTTTCGAACGTGTTTTAAATGTTTTTATTAGAAAAAGATATTGGTATTAAAAAATATTTTATGTTGTTTCATAGGAAAAAGGTAAAAACTTTAATTTTTTAAAATATTATGAAATCGGAGTTAACAGAAAATTATTAAATATGTTGATTCTTTCACGTTGAATCTGACTATTGGGTTTCCATCTCAATCTAACTCATATGGGGAAAAATATCTTATTCTAGAATTTGAAATTATGGAAATTTCTTCTTTTTCCTCAAATTCAACTATTCAATATTTGAAGCCTACAAATTTAATTAATATAAATTCGTGCCAAGTATTAAAAAAAAAAAAAAAAAGCTCTCTAGCCGAAGTTTTTTCTTCTGATGGATAGAATTTTTGTTTCCCCAAAAGCATTGAAAATTCTCTTCTCTTCTCTGTTTAAAGAAAGAAATAAGTTTTTTTTCTCAAGCCACCCAATTTGGTGTGATGAAATTCAAGTGAAAGTTGTCATCCTTCTCGACCACTTTTCTTTACAAAAAGAAGACCAAAATATGACTTTTTCAGCTTTACCTTATTGTAAAATCAAATACTCTTTTCGTTTTATTTTATGTGGCAATATTTTATTAGATATGAAATTTAAAAAACATTGAAAACTTTAAAATGTTTATTAAAATTGTATTTCAAAAAGTAAATTTATTTTTCTTTCTCTTCATAAATGTATTAGGTACTATCTTTAAAATTAAATAAGATCAATAAAAAAAATTATACTTTTAAATACTTGCAATATAAAAAAATATGACATTCTTTTTGACACTGATCAAAAAGAAAATTATATCTGAGGGAGTATTTTTTCTTTCAAATTGAAAATGAAAACTTTAGTTAAATGCTGTTTGATTTCCCAATGTTTTCTATAGGAAAAAAGTTTTGACAAAACCAATGTGGTGGAAAAGGGGGTGTTGTAATTTTAGGTGCAGCAGAGAATCAGAATTCAGAAACACAGTGAGTTCCACTGTACCAATAAAAAGTACAAAATATTTGACTTGATATAAGTTTATTGTTTGATACCCTCTTTTCTAATTCCTTTTTTTTAATAGTTATTTTTTAATTGACACACTTATTAAAAATAATTAATAATATAGTAAATTTATCATTTTATCTCTATTAATTATGAAATTGATGAAAATTTTTATATTTTTTAAAGTAATTAGTCATTTAATTGTGAATATAATAGATAAAAAAATTTATCCTTTCTTGATTTATCAAAATGAACAAGTAATTAAGAACAACTATAAAAAGAAAGTAAACAAGTAATTAGGAACGGAGGTAATACTAAATTTCAATTATTTTTAATTATAAAAATATAATAATTTTTTTTGAGTGAAAAAAAATATTTAGACCAAGGAGTAGTAAAATTTATATAAGAGAAGGCGGCGCTGTTAAATAAATGCCTCGAAGTGGGTATCAGAGACAGAATTGACTCATTAAATTATTCTAACTTTATTTAATCGTGATCTCAAATGTGTGATGTTTTTGACGAACGTGTTTTATTGGCTTTAGAGTTTGGCTAACCTAATTCATTAGGTTGGTTGGAATTAATTCAAGTTCGCTTTGTGAAAATAATATTAGCTATAAGTTGGCTGTATAACTCTAGATACAAAAGAAGAAAGTAATACTTTCCTCATTTTAGTTTATGTAGCAGCCTAATTAAATAACTAGGCAACCGTTCAAGAAAAAACAAATGATTCTTTGAGTTTTTAATAAGAAATTCTGTAGGACCATAAAAGTATATCATCATTGAAGAGCTTTGATTCGATAATGCAAGTGGGCTGAGCTACTTCCATTGCAAGCTGTGTGTTAGTTCAGCTTGATTTGAAGAAACGATACATGATCAATAAAATAATTGAGATTAACGAACACTAGTGAGAATATATTTCTATCTATAGATGTAAGATCAAATTAAAAAAAAGGTATCGAGGAAAAAATCTAAAATCACCCAGTTGTCTTTGGTGGACTGTTTAATTTTGGTTCACTTTTTGTGTGATCCAATAGTTTTTGGGGTTTGGGCCAAGGCACTTGAGTATTCCGTATTCATTTGGTAGGTTTATAGTGTGGGCCACTTGCCTTGTCTCTCTTTCCTCTCCAACTGTTAGTGCTGGCTGCTTTCATTTTCTTGTCGCAACGCTATAATGGAACGCCGGAAAGTTCTGTCCCCTCTATATCTTTTTGGACTTAAATTAGACATATATTAATATTATAAAAATGTTTTGTTGCTAAGTATATGCCTTTAAAAACGAATATGCTCATTAATATTAGCAACACATGGATGGATACCTTTTATACAACTTGATCATGTTGCTAACCAAATTATCAATCTACTAGTTCACCTTTAAAACTATCACAAGAAGTGGGAGTTGATTATAGTTTCTTAAGTTATTGAATTCTAAATTAATAGTTTATATAGATTCAATAAGTTATTTAAAGACAATTACAAAATTTGGATCAAAATTACTGAGTTCGGCACTCACAAACCGTATTGTTGCTTCACCCATGACTCTATCTTTTTGTGTGTTATTAATGGTGGTTAGGTGAACACTAATGGAATTGGAACTGTAACACTTGTTTGGTATCATTATGTGGGGACGTTTTGATTTTGCACTGTTCTTTTACAGTGGCTTAATGTTGTGTATGTTGTCATTTCCATCAACATAAACGTGGTCAACTTTAACTAGATACATTTTATGCCATGGTAAAAGAGTATTGTCTTTTTCAGTTTTTCTGTTCTTTTTTGGTAAGGGACGTAATTTTGCCCGTTTGCCAAGTTCAGCCAGGACTAACACTCTTTAACACCAATGCCTAATATTGTGTTTACAAGAAAAATATTTAACTCATAACCAGAGTAATATGTTTATAGATGATACTTATAAGTTGAAAATATGTGTTTTTAGATGTATTAGCACTTATATTGTTGGGTTATAAGGTAGTCTACGTTTTGGAAAATTTATGTTTTAATACACTTAACAACTTTGTTAAAGATTGTCTGCAAAAAAACTACTAACTCAGAATGAGTAACAATGGTCATGTCAAACTGTCAATGCACACGTGAAATTGCTTTCCTATATGCACCATCAAGGTTTCTTCTTATTGCCAAGAAAGATCAAGCATGTTACAGTGATCCGTTACTTCAACTAACTAGCTAGTGGAATTTTACTTGCATCATTGTGGATAGAGAAAAAACACATTTTTAATTGCTTACTTTTATTTTATAGGATCTCAAGAAGTACAGCATTTCGTGGATTCTGATGAATTTTGCACAAACCATGAAAACTGCGAGGCGAGGCATGAACAGATGAAGATGACAAAGGGTTTTGTATCAAAGGAACCAGTCAAAGGACATATGGTAAGTCCTCGATTTCCTTGTTATTTTACATCCATTTTGGTAGTTTATAGTTATTGTTGTTTCCTTTTTGGGGCGAAGTTATGAGATAGTAAAAGGACACCTTCTGTAGGTTTGCTGGAGCAGGTTTGAGCATTTGTTTATTCTTTATGACTAATTGCAGCTGCCTTAAAATCATTGTTTGTGACTTGGTGCTTGAGGTTGATACCTGACTTTGTTTTCACTTAAACTTCTCTTTTGCTTATAATCTGATGAATCAAACAAGCACCAAAAACATCAACTAAAATTAAACTTTCTTCTACTTCTTTTTTGGTAGCCTTGTCAAGTTTTGCGATACCAGCAATGCCAATTCTGATGAACTATTTACTTCTCCAATATGTGATCTTGGATAAGTTCCTGATTGAACTGTGACTCTGTTTCAGGTGAAACTTTTATTCTGTACAACCAGCAGGTGAAGGGCAGCAAAAGAGAGCTAATTCAGCTTGGTGCACCAATTTTTGAGCATGTAAAAGAGGACGCCACATGTCAAAAGAGTAAGAAAAAACGCATCTTAATACATACCACCGGTTGTTGCTATTTGTGGTTTACAAAACTTGACCATTGTATACCCCCAATTCTCCTCAACTTTAATATCCAGTTCTTATTCTTTCATACCTATCATAACTTGGAAAAATGCCAACTTTCAGGTCACAATGAGCCCATTCCAGCCCTTCTGCAAGGTGTCATAAACCACCTGATTCAGTGGCATCTAATATCAGAGAGTAGAAGACCTAACAGCTGCATCATCAACTTTTTTGATGAGGTATTTGCATTTATTCTAGAGTTATGTTGGCCTGCAACATTTTTATCTATATAAAAATGAAGCCTAAATGATTGTCTGCTGCCTATTTTAGGGGGAGTTTTCACAGCCTTTCCTGAAACCACCTCACTTGGAACAGCCAGTGTCCACCCTTGTCCTAGCTGACTCAATGATGGCATTTGGGCGAACACTTGTATGCGACAGTGAAGGGAACTACAAAGGTTCTCTCATGCTTTCTCTAAAAGAAGGGTATGTTCTTCATTTCTTTTAGGTACTTTACATTGATGAAGCTTTTGATCTGTAGTTCAGATGGGCTCAGTAATTACAATCTTATTTTAGAAATGAATAGACTTTGGCAGAGTTTCAGCCATAACATGAAGTCTTTTCTTCAATGTTTGTTGAAGTTCCATTTGATGATCGTCCCTATAAAACAAATCACAATTCTTATGGTTGTTTTTTTGCTACCTGTTGTTTAATATTTGCAGGTCTCTTTTGGTCATGAGGGGAAACAGTGCTGATATGGCCAGACATGCTATGTGCTCATCTCCTAACAAGAGAGTTACGATTACATTCTTTAAAGTCAGAACAGAGATGGGAAACAACTTTTCAGAAGCTGCTCCTCTGACTAGAGCCATGACCATATGGCAACCTGGTGTTCCAACACAATATGCAACTGCAAATAGAGCACACAATGGTTATGAGCCAATGGATATGGTTCCCAAATGGGGAGGTGTTGTTCGATCTCCAATGGTTATGCTGGCACCACTGCGTCCAGTAGTTGTGAATCCCCGGAGGGCTCCTCGTGGTGGTACTGGTGTATTTCTTCCATGGAATGGTGGATCCAGAAAACCTGCAAAGCATCTTCCACCGCGTGCTCAAAGAGGACGGTTCCTTGCACTACCTCCCCCTGGTGACTCGCCTAAATCAGAAACCGCTTCAGAACCAAGTTTGGATCTTGATGGCAAATCCCCATAGATTCTAGTTTGAAGTCTTTAAATACCCTTTGTAGCTAAAGGGGCTTTCTCCTACTGTGTACAATGAGTGAGCATGAATTCACTTTCTTTTTTCTTATGGGTTTTCAAAGGTTTTCCTTCTCTTTTTATTTACGTAGAGACTAGGCGTTGGCTACTATACCTGTTCACCTATGTGATAGGCTTTAGAGATAACTGAGCTTAGGTAAATGGAGTGTATATTAGCCAAACAACAGGCTGAATTTTGTATTAAAGTTTTCGTTTTACACCAGTCTCTTTTAAGGTTCATTTAGGTAATTAACTATGTTTGGTTTTTGTGGTTATCTGGAATTCATCATTATAGACTGATTCAGCCTCAGCATCCCAACTTTATAAAGACATGTTCACTTTATAAATGAAGAACTGGACATAACTATCTTGATTCAAACTAAAAAAACTAAAAAGAATGAAAACTAGCACAATTGAACTAACTGCATTATCCACTGATTCAGCCTCCTTGGTACTATGTTTTCAAGTTATAAAGCTTTCATTACCTTCTGAACAAAATACTTGGTCCTTAAGTTATCATTTCCCAGTTCATACGTTGTAATTATATTTGGTTTTCATGTTTCCTGAACCGAATTCCATCTTTTATTGATCGATTCACCCTCAGCATATAGTTCTTGCTTTAAAATGCCTCAGAACTTTGGTGATTACAACGGCATCTCCAGTATATGCAAAGTGAGATCTGGTTTAAACTTCCTCTCAAGCCCCTATATTGTGACATTGAGTTATGATGATCGATTGTTCATACTTCTCCAAATGTCAATAATGTTTAGTCATCCTGAATTGCACGGCCTCCATACCAATCTTGAAGGATTGTTAGGTGTAGGTGTAGGCTCATACAGCACTTTTTAGCGTCCGAAATGATAGGGCATGCTTCCTAATAGTAATAACAGCAGTAGAAAATACTCCAGGTTATTCAGCTTATCAACTTGAAGGAGTTTCACCTTCATAAAAATTGATTGGGATTCTCTACTTAGATACAGTAGCCGCTTAACCTATGATGCCAAGAGAAAAAAAGGACGGTTGTGTGTGTGTGTGTGTGTGTGAAGAAGGTAACCCAATAATCTCATGCTGTGCAGCAAATGGACTCCCCTGGAGCAGCTAAAGTATTTCCCAAGTGATTTAAAACGACAACAATGGATTGGGGAATAGTATGTCTAGATGTAAGAGGTAAGGACATGAAGGATTGCAATTCCCTTTTGTATCTAGTTTATACTCGACTATACCCCTTCTTTTCCCTTTTTAATACGACTTTTTGTTATTACAGATAAAAACAACAACTGGATGCACCTTCAGACACTGATTTCCAAAGAAAGAAGCTAGCTATGTTGATTAAAGTGGGGTATGTTTCATTTCTTCCTCCCGATTAGAAGCTATATCCAAATGAAGATTCCCTGCAGACTGCAGAATTGCCTTCTTTTATTGTTGTTATGCTTATATAAGTGGCTAAAACCGGTCAACCAATGAGAAATTAAACTATGATATGTTGCGATCACTCGAGGGAACGGACTAAGAGAGCATTTAAGTTGAGCAAGAATAACGTATTAATAACACGACAAAGACCACAAAGTAAGCATTAAAAACATGATTCCAAAGAACTGAACACACTTCACAGAGGAGTTCATAAATGCAACAGAATAGTAGGATAGCATTTTGTCTATGAACATCATTGCTTTCATTCAAATTTCCCAAGTATACAAAGGGCACAAAACATGTTCACATTATAAATGAACAGCTAGACATGGAAATCGTGACTACTAAGCTAAAAGTTCAATAAAAAGAATGAAAATCATGAAGCACAATTAAACAAACTGCCTGAGATAATAAACATATCTTACTTTACTAGGTTTCAAGCTTTAAAGTTTAATTCTTGAGTTCTGTTGTACGTTGACAGCAATGACATCCAGCTTTCTGCATATTTTTGAATGACAATCAAAAAGCTTTCACAGGCCTGTCATCATCTTCAATCCCAACTCAAATCCTCATCGTCCTCTTCAACACTAAGCCTCTTCCTCAAATCATCTCTATTGGTGCTTGCAACATGAGAAGTTGCCTTTTTGTCATCAATACCGTCAGCGTCCTCAATCTCATCCCAATCCAAGTCGTCCTCATCGGCCCCAGTCGTCTTTTGACTTGAAGCAATAGGGACATCACTATCTTTGCCTGATCCATCCTTATCACTTTTCCCCTCTGAACCTTTTACCACCCCTTCCTCCTTTTTAACCAGAGGAGTAACTTCAGCGTCTTCTTTCATACTATCTTTGTTATTCCCAACTGATTCTACGACCTTGCTCTTGCCACCGCCATGTACACTAGACTGATTCTCTTCTTTCCTATCAACAGTAGCCGAACTTATAGTTTGTGATTCGTCCTGTTTTACAGCGTTGGTCGAATCCTGCTTGCTTGGTTCACTTTTATTAGTAGGCACTTCCTTCGCAACGTTGGTTGAATCCTGCGTGATTGGTTCACTTTTATTAGTAGGCACTTCCTTTGCAATGTTGGTCGAATCCTGCTTGCTTGGTTCACTCTTATTAGCAGGCACTTCCTTTGCAACGTTGGTTGAATCTTGAGTGGCAGATTCTTTCTTTACATCATTGACAGAGCTTTCAACAACAGAACCCTCTTTTCCCTTCTCATCGAATTTCGATTTGGCAATGTTCTCTTGTTCATTATTATCGTCATCATCATCGACATCCCAAGACAATTCTTCTTCATCATCTATAGATATTGCTCTCTTCACAAGATTAGCTCTTACACTCTCTTGTTGCTTAAGCTTATACACTTTATAAAAATATCGACACCAAAAAGTCTCATTATCAACTTCATTAGGCACAACCCTTTTGTATATACCTTCCAAAGATCCATTTTCTTCAATCAAAATCTCAACTTCCTTACTATTTTCCTTCAAATCAAACTCAGATTTCCACTTCTTGTACTCCTCCAAATCCTCAGGATCCACACAGAACGTATTCGGGTCACTCTGGATATTCATCAATTGAGATTCAAACCGACTGTACCGACCCGAATTCAAGGTCCGATTCGCATCTGGGGTTTCGGATTCAGCATCAGAGGAAGCGAGAAGAGTATCTTTACCTTGTGATATAATCTCAGTTGTCGATTTGATAACACCGTCAATGGCGTGGCTGACGGTAGTTCCGACCTCGATCGAGTTAGGAAGATCCTTAACAGCTCGACTAGCTACTTCACGGAACAATTCGGTTTCTTTCTTCAACCCGGAACCGAATTCCTGTAGATCCCGACGGTATGTCTCGAGCACTGATTCGGATCGGGTTGATAATGTCTTCAGCAAACCTCCGAAACTCCAAACACCAGCATCAGCACCATCAGCGCCGTCGGCGGCGTTTGAATCACATCGTGAATTGGGTTTTTCAAGATTCTGATCCGGGACAATTTCCTTTTCAGGTGATTGTTCCGGTGAAGAATCTTGGGGCTTTTTGGGTAGTGGAGGGTCCGGTTCGGGATCATCTGATAAGATGGATTTGAAGAAATCCATGGCGCAGTGAAATCAAGAATTGATTTGAGTGTTGTGTCAAAGTGTCACCTTTGAAGAGGATGTTGTTGCCAGTTGGCAGTTCCCAATCTCTGAGAAAGACTTCATTCGTGGGCCTTTGTTTTTGCTTCGGACTCACTCTTTGTGATATACTGGACTGCTTTTACAATGTTGGGCCTAAAATGTGTAGATATACAGAACATAAAAATTAAATTTTAAAATAATTATGCTTCATAGCAAATATAAATATATACATTTCGTTATACATATAAAAAAATGTTTGATAATTCGTCATCTATACCAAGAAAGCGTTGTAATCAAAATATCATTTGTTATTTGGTCATTGGATACAAACGAGAAAGAGGGTGACAAAGACAAAACTGGGGACAGAGAATATTTATTTGTATAATTAATGTGTATCATACGAGTATAACATATTTACGGTGTGTATTCTAATTTTCTTCCTCTCGCTTTTTATTACTAACAGAAAAGTGAATTAATGCAGTCGTTCCTGTTTGTTAGGAGATAGACTAGAGTAGCCGAGCACGAAGTCTGGGATAGTTGCCCGAGCGAGATCTGAGGCCGGGACATAGCGAACGAAATATATGTTAATATACTTTTCTTATTGGTTTATACAATCAAAATTTCATTTGTATAAAAATCGAGAGAGGCCAAGCGGAATGCCACCACCGAGATGAGTGGCAAGATTTGCACCAGGAAGATAGGCGAAAATAGCATCGTTTCTATATGGGTACACCAAATCGGTATATTTATAGCATTTAATTTGATATATAGTTGCTATATATTCATTTTCCATACTAATTATACCTATATTTTAAAAATAATTAGGTCTGTTACAAAAAATACAACATTTTGGATTTAATATGTTTGAAACACTCTTAACATTTTCAAATATTTTTATTTTAGGGTCCCTTGATTCCCCCTCACCTAAAATTATATACTGTATGTATGTCATATGTGTACCTCAAGTAGTTGACGTCTCTATTGAGTGAGTCTCACTAGTCATTGATGGGTTTTTAGATACACATATATAAATGTATCTTGTACGGAAATACATAATCATAAATATATTATATTTATCACACACGTTAATATCTAATCCTAATTGAAATGAGAATATAGAATATGATTTTAATTATCCAATTGTGTCTTACAAGAAGATATTGACACATGTGTCATTCGGTAAGAGATGGTCAATATGGACGAATCACCTTATGTGTAAACAAATAGTAACCTAACGGTTTAAATCAAGAAATTATGAGACATGATTGGGAAAGGAACCCTGCAATAGAAACAAAAACCATAATGTAAAATGAAATTTTATGATATTTAATATAAAAAACAAGATAACTATTTATCTTTTGCAAGTTGGAATGTGAATTATGCTCAGAAAAAAAGGTGTGTTTGTCTTTTAAGTTTCTATTAATGCTGAGGTGGATTTAGATAGATTTTTAAAAATGTATGAATTAAACACTTCAGTCCTTTTGAGTTATTGAGTACTTATGAATGATATTTACAGAGTTTGCATAAAAGATATTAAGTTTGACAGAATTAGTAGTTGATTTCATTCTCGCACTCATTGTGATTGTCATCAAATTTTTTTTAGGTACTATGGTGCATTTTATATGAAAGCAATATTTTATGAAAATTTTAATTTTTTCATATTTGATTGTCAAATAAAAAAAAAATATTTTTTATTTGATTGGTCAAATAAAAAATATTTTATTTTTTATTTGATCAATCTCATTGTTGCGCTCCATCCTATAGTGATTGTATTACTACATATAAATAAATATACTTCAAATAATACACTCTCTCCGTTCCATATTAGTTCGAAGATAATTTAATCAATTCACCCTTTAAGAATTTCTTGAAAATTTTACAACAAATTAAACCTTTTCAAAAGACATTACTTGAATGTAGAAGATAGAAAACAAGTTACTATGATTTTCTTTAATTTATAATCTGAAAAATTCCTACAGAATCAAACTACTTTTTAATCTCACATCACTAATTGAAGTGGGGGGGGAGTATTCACTTATTCTACGTCAAAAGAACAAGTAAAAAGATTCACCTTAAGAAAAAACATTTTCCATCCAAGGAAGATTGGATAAATAAAGGATAGGATAAAATGCTTTTGGGTAGATAGAGCAAAGAATCACACTACCAAAAAAAAGGTGTTAATGTTGCCCAACTCAGTAAGAATAGAATCATTTTGTTTTCAACTTTTTTGGTTCATCATATATTAATAATACACATGCTACTACTTGCTAGTACCACAAAATAAAAAAAAAAATCCATAAAAAACAATGGAGAAAAGAGGCAAAATTCACAATTCTCAATCATCAAGCATATGTAATCGCCTCTTTAACCTAATCATCAACACAATTTGGGTGAGTATGGGAAATCAAATCCCTATTGAATCACCAAAAGATACAAATATTAACGTGATTAGAAATGCGATTCAACACATTAGAGTTGGGGGACCCAAGAAAAATCCGAGCATCAAAGAAACAACTCAAAAAAGAAATGAAGCTAAGCAAATTCCATCAGCACCAACACCAGCATCACCAGCTAGACGAAGACATTTTGTAAACGTGACTTCCAACATTAATGAGAAGACGGAAGCCTTCATAAAGAGTAAGAAGGAAGCTTTACGCAAGTCTTACAACAACGATCCAGAGAAGAAAACTTAGCTACTAATTGTTTCTCGCGTATAGTTGTCCTCTACTTCTTTTATCGTCAGAAAGTTGTATTCAAGATTTAAACTTGATGGATTTATAATACTAAATACATTACATCTTTATAATTATGCGTTTATGATTTAATATTTATTAAAATTTTAGTGATTTTTTCTCTACATATTTCAACAAAATCTTGATTGGTTGATTTTTATATACGTTGAAATTGACTTTCAAAATGTAAGGCTGCACATCCCTCTAGGAATGTGAAAGATAATTTGTCTTGTGGTTTCGCTTAAGCTCATCAATTTAGATTTTCTTCGATAAAACTCAAAACCGAAGAGAAAGAAAGACCAACCAGCTATTTAAACAAGTTCAGAGTATGACAATACTAGTCATCTTAATCAAATTTTAAAAAAATAGTAGAGCTTACATAGATATGTATTATTATTCTTGTTGAAAGCTGAAAACCACTAATAGTGTAATATATAAGAGGAATTAATCAGTGTGATTCTGTGCTTACAGCCATTTTTCTTTAAATCCAAACATAAAATGATCATTGTGTTAGAAACTAACAAAAATAAACTATGAAGTAAATCTATTTATGTTCTCACTTTGACAATTTTTTATATTTTTCTTATTTGATGCTTGCTTCTCTTCCTAATGCAAAACATGCTTCCCTCAAACCTTACATATATATCGGATCTACAGGATAACATGTAGATCCACATGAACTCAGTAGCTTTTACTCATCTGTTTTTTTTTTTTTAATTATTATTAAGAAATTCATTAGATAAGTAATGTATATATCCTGGATCCGTCATTTGTGACATGTCACTCCTCGAATGAATGTCTAGAGGAACGATAAAGATCATAAGGAGCCCATAGATGATCAACGCTACACGGTTTTCTTGAATCCAATCTCAACCATGGCTTGCCTTTGCCACTCCAATGTAGAAGGCTAATTGGTCCAGGATGCAATTCCCTACATTTTCCTTCAACATTATCACCACCTAATCCATGTTGATTCCATCTATGATCAATTGGCATTATATTTCCTGCTAAAACAAGCAAATATGGAGGCAATGACCCTAATTGATATATCCTTTTTTGCTTTTGAAGAACCATCCAATCCTCTACTTTTTTTGTATAATTTCCATATCTCCATTTATCAACATCCATTACCAACACCCCTGTGTTGAAATAACACGGTTTTCGCCCTTCAAATGTTCTTGGCATATAAGGATCAGACCAAAACGATTCAGTAAAATAAACGGTGAAATTTGCTTGACAATTCAGGTTGCATGCCAAAACTCTTGTCACTAAATCAAAACATTCCATACTTTGCGCTGTTCATCAACCTGAAAGGAGCGTCAGGATCAAGATGACATAACGCGTCACCCAATTAAGTCTCAAATTGCCAAATAATCCTCAAGCATATTCAAGGTTTGATCTAATCTTGACGTATAGACTTGAGATTATAGGCCACGTACCTGTGTACAATCAAATCGATACACCTTGAAATTAAGGTAAGGGAATGTTGCCTTAATACTCGAAAACACCTCATCTTCATGTCTAACCCATAGGAAATGAACGTGACGGGTCTTCATGGGCCGTTGAGGTTTATTAGATAACACTGCCGCCCTAGGTACCCCCTCTTAATATTAAGCATCAATTGCATAAGCCACATTATTCTTCTATCATTATTACCACAAGTGTCCCCATTGCGAAATGCAGGGGCCTCACGGAATACAGAAGAGTTTGACCCAACCCGTCCATCTGACACCTTAGTGGATGTGATCAAGGAGGTTTGATGGGAAAGCAAGAGAGACAGGAGGCCAAGGAGAGGAAGAGAAGAAGAAAGGCTCCAAAAGGCCATCCAGCTCTTTGCATTTGATATAGTAATAATATTAATGTCAAGTTTAGGACAAAGGAAAGAGAAGCAGCCATTAGAGGATGGGTAAGAGAGGTTACAAATGATTGATTCATAAAAGAAAATGGAAGGATAAAAATGTTAGGTATAATTGTGAGGGACACAAAAACTTATGGAGGATTATTCTAAGGACCCTTACTTTTTCTTTTTAATGTCATACAAATACTTTTTTTTTTTAATGTCATACAAATTATTTTCCTTCATTCGGGTTATCGATTGGTCATAACCGGAATTAACCATTATCAATATTATCGACAATCGGATCACTACCTAACCTTTATCTTCTTTTTTCATGACGCACGAGACTTCTCGTTTTTCCACTATTTTAATATCATTTGATAATATAATTTCTTTGTGTATTGGCACATAATATAGATACATTAGTAATATAATATAGTAATAGATGATCGAAAAGTATAGATTGTTTAGGAATAACAATATATATAATATATTGTAAACAACATTATGAATGAGGCTAATATTTATATATCATATATATATATATAGTATCATATATAATATAGAAGATACAGAAAAGATAAGTTCGTAACTCTTAAGCGGTTAAGAATTTATCGATAAGAAATTGAATAATTCACTTCCAACTAACAATTCGTTGATTATAAAAATTCGGATATTTTTAGATCTATTATCTCTATATTAGATAATATATTAACTGGTAACTCTATCCAATCAGAGAATTGAATAATCCACTTTTACGCAAATATTTTTTTGATTATAAACTTGTAGTTGTACCCGACTGATTTATTCCACTAACTCAGCTATAAAGCTAACTTTGTGCAGATGCTTATTGATTCTTAAACTATTCTGAACGCGCCCTACAAGAATAAATGGGACTTTGGTATTTGAATTTTTAACTTTTAAAATTACGAAATATCAAGATTTTTTGAGTATTTGTTTGCAAAATTATCATATCCAAACCGGATTATAAAGTAGTGCATATAATTACAAGTCTTATTAAAATACTCATGGACAAGTAAATATGAACATCATTTCCATATTCAAGGACAACTGTATAGAGTTATAAATATGAATGATTTTGAACGACCTATTAGATTTATGTATATGTATAAATTACTCGTTTATCAAATTATTTTTCTATATATTTTGGAAGAAAAACAACAAAATAACCTATTATCGATTTTAAATGTATATCAAATAACACCACCAATACCATCAGGTTGATTTGATTATTGTTTTTAGTTTAATTGAATTTTTTTCCAATTCATAACACCGTCACGGTGATAATTTGAACCAAACCAACTACTATTTTTTATTTTAACTGAAGGAATGAGCTACATACTTTACTAATGCTAAATTTAGTAAACATTTATTCAATTTTCATTTAATTAATATGGAAAATTAAATTACAAAATAAAGACATGTTATTAGATTTTTGTATTTAGATAACTTGGGAAATATTTTTTACCATGAATTGCGGGTTTCGAAAACACCATCATGCTTTGCTTTGTGGTCTGAACCAAGCTCAAAGAAATAATATCAAACAATTATTGGTAGAAATCGACTCCTACGTATTACTCAACACTCTAAATAGCAATAATAACATCGACTCACATTTATATATTTTATGTTTAGAGGTGTTCGTGGTTCGATTTGAATTGGCTATTGATTAAAATTAAAACTAAATCAATTTAATCGTTTATTAAATTCTAAAACCAAACGAAAAATATAACCATCAGTTTGGTTATTGTCGATTTGGTTCGATTTGGTTCAGTTTTTCTGATTTAGATTCATGATTTTAAAATCAATATTGTTTTGAGATGGTACGTATGGCGATAGACCCAAACCCAAGTACATGAACATCTCAAAACGGTAATGTTATTCAATCAGAGCAACTACGTATCTTAGAGTTACTTACACGTAACAAAGTGATTCATTTAAGAGAAAGTGTGGAATTTTTTGTGACGTAGTAGGTACAGACTAAATGATTTTATGGATTGATTTTGGATTGTTATACCTTTGGGTTAAAGTGGTGGCTTGTAAATGGTAAGTTTACAAACTAGTTAATAAATTAATAATACTTTTTAATTTCTTTTGAACAGGATAAATACTCGTGCTCACACGGGAATTAGAACTATTTTAATGGGGCTTACTTATGATCATTCGATAATATTTTATTTTTAATATCTTAAAGCGTAAAGCGATTCTTCGAAATCTTAGAGTGCTTATTTTATAAAAAAACTATTTTATTATATACAACATTAGGAGTCATAGATATATTTTACAAGTATAAAAAAGTCTGGAAAATCTCCCTTGAAAATAGTTGGGTAAGATGTCATATAATTTTAAATTTTAATAAGTCTCAAGA
Organism: Solanum habrochaites; assembly: GCA_027704765.1. Lineage (NCBI taxonomy): Eukaryota > Viridiplantae > Streptophyta > Magnoliopsida > Solanales > Solanaceae > Solanum > Solanum habrochaites. Next base: position 71,064,843 of record JAKWJA010002497.1, on the reverse strand, counting down.
AAATTAGATTAAAAAACATATCAGTAAAACGTTTGACAACAACCTCCCCCAGTAAATTAAACATTACCTCCATAATCAATCATATTAACTAATCAATGGCGATCTTGGACTCTTTTTTTTTATGAACCTCATCAGTCTCTTTTTTATTAATGTCTGTCCATATCAATTATATGCTAAAAATGACCCTAAAATTGGTATATAGTCATATGGTTTTTTTTATTTCTCAGAATATTCTTTACTATTTTTAAAGGTTTCATAAATGCGCCCCACTTATTGAATTAATAACCTAGTTATTGTTAAAAGTTATAGTATGCAGTTACTAACAATTAATGCATTTCCCAGCAGTAGTGGCATTTGAATTTTCACACACGGATTTACTAACCCGACATTTGACACATAACAATATTAAAATCTTCACACTAATTTTTTTTGAGCATTTGAAACACAAAATATCCAAAATAATAATAAATCGACCTTACGTTCCTATAATCAAGAAAAAAAGGCATTGCCTTCATATATTTTTTAAAAAAGATAGTCCTTTTGGGGCCTATGTCCAATTACTGTTCATAAATTTAACTTGAAAGAAGCCTGAAGATATATACTTTTATCAAAAAATAAAAATTTAATCCCAAAAGACCAGTTATCACGAAAAAACGATCTTGCATGATATATATAGATTAATTATTATTAAATATGTCATTTTTCAAGAGGCCAATTACATACTTTGTATAAATGTCCCTAAAGTCTATAACCACAATTGTTATTCAACGACCATTATCAATGTCGTTCAGGTTGTTACCACTCTTGTGAAGTGACATATTTTATTGCCAATCAAAAAAATATTTTTATGATAGCTTAATTTTGGACATTCATGTTAGTTTCACACCTTGATCTGTATTTATGCTCGAAATAGAAAGAAGAAGATAATTATACTTAGTTAACCGGGCAGATAAAGTCTCGACAAATTAAAAATCTCTAATACAAATATTCTAGAAAATGTATAATGGCATACAAAATGTTTATACCTAAGAAAAAAACAATCAAAATAATGTATGCAAGCAAGTGAGCAATCATTTTGGTTCCTTTAACAAACTTCATCATGAATTTTGTATTACTTATCAAATATTTGTTGTTGTGTGCTCTCAAATATAGAATAGCCTACAAACAATTTTTCCAAAAGTACATGCAGAAATCCTGTAAAAAGGGACAAAAGAGAATATAAATTTTCAATCTTCTTAACTATAATTTTGAAGATAATTAAAAAAAATTCACAAAAATAGCAAAAAAGACGTTGCAATAGATACATGAATCACTATAATTCATAGTAAAATATTAAGCTTCATGATATAGGAGAAAGAAACCTTTGAGAAATGAAATACACTTTATAATAAGCATAAGTAATGTATTTTAATTCAAAAAAAAAAACATAACAAATGAACCATGACAGACATAACATTTGTTTACCAAGAACCAAATGGTACATGAATTCATCAGACGCATTCCAATAACGTATGAGTTGTGCACCCAAAGGTCTAACAGTCTTAAAGGTCGGTGGCAATTGAAATCAATTTGCTTTGTTATTATATGAAGCGGCCTGTAGAAATGAACAAAGAGAAACAATTTTCAATCATCCCAATTCAATCATCCTGCTGCCACTTTACATATTTAACAAAGGTCACTAATATAGGAAAAATTATAATATTTTAGATGAATCACTATGACTTATAGTACAGGTGAAGATCCCATAAACTTTCAAGAATGAAACAAAATTTCATAAAACTCAAGTCATGTATTTGAATTGACTATCCATATTGTGGACAACAAACCTACATTATGGGCAAGAAATTTCTCTATTTATAGTACAAAACATAAGGTAGGGTGACAAATATTGATTATTGCTTATCGAAATGTCACCAAACGAAACTCTTTGAAAAAGTTACAAACTCTTCATAAAGGTCTCCAATCTTCCATAAAAGTTTCATTTTTTTCATCGACTAATACAAAGTACCCTTTAACTTGACTCAAATTGACCTTGTATACCCTTCACATTTGAATGTGCACAAAGATAGACACTTAAACTGGTATAAAGTTACAATAGACACCATGTCATCCTCCTTCTTTTTTGTCATACGTGGGTGTCCCTTACGTTATGTGCATGTATGACTCATGTTTTATTTTTTAAAGTTGGATATTAAAGTGTCTAATTTGTGCTCTGAAATTTGGGGTCAAAGTTAAAATTTGAAGTCACCTTTAGGTCCAAGACATTATTATGATGCCTTTTTCATAAAATAGTCAACCTTCATAAAAGCACAACTTTTCACAAAAAGTTATAACTTTTTAATAAAAGTCCATAATTTCATTAAGTCAAACTGATTTCAATAAAGGGAAGACTAATTTTGAAAATAAATAAATTTTAACAAAGAAAAATTGATTTCTGGGCGCCACTAAGTTGGGTCCTAAGTTTTTTTTTTTGTATAAATATATGATAATATATAAATAATTATAAAATTTATATATTTATCGGTTCAATTTGATTATTTTTACGATAATTTTTTTGTAAAATCAAAACCATACTAGGTAGTATCAATTTTCAAAATTTAAAAATCAAATCTAACCAAACTAAACGAAATATCAATTTTTTTTATCGATTTGATTCGAATTACGATTTAATTTGATTGTTAACCATAACCATAAATAATCTTATATATGCTTATAGTAAACTATTACTTCTACATATAGAATTATCATTGAATCACATCTCAAGAAAGGCTAATGTAGTATTTAAAAAATATAACAATAAGTAACCTTTTATTTATGAAACATCTCCTTCTCTTATAATAATTACTTTATTGAAATTATATCGTTTAGATCAATTACTCTTTATATGAATGAACCTTACTGTTAATTAATAAATAAAATCCTTCTGTTCTCAACGGAAAAAAGAAGGGAAAATATAAATTTTTTGCTTTTGCTCCAAAATTATAAAATTTTAAAATAAAAATCTAAAAAAAAATTAAAAAATCTTTTTGATAATTTCATAGTACAAGCTTGGCAAACAGGGTTTAAGAGAGGTTTTAGGGTTTCTTCTGCACTAGTTCTTTTCTTCTTCTTCCTTTTGTTCACAAAATCAGAAAAAAATGAGAGGAATACAGTTATCTTTCAGCAACACCCAAAAGCTAAGATTAGAAAAAGCTTTAGCGCAATTGGAATCCTGTTCTTCGAAGCTTAATTCCAATGCCACTGTCATTGTTGCAGACAAAATTCCAGTCGACGAAGATGCTGCCCTCAAGTAAGTAGTTGGGGTTCTTCTATATGAATCATTTGTATCTACTTTACAACCCCTTTTTGTTCAAATTAAGAAAATGGGTGTTGATTTCATTTTTCCGATTTTTGGTATCTGACCCATTTTTGTTTGTTGAATGAAGAGGACATGGGACGTTGGAGATGGGCAATGATGTTGTTGCAAGTGTATGTGGAGTGGTTGAGCGGGTGAATAAGCTTGTTTATGTTAGACCTTTAAGGGCCAGGTTTAGTGTTTAAAGTTTGAATTTTTGCTGATTTTAAGCTTGATTTTAAGGTGAAAAAAGGAGTTTTTTTAATGTAGGTATAAGCCGGAGATTGGTGATATTATAGTCGGCCGCGTCATTGAGGTGAGTCTGATTCCCTGCAATGAGTTTCTTGTCAAGTTTGCTCCTTTCATGTTTAGGTGTTTCATTTGCTGCTAGCTCTTATGTCAGTTTCTTCCAAGGTTGTTGAAAATTGGGTAATCTTTGCTCCTTTTATGTTTAAGTGCTTATAATAGAAGTTTGATGCTAGTGTATTGACAATTTGTTTCTAGTTGATTGAATCGGTATTTTTGGGTAGTACTGTAGTAGTTAGAAACCTCAATTAAGACGAAAGTCGAAACCTGTTGCAATGGTAAAGTTTCTCTCTTTAGTGGCTGGTAGGTCATGAGTTCAAGGCTTGGAATCAACTTATTTTCAATATACCATTTTCCCCTAACCCTGCCTAACCCCGGGAGCATCTTCTTCAAAGTTCACTTGGAAAAATGCAACTCTCTCCTGATGTATCCCCAGGTAATTGTAAGGGATAGGATAGAGAGTTAAATTATTTCCATTGCTCTTCAGGTTTTCCTAGTATGATCATAAATTCATAATGGCGGTGGGTTTTTTCATTCTACCATTTGTTAGAGAAATATATTAGCCTTCACATTGATATATGGATAATCTAATAGTGCATGCCTTTGGTGCTGAATTTCAAAGAAAGGGCACTAAGAGAACATAAAGGAAAAGAACACATGTGTCCTCCTTTTTACTTGTTTCCATTTACTTTGGCAAGAAATATTAATGATTTCTTGCGGTTAGATATATATCTAATGATTATTAATATTCTTGATGTAAAGGTTGCTCCAAAGAGATGGAGGTTGGAAATTAATTTCAGCCAAGACGCTGTACTAATGCTCTCCTCAATGAATCTTCCAGATGGCATTCAGGTTATTGTTTACAATATCACTAAGCCCATTTGAGCATGATCTCTGAATTGATTTTGGTCCCATGATGTGATGGTTATATTTGCTGGATAATTCACTAGTCAAGATTGTGTAATTTGGACTCCTTATTGCATCTTGTCTGCATGTAGAGAAACATTTGATTAGGAATCAGTTGAGCACCGAAATCAAGACCTCGTTTATTCTGTGTCACCATATGTACCCACTTGTGACACTGCATATTGAAATCCTAGAGAAAAAAGAACTGAAAAGATTTTCCTATGGCTGTTTTATATCATTTTTCCAAATTCTTCAGTTTCAACCCCCTCCGCCTCTGTGGCTTAAAGACCCTAGTCTATTTCACTTTAGCAGCAGGGAACCAACTTTGCTCCTCTTTGAAGAAGTCATCTCTTTAACTTCCTTTGGTAACATGAATCAAATAGCCCAATGGATCTATAAGTCCAAGATAGCATGGATTCATATGGCCTACCCCAACTTGTTTGGGATTGAGGCACATTTGTTGTGGACCTGTGGTTGTAAAGGATTCACTTCTGCCTTCCAGAGTAAGATGAACTTTGTCCAGCTTTTAACTCTATGCAGAATCTCATATTTTAAAGAACACTGCTACGTCTCAACATTCAAATAATTAGACCTTCATGGGCAACAAGTTTCTCCCCAATTCCATTCTCTAAATTTATCATAACAGTACAGTGAATTTATCAAACTAGTATAACTTTTATTATTGTTCAATAAATGAGCCCACTGCCTGAAGCTTGCTTAAAGAGATCTGAAGTTCCCAAGGTGTTGAACTAAGAGTTATAAGGTGACCTCGGCTTAGAAGTTCGATCTGATTTGTTGCGTCGACTTAGAGTCAGATACAACTTTGAAGTTTTGTCCCAAAAAATGAAGCCATATCACTTCCTTTTCCTTTTTGTTTCCCTGAATTTCTGTCATTGTGTTGCATTCTTTTAAGTCTTACTTAGTCATGGTCATAGTCAAACTAAAATTAACTACTTCCTCTTATTCTATGATTCCAGAGGCGGCGAACAGCAGTTGATGAACTCAATATGCGAAGCATATTTGTGGAGAATGATGTCATCTGTGTAAGCTCCCCAGTTCCTTTGACTATTTATCAAATTCTTGAAGTGACCATTTTATGTTTGGCATCCATCTGTGGATTATGATGAATGCAATTATGTCTCGTCTGTCCTTACTGATTATATGTGCATGTCATTCTCCTTTTATTTTATTTTATTTTATTTTCTGCAAGTATAGTAATCTAAGCGAAATTTTCCATCTTCAGGCTGAAGTCCGTGGTTTCCAACATGATGGGAGTCTACACCTCCAAGCTAGAAGCCAAAAGTATGGAAAGGTGTGTTTTCATAATTGAAATTAGAACACTAAATTTTGTTTCAGAGTTATTGTTTTGATTATCAGGTTGGAAATAAACACCTCATTTTCTCACCTTTTCCTCCCCCTACCTGTTTGACCATAAAAGCTTTGTGTGGGAGTAGGACTGGGATTCAAATTCAATCTCCACAAGGTGGGGGATATACATTTCTAGCATTCACAAGAGATTTTAGGTAGATGGATTTATGGTTAATTAAAACCATGGATTAAACTTTTCCCATTTAAAAAGCGTAAAATAATTTTGCATAATAGCTGGGATGGAGTTGCTTGCTTGTAGGAAGCAGGAACATGATGTGTCTGATGAAATTTTTGAAGTGAATGTTAATTTTTCACGGTCTAACGAGTTCTCTGTCTTGTCCCGGATTACACTCTGGACGTGAATAGCACTCAATATCACTATCTAGGCGAACCAAATCCCGATATCTTAACCATTAATTTGCCACATTTAATAAATCTATTAAGTACCCTAACAATATGATAATTAATTACAAAGTAATAAGTATCTTCATATATTAATTTGAGCTCTTGACAAAACCCCACACTAGACCGCATATCAGTGTTCAGGAAAGTGAGTGCAGCGGTGAAGCAAAGCGATTCGAGCCTTCTACGCTTCACAGACTAGAATGAGTATGTGAGCGCTTCATCGCTTAAAGCGAGCTCTTCATTGCTTAAAGCGTGAAGCGGGGCGTTATTGCTTTTTTCCGCTTTACGCTTCCCTGAACACTGCTGCATATATTTTAAACCATGCCTATATTTCAATGGATTAAAATGAATCTATCTGTGAATACAAAGGACAATATTAGTTAAAACCTCATGGTACAAACGGCAGAAGTTTTACCTAAGCAGATGATCTGACCATAAAGTTTGAATAGAGAATACAAAGGACCTTGACATGATCTGCATTAGATTGTTATTTTGCTTTAAATGCTGGCAAGAAGGCCTTTTGTATTCTGATATCACCATCACATAGAGCTATACTTTTCAGTTGCTTCTCGTCGTGTTACGTCTCTTTTTCTTGGGGTGGTCGGTGGAATGAAATGTTCATTTTTCCTTAAGCTTTGCAATTTTTATTTGTCCCCTTGAATATATTTCAGATTTCAGACATTAATTATCAATTTGTTTGAGAACATATGTTCTGACGTTTTGGTGTTTCTAGTGGTTGAGTTCTTCTGAACAATTCTATTTTTCCTTTTTAATAGCTTGAAAGAGGGAAACTACTCAAAATCCCTCCATATCTAGTGAAAAGGCGTAAACAGCATTTCCACCATCTAGATCAGTATGGAGTCGACTTAATTTTTGGCTGCAATGGATTAATTTGGGTTGGGGAACACGTTGATGTAAAAGATGCCATGGTGGAGGATCAAATAAATAAGTCCGATCCACAGAACACCCATTCATCAAGCTTACCAGGTTCTAGTGAAGAACCAACTGATACACCACTGGAAAGAAGACAATATATATGCAGGATAGCAAATGCCATCACTGTATTCTCAGCTTTAGGCTTCATGGTTAATTTGGACTCCATAATGGAGACAGTTACCTTGAGCTTATCTTTAAACCTTGGTGTACATGAGATGCTTGAAGCAGAATTCCATGTTCGAGTTGCTGAGCAAGAAGCTGAACGACGGAGCACATCAAAAAGGAGGAGATAGTTTACAACTCATCATCTACATTTGCCTTTCTTGGATTGTCGATTATGCAAAGATAGAAGAGATTAGGAATCTATTAAGCTGAATCGGGTAGCGCTATGTCACCCTTTAATTGAAAAAGATCTGTAAAAGAGTTTCCTTCTGAATATCCCCTTAAATTCACACTTTTGATTTATGTGCATTAGTAAGGAATGTGCAGCTGAAGATCAATGTTTTTCTTCCCAACAATGAAATTTTTCTTATGTTTTCACTTGCCTGTATTGCTGGTCTTTTTACTTGTTAGTGTTTTTAGCTTGAAAAGTGAAAGCAATATTCCCGTAAGTGTTATTTTTGGCTAGTCTCGTGTACATTTTTTTCTCAATTTTTGGATGGATCTCAGTGAATTGGTAGCATTTTGAATAAAAAAAATTCAAATTGGCCACTGTAATTTAGACTAAAGCAAAACGAACAAGTTGACCAAACCTGAAGGATTTGCCCTATCATATATATATTATTGGAGTTTTTTTTTTTTTTTTTTTTTGAATTATTATTTCAAAAAATTTCAAGGTAAATTGAGGTGCTTTATGTTATTCACATACTCCATAAAGGTATAATGTAAGGAGTTGTAACTTGTAAGCCTCCTGAAGTTTACAAAGGCAAAGGTGTATAATGTACATTGGTGAAGTGGTTAAAAAGAAATAGGGAAATAAATCAAAGTGACAAACTTGGTTCATGGTTCTTTCTCAGGGTGTGTTTGGTATGAACGAAAACATTTTTTGGTTTGGACAAAAATTTTGAAAAATATTTCTAAATCAACTCATTTTCCTCAAAAATAAAAAGGAAAATAACTTCCCTTCAAAAGTTAAGAAAAACATTTTCCTTCATGCCAAACACACTGTTAGCTTTATTCTTTTCTTTGATCATAGAAATGTCCTTAGAGCATCGTCCACTCAATAAAATTAGGAGCCTAAAGTCACTTTTTTTTTATAAGACCTTCAAATTTTTCAATAAATATATTATAATTAATATAACCAAGAAGTGTTGCTTTTTCTTTTTTTCTTTCTTTCTTTTATTTGAGCAAACAATTCACAATTTTGATAAAACAAAGTTGTGTTTGGACATGTATACAGAAAATATATTAGATAAATTGATAATCTCAAAACTCATCTTGAACGTACAAATAGCTCCAAAGCAAGTATCCAACACTAAAGAATCACTTGCTGCTTGTAAAATTAAACATCATATATTTTATATTAAAAGTGATATTGATATAATTGGACAAATATCTTCTCAAAGCCAACAAAATTCAGTGACACACTGAGAGCAACAAAGAAGAATTGTTGTGTTTTAATACATGACATGAAGCAACTGGTCCATCATATTGACACTAGTTACTCTATAACTGAAGATCAACCAACCAGTCCAGTCTCTGGTGCAAACTTCACTACCCCTCCTGATAATAACTACGAACCCATTGTATCCCACTGGAGGGGTTTGGGGAGGGTGGAGTGTATGGAAACCTTAACCACTACCTTGAGAAGGTAAAGACTATCCCTCCTGATGAATTTCGAGAGTTCAAAGTATAGAGCCTAAAACACTTTGTCACTCTGCTATTCTTCAAGCTATCCCAGTCAATTTAACGGTTATCAAATCAGGCGAAATCCAATTGTTCAGAACGCACTCATGTTGAAAATAATTCTATAATTAGTAGTATAAGGATTTGCCTGGTAGTCATAATCAGATTGTAGTAACACTAAGCTCAGGTTTTACCATTATCTTGACAGGTTTCCCGAGCTTGGATTTATCTTCCATTCGAGCAATTTCAAGAGCCCTCTCACAAATAGGATATCCCTGATCATCCCATGACTCCAGTATTATGCCAGAACCAATACAAGTCCTTCCATCGTAAAAGGCCGCAAATTGTCCAGCTGCCAAACCCTGATCATCTCCAGATAACCGGACAACTGCAACTTCCTGGCCATGTTGATCAACTTCCATGACCAAGCTGCAGTTGTAAAACCCAGGACCATGACGAACCTACAGAACAATTGAAAATGAGCATTTGCTTGTACAACAACACCTATCACTCTCAAATTCCAGTGTTACAAGCTCACAAAGCAAAACTTAAAATATGACAGTGCTCCCAGAATTAAATAATCAGGCAACAGAACGAAAGTCAACTGTATTTCACTTGTGAGCCATGTCATATACATATTAACGTTTGTTCTTAACCTAAGCTCATGTTGGACATTCTTAGATATGTAAAAGGTGTCATTCAGATGTTCAAAATAAGAAGTTCAATGGGGAGAAAAGGAAACATTTACCTTGCATTGAAGCTCATCGATTTGTTTAGGAAATAAACCACTGAGCCATTTCAAGGATCCAACGCGAAATAACCGTCTTTTCTTGTCAACAGAGAAATAATTTCTTGATACGTAGACAACATTATTTTTAATATCCTTCTCCACAACATACCTACAAAATAAGGAAGATCTCTAATTAGTTCATTTAAAGATATATGAAAAAGATTGTCTCATTCGGATTGATGAGACTAATTGCTAAGTCCTAAATGTCATGAAGGCCAGGACTATAAGATGACAATGCAAGCATTTTGTTATCTGTTTACTCTGGATTATTGCAACGATCATCTTGTTGAAGATCAAGTATCCATGAGCAGTAGGCGGTAATAACATCATAAAAACAGTTAACTATAAGATAATCAAACTGCTTAACCTCTTGAGACCACAGATAGTACATATACTAAGAAAGAGCTCATAGCATACCAGGGCCCTCCAGGAAGACGTAAACCTTGGCGCTGGCCAATAGTATAGAACCAAAAACCACGGTGGTTTCCAAGATAATCTCCATTCTCTGCTTCCAATATAATACCTTCTGATTCTCCAATGTGTCTAGCAACAAATTCACTGAATTTTATCTGAAATTCCAAATGGAACTGACACTAAGATCTTAGGGGGAAAACTGAACTTTTACCAAAAATTGGAACAAATCTTAATCCTTATGGAGAAGTGTGCAAAATCTAACAAAATTAAGAAAGGATATAGCTACAAGATGAGTCTATGGCTAAAACTTTTGTTGTGTAGACCTTCTATGCAGAAGATGAAGTTTTGAATATAGAGCTGATCATGGTTATGAAATTACTTATATGACTTGTACTGGTGGATGGAAACTATGAACCTCTACATTCTTTATACCATGTTGCACTGGCAGATTGATATGAAATGGTTTTTAAAACATTGTAAATCACTAAATCCCACCCACTTTTCATAGACAAGTTTGAACAATTACTGTCTGCCACAACTAATCTGGAAAACTCATACATTATTATTTAGCAAATGATACCCATGTAACATAATTAAGAGGTCTAATTAACTGATTACAGCTTAAAAGCGGAATAGTTAAATGATTTAGTAAATAACTTATTTGAGTTACTCCATGAGAATGACATAGGTTTGCCAAACAACACCTTATACGAAAAAAACAAATGTAGCTGAGGAATGTGCTGGTAAAACAGACCTTGCCGAGAAAACATATTCCTTGTGAATCCTTCCTTTCTTGGTTTGGTAGATTAAATGACTTAGCAAGCATGCGAACTTCATCCTGCATATATGTGATGAAAGATCAAGAGTAATTCAGCCTCAATGAAGAGTTGAACTATTTCAAACGATCACATCCAAGAAGGAAGGAGGGTGAAGACAGATTCACTCTCTACGATTTAAGATTTGATTTTAAAAATATATATTGTAAAGAAGATAAGTGCAAAGACAACAGCCTCACCTCACCTTTTGAATGCATCCAAGTGGGAAAATAAGTCGTTTAAGCTGAGCCTGTGAGAGATGAGAAAGGAAGTAGGTTTGGTCCTTGACCTGAAACAGCACCACTGCAGACATAAGAAATCAGCCAAATTGACCCAACCGAATGAAAAGGCTCGGGGACAAGGACCTGAACTTCCAAAATACATAAAAAAAATGAATATTAAAAGTGGCATTTCAAATAATGTCACTCATATATAGTTTAATGTTACTGTTCTCATATATTGTTTAATGTTACTGTTATATAGAATAAGATATGAGCATTACGCCACGAATAGGCAGGAGATTTGAAGAGTCATCCAATCCAAGTTTTCAACAGAAAGTGGAGGACACCCTACTTGGCCCGCATCTATCTCACTCACAAACTTAAGTGTGTCAATAGGAAGGTACGGGCTAAATTTATGGCCGGTCAATCGAGTTGCTCAACTGCTTGTCATCATAGATGCCTCCCGTCCGAATTCACCTTGATCGAGATTATTGGACATTTGGTCAATTTGGGAATAATGAAAAGATCATTGCCCAACCTGCCCAAGTCGGACCAATTTTTCATTTGTTTGATTTTTTCACCAAATCAAAAAAGTTTTTTCTTTGTTTACAGGAGAAATTCTGTGGAAGTGTACATATCAAACCAAAAATATATTCCAATTACTTGTATACCCTTGCAATGCTTCTGGTACACATAGGAAAAGGTGTAAGATGTAAAACTCTCAGTAAATCAGGAATTGAAGTGTGGCAAATTAAACCATTTCTTCTGTATCAAAAGATGATGAACTCCTAGTTAACCATCATTCTTGGAGCAGTATTGATACTACATATGAACCTTCAACAGAATAATATATTTGCATTGGTTGTTTTATTTATCTGTTATTAAGCATATTTCGAGATCTACATTACAATTTCATTATGAGATAAATCTTAAGATGCTTCATCACATCTACTATATTTTTCAAGATAAGAACCAAATGTAAAATATCTCAAGAAACATACCAAACTTACCTGAAAGAATTATACAGACAGTCGTGAAAGACGTTGATCATAAGTTCAAAGAAGATATCTTGGTTAAAAGCAACGGGGGCTAGGTGGGTTAGGAAGGTGTTAAATCAAACTTTCTATCCTCAACTGCTAAATATCTGTCTCTTACAAAAAGAACTTTTGATGGGACTATAATGTTTAATTCCCAACCATGTATATCTGTAAGTTATTTCCCATATGTTCTTCATTTTACCTACAGTGAAGCAAGACTCTTCCACACCACTCTCATCTTCAAGATTTCCCCTTCTCAAGTGAACATATCAAACTTTACAAAAGAAAATAGGGTAAGAGGCTCTAAGAAACATGTATGAATATAAAAACACACCATATCTTTTGACAATTCCAAGATAGAAGGTTCGTCCAGCTGCTCAGTAGATGCATGGGCAATCTTTGCATAATGTCCCGAAGCAACAAAGTCAAATTCCATTCCACTAATGGCATCCATAAAAGCACCTGAAAATAATTTTTTCACTATCACGCTAATGAAAGTAAAGAATAGTGGATTGCTTTTCATATAACATGACTGACCAAATTTTATCCTAGTATTACAAAGGACATCTGGATTTGGAGTCCTGCCACATTTGTACTCCTCAATGATATATGACACCTAAACATGAAAAACTAACTAATCAAAACAAACTAATATTATGACGGAGCTTTCATCAATAGCCTCCATTATCTTTCGTGCTCACATAAAAAAACTTAGTCTACAACACCCAAGATAAAGGTTTTTAAAAAAAGATTCACCAGGCAAGGGCGCAAGGCTTGAAAATGTGTAATCAAAGCAGCCGAAAAGTAAGCCGAAACTTACCACATTATTCCAATATTCATCAGTCAAATGGACAACTTCCAATGGTACATCAACCTGAGAAGTCAGAAAACAAATGTTGTGGAAACTTAATTGGAAATATCAAACTAACTAATGCAAGGGACCCCATGAGGAAACATAACATCAACCTGAAAAGCGCTTGTGGAAACATAGTGAGTAATATCTATCAGATTACTAATGCAACACCAGGAAAAAGAAACAATCACCCACAATCTGGATTATGTGCAAAAGGTAAAGCATGTCATGTCCGAAAATGCTTCCAATTTAATCCTATAAACTATTTGGTATGGCTACCCTTTTCCCTTTTTCCACAGCCAGGCCAGGAAGTTGTATAAGCTTGTCCATTAACAATAGATTTAATTCTCCACTGGCCTTTAGAACCCGTGTGGATGGTCTTGACAAAAGTAGCTTTTAAAAAGTAACTTTATAAAGTCAAACTTAAATGACTTTTAAGTTAAAAATAAAAAGTAGGGAGAGTCCTACTTTTGACTTTTAACTTATTTTAAGTTATTTTTAAATTTGTCAAACACTCAAAAGATAAAATGACTTACAAGTAGGTTTGACCAACTTTTAAGCCAATACAAACAGGCTCTCAATGTAATTAAGAAGTCTTGCAAAGTTGATGGATCTATCCCTCAACCCACCAAAAAAAATAATAACACTAATAATAAAAAAACTAACAATTTATGCAGCAAGTAACAAGCATTTAGCAGAAATTTAACCTAAATCAGTCAGAGATATCACCACAGAGATGACTCTATGTCTACCAGGTATCAAATTCTCTTCCAGATCAATACATGAAAAGAGAAAATAACCAAGGAAAAGAGAGTGACCTGGTCACAAACACCCTTCGCATATTTCAAGTCATCCTCCCATGGGCATTCAGACCAGTAGTTCTCAAAGTCTTCCTACAAAAGAAAAGGCAATACACTTGATAATTGTTCAACACTGCTTGAAACTAAAAAGATTAAGGGCTCATTTTGTTTAAGATATAAGGCAAACGCACCTCGGTATAAATTTCTCATAGCTAACACAGTGTGTGAGCCAGCAACATTAAATTCTCATAATTAATTTAATCTTTCATAAATTCTACAACATTTGATTCTGAATTAATAAGTACATTTGATTTCTGGTACTAAATCATGTATAACTAATTGGCATAATTTATCTGAGAATCAAGGTACAATTTAGTTTACGAAAGCTTGTCCTAGGAAAAATCTACACGGTTCTCTACAAAATACACACCTACTGCACTTATTTGATCATCCTTAGGGACAGAGAAAGAAGGGAAAAAAACTTAAGGTCCTAACAACCCTAGTCTTCGACTCTGCATGGCAACACTAAGACTAATTGATATGGGGCAGTAGTAAAATTACGTACTTGAAACCAAATCTTGAGATAGAAAGCAGTGCAGGAATGTCCAGCAGCATGAAGTAGACGAAGAGCCACGCTGCTATCAACGCCACCACTAACCAAAACCGCCACTTTGAGAGGGTTCTTGTGAGGCATCGAGCAAGATAAGTATGTGGGATCGATTTTTTCATCACCATAGTTCCTGATTGGGGATGAAACTGCAAGGGGTTTCAGCGAAAACAGTCGTCTTGCAGTAGTTGTAATCTTACTTGGCTGAGAGAAAACCTGGATAAGGGGCTTCTGGAAAGGGTAAAGGGAGAACAAGTGCGCATATTGAAAGGGAAGAGGAATTGTTGACATGGTTGCCCTTAGCATTTCTGTTTATTTGGGGAGTCAGGCCTCTGAAATTATGTCTATGGAGCCTGAAGATATGATAAGAAATAATATTTTTACGAATTTTTACTTACCTCTCTTCATACATAGGCTCAGACCAATTTTTGGTCTTTAAAACAATAATAGTTAAAATATCACAATAATCCCTTGTTGGCACGCTTCAATTTAATAGTTTTTAAAATGGTTATGTCACTATAATCAAACTCCATTACTCTGAGAAACAACTAATATTAAGGCAAAAATGTGAAAAAAATTAATGAATAATCTCTTTCGGAGAAAATGGCAAGTACTTCGTGACAAATATTTATATGAATTTTGACAATTAATATGGGAAAAGGGAGCAGTATTTTTACAAGACATGAAATCTTTAATTTTAGAAGAAACATTTGATAGTTATGTTATTATATATATTGGGAGGCTGACTCAGCTTAGTAAGATGTTAGCCATGTATTTGCAATACATTGTCTTGGATTTTGTTGTAAGATACTTTATTTACGAATATAAGAATTTGAGTAGATTAATTCAAGGTCTAAATATTTTATTTACTAATATAAGGATTTGAGTAGTTTAATTTAAGGTCTAAATACTTCTAACGTTAAGAAAGAAGAATATATTTTAACTTCAACATTTTTCAAGTAAAATTCAGATCTTAATCCACTATCAAGTTCTTTTAGAAATAGGAGTGGACATTGTTGGTCAGGCTCAATTCGGTTCAGTTTAATCGAGAAAAACATAGTAGCTGTGTAACATTCAGCTGCAGCAGCCGAGAACATAGCATTTGTGCAAAACTATGTAATTACCAATATGCAGCAAATAGTAAAAACTACATGACAATCAAGTTTGAAAGAGCCAAAATGCATATCACAATTCTAAATATCTCTAGCAATAATAGCGAAACAAAGATACACTTCATACACGATGTACCTAAAAAGCTAATTTTTCTAAGGACTCAAAACACTATATCTTAAGCAAAAATGGATCTAAAACTTCTAATAAATACACAACACCGACAGATGAAAAGCAGGAATTGAATTCATGGTTTCAAACCTTCAGCCAACAGAAAATTTCAATAGCTTTAACATGGAGTTCAAAAACTTCAAATACAGAGAAAATAATCGAAATTTCTTCTTGAACAAGCACAAATAAAGCTTCAAACTAGTATCAACTCAATTCAGTTGAGTTATTTTCAAGAAAATTTCAACATATTTAATAATTTTCATAATCTTTCAATTGATTCTTTTTAAAAATAAAAAAAAGAGGGCTCTTACCTGACACGAGGATGAACAGCGGCAGGCACCGGCTCTGTCTCCCCAGGCGCTATCGAGTAATGTCCGGTAGACTGAGGCTTGCTCTTTTCATGTAAACCTTAATACTTATCTGTATAAGATTTTCAGTTAAAAAAAATTGATTGAAAATCTTTTTAAAATAAAATATAATAGAAGAAGAAGAAAGAAAGAATTTTTTTTTGCCCTCATTAATTTTCATTAATATTATATGTAATATGTTATTTAAAACACAAAATGATTACGATGATTCATTTTTCGACATATAAATATGTATTGATTTATCATATCATCATATATTACTAAAAGCATGAACAAAAAAAATTAAAAATAATTACGATTTTACACCCCTACTATATATAAAATGTTTATAAATCATTTGATTATGTAATTTAAATATTAATTGTAATATTTTAATTACATGTCTTTATGACCTTTAACTTCCTTAGGTCATTCCTAATTACATATATCTAATTAATAATATATATTCTCTATCATTTATATGTTAAATAAGATAAATACATAACAGAATACTCTCTCTTATCTATCCATTCATATTTATTTTTTCTACTTCTTTTCTTTTTTGAATTTTAAATGTCTAATAGTTTATTACTATTTTATTCTCTATCTATAATTACTTGCTTATAAGATAAATTATATTCAATTGACTAGGGAAAATATCCCTCCCTCTCCCCACGTCTGATATGATTATTTCATTAAGTCTTCTTATCACAAATTATTCTCTTTTCATCTTCTCTTTTAATGAGTTATGACATTCATGTTTTGCCTCTCTCAAAATCATTGTAGAGGTAAATTATGGCACCTTTCATATTCCTATAATCTCTACTAATGGCGGAATTTTTTTGTTCACCATTACTTTCTTTTGTGAGACTTACTTTCAAATTTTCATGTACTATTTTATTTTAATTTGAAATATAATTAATAAGATTTGTAATGATATTTTGTATTTATACTTTCATATAATGACTATTTTTTTACTTAGTTCATTATTTTTATTTAAGAAATTCTTGAATTCATTTGAAAATCTTTATACGTGTACTTTGATTTTGCCATGTTCTCGTTTATTGTTTTATTCTTGTGTTAATTTCTATTCTAATGTTATTTTTTTAATTTAAATGTTTAATTTACTATTTTCTCAATTCTTATTGATGAGATAATTTATTGTGTAGAAGTCATTTTTTTCTAAGAATAAATCGAATTTTTTTCTATTCATATTGTATCATCTTACTAATTAATCATAATAACATATTTTACTCTTATAATGTAAATTTTAGAGACACGGTACAACAAAATTGATGGTTATTGATGGAGTAACTAGTTTCTTCGTATGGAGATTTTTAGTAGCTTTTTTTAATGTTATTCTGCATGATTTTGCTGATATCTTGTTTGATGACAATTTAATTTTACTTCTCTTTTAATCTTATTTTTTATTTATTTATTTCTTTATTGATAAGCGCATTTTTAAAGATTGAGACATCTGTCCAAATTGATGTATGTTCATAGTTTACGTTATCTTATGTATAATCATGTTGGCGGATTTGGTTCAAAATATTTGGTTTTCAACTTTCCTTTAATAGAATTTGGAGAAGACATCAATTAAAAGATTGGTAAATGATTTCATATATTCATCTATTTTTTTTCAATTCTTTGTCCTTTCATTACCTATTCTTTCTGTAAATGTTTTTTTATATTTTAACATCAAAATTTAAATTTCATGTTACAATCCGTCGTGGAAATAGCCTAAGTGACTTTATAATACACATAATGACTTAGCCTTTTTCAATGTAGCTTTTTTGGTATCTACTTTTATTTTTCTCTATTACGAACTTCTCATTAGTTTTCTCTATGAATGTGTATTGTCGTAAGTCAATACTTATTGAGCTCCATAGCCCTTGTGACTTTTAATGAAATATTGCCTAACTATTAACCAAAGTTCAAAAAGTTATAGTAGGTTGCTTAAAAAGAATTAATTTGACAATACCTCAAAATATGCCCTTTATTTGGTGTTTTTTTAATTATATTATTAAAGATTTATTTATGAGTTTTGTATTATATTATTCATTACATGTGTTCACCTAATGTTTTCATAGCATTTTGTCCTTCAAGACATGTCTATCAAAATTCAAATAGACAAAACGTACAAAGCACGTGTCCAGGAACTAGTAATAATTATAATCCTGAAGTCTCTAAAGTGTACAAGTTTAATTACTATTTGTCCCTATACTAATTAAAAAGTCATAAATACTTTACCCAAATATAAATTAAATAATCTAATTAACTAGTAATATTTGAATTACATAAAGAAGGAGCAATGGAGTTCGGCAGTCTATTCAATTTACTATGGTGTGAAACAACTAGGATGAACACTAATAAGTTTCAATTAATATAGAAGTTGCAACGGTATTTTGGCTAATTATGAGAAGTTAAAGGAATCAACTTATTATTGAGGACTATCAAGAGTTTTTATCAACAATCTTCAAGACTACATACTATATAACAACTCAAATCAGTCAATTCAACGCACCCACAGCTTTCCATTGTTAAGTGGGATACAAAAGTGTCCTTCTAATTTTCAGGTACAATCTTATTACGTCTAGATTTTTCGTTTGATATTGCTAACTTCATTTGAAAGATAACTTTCTATTTTTTAACGGAAAATTCTTATAATCCAAACGAATAACCTAAATTAATGGAATAACGGGTTTGATTAATTGTGCTCCATAGGCAACCATTATTAAAATTGCCAGCTCTCTGCTCCCAAAATCGCAGCTCGCCACTCTCCTTTCCTCGTCGCTCTCTCTCGCTTTATACAGGAAGTGTATAATTTTGTTTCTGTTTTTGTATAAAGCGAGAGAAAAATTGTATATAAACAGGCAAAAATGTATAATCTCGTGTTCTAAACCTTAATTATACAATTTTACAACCATTTTCTTACTCAACTATGAGAGAAAAGGCCAACGAATTATACATTGTGATTATATACAATTGCATGAAATACAATTTTCTCTAGCTTTTCCCGGGGACATAATGGTATATAATGTTTTTCTGTTTTTGTATAAACGAGAACAACATATTCTCTTGCTTATACACGTATAATTATGCAATATACATACATTTTATTCATTCAACTGTATGCAAAACAAATATACAATTGCACGAAATAGGCGGCGATATCAATTGTTATGTATAGCAGATTATACAGTTTTATGTTTGCTATGGAGCGCATTATGCAAAGTTTGCTATAGCAATAACTATGACTTTTTTATTTCTATATGTGAATTGCCCCTTTTTTATAGGTAAAATTAAATAGCTTGAATGTATACTCACAACATCTAAAAAATTGAAATGTGGTTGTACACTTGGTTTAAATGTGAATGATGATCAACTCTCTTTGAAACTCTCTACGCATAGTTTCCCGCAGAAAAGAAACCATGTTATAAACTTTTAAACTTTAATACTAAAATTTGAAATTGCAGTTGTTTGCTAGCAAATATATCACACATTTCTTCAACAATGTAAGAACTTCAAATCCTTCTCTACCATGATGGATAGTAGTTGTAATCCCTGTAAATGTAAGTCTGGGTTATATCTGACAGTTTTTAGGAGTAGTTACATTGTAAACGACACCATACGGGATACAGAAGACTTTAAGTAACGTCACATTTTCCCTTTTTCATTCTGTAACTTGATGTGTCTTCTTGGAAATTTTACTTGTGTGACTGTCGTACATTTACTTGCTTAATAAATGGGTAAGCTTTGGAGACTTATTCTAATGTGCGTAGATCACAAACAGCGGAGAAACACTCGGAAAAAAATCATGTTCTCCTAATAGTTTTTACATATTTTTTCATTATTATTTTATTGATTCTTTATTTGAGAACACGTACAACGCACGTGCCCGAAGACTGTATTATTTAAACATGAACCCTAATTCTCACAGTTGATTTACCATTTAACCCTATAAGATTCATTTAATAGTAGTTTATTAATATAATTAGTTAAACTTTAACCCTATATTAGTTAACCTAATGAACCAACCTCTTAATCCCAAGTTTGATTTAACCTTTTAACCCTATAATCTCATTTATATATTCATTTATTAATATATTATTAAACCTATTAACCCTATATGTTAACCTATTAATTTGATTTTATAAACTTTAATTTCCTACCTCCTAATTTTAATGATTCAGAAACGGTCATCTGCTCCACGTCTCTTGACGGTTATGAATTTCATCATCTTCTTCCAAAGACCTTTCACTACTCTCATCATCTTATAAATTCTCAAATCACATTTTATTGTCCATTATTTTTCTCTTTTTTGTGCCTGGATGATTATACAGGTAACATATTTTTGGATGAGGACTTAGCTAATTCCCTTTATCATGACCCTCTTGCTTTTGATATGGAAAAAAACTTGTTGCCCTGAGGTTTGTTGACATGAGAAAACTACTCTTAGTGGAACATTGACAGTCCGTGATTTCTCTCTACTCAGCATTGCTTCACATCAGCTTCCTGGTTTTTCTTTGTAAAAAAAAGGATTTTGGTGGACACCGCTGCATACGGTCTTCGAAGTGGCGAAGAAGGCGTGTCAGTATCAACCGGTAAATATTTTGGTGCTCTGTTTTTGTTGCCTAATATTACAGTCACTTTTTGATGTTTAATGCTTTGGTTTGGCTCTGTTTTGCTGCTATTGCAATATAAACTTTTTATGAGTGAATAGAGGCCAATTATTCCGAGTTCGCAAAGCATTGTGCATTGGTTGTTGACATTCTGTTTATTTTTTGTTGTTTTAGGGAACCAAGAAGCAAAGTAAAGAGAGTTTGAGTCACTTCTCTATGTGTTGCTCTTTCAATCATTCTCTGTGTATGTGATTAAATAATAATTAATTAGATAGTAATAGTAGAATTTCTCTCATATTTTTATTTAATGTATACACATTGCGTAAATTAAATAGACAAAACTTAAAAATAAAGTTACCCCTTTGAATCAAATACAATGTAGGTGTAGTTCATCTTCCAATAATGGTGCTTATATTTTTAAATTAATATTTGTTTTTTTAATTTGTAATAGACTTGACCTTTCAACTTTGTAAGTGAATCTTATAGTCCAAAACTTAATTTTTTTTCCCTATACTACAAAATCTTGTTCTGAAAATTTTTTTCTAATATTAATTTTCATAATAAGATTTATAGTGAATCCAATTTTGTGTGTGGAAGACTAGAAAACTTTAAATAAATCAAGTGACGAAAATTTCAAGGAAGCAAAGAGGTTTTCTGTCAAGATTAAAAGGAGAATGGATTATAGCGCTAATAACACCTTCAATACTAGAATATGCGGATTTGATGACTTTGTTTTTTGTACTTTGCCGAGATTAAAACTATGATAAGAACCCCTCCATTTGTGTAGTTGAAATGTTCGCTTTCGTTAACTTCTCTTCCAATACTTTTAACTTTTTTTTTATGTCAAAGGTTGAATGTTTATACTATACTTTTTTTTTTCACTTGGTCATTATCAATAAAAACACGGGAAAGGAAGGTTTTCAATTTACATTATCAATTTGCATTTTTGTTGGTAGCCTTATCTAAACTTGCTCCCACTATTTGTATATTTTTTTTTGTATTTGTAATTTTATTTTAAGAAATGTATTTGAGTGAATGATTCCTTTTTGTAATAATTTTTTTTAATACTTAGTATTCATAATGAGTTCCATTACAGATGTAGTATAGTTGAATTTTTTTAATATATTTTTTCTTAGATTACAGTTTTGTTTACACACGCCTTTAATTTTATAAATTATTTAATAATTAAATGTTATATAATATAAATAGTACATCATCATATTAAGTATACATAACTTCCATCAACTTGTGAAATGATGTGACTCTCAAATATTTCATTACTCTCATTTCCATCGATAATCTCATGGATTAATATGTGTTATGACACTCTTTGTATTTCTCACTGTTATTCAATAATAAATAAACTTAAACAATTGAAAAAAAAATGAGAAAATCTCTATGCTATGCTCTCTTTCTCGTCTCTTTTTATTAAAAATTTAATTTAACATTTTATGCCTGTGCTTGTTGGTTATTGTACAACGTACTTTCTATTTGTTTGTGTTATTATTATTGATAATTTACTATAGTCTGTTGCTTGTATACATTCACCTTCTGGGTTGTATTTTAATCTATCTTGGAATATTGAATTTGTGTGATTAGTTTTTTTTTTACTTTAATGCACTTTTAGTCATTTTAAATTAAAATATTCATTTTACTAGCAGATAATGTAGTTCTACCGAAACCATGATAAATTTGACGATACAAATTTAATGAAGTCTTTGGGATAAACTTGTCACGCACGTTCCTAAAATCAGTATATTATCCAGCACCATAAACCATACAATTAATAAATATTAATTTTTAAATATTAAAATTATAATTTAATAAATTTATTATTAAATAAAAAAATAAAACATTTGTATTTGCAAGTGACAGTGGAGAAGATTTGTTCTAGTGTTAGTAGTGGTCATGATTTATGTTATTGGTTAATAGTGATGATGGTCAAAGTTGTAAAGTAGCTGATTGGTGTAACAATAGTAGTTGGTGGGATAGTGGTAATTGATGGCGGTGGTGATAGGGATGATTGTGATAATGAAGTTGATTAATATTAGTGGTTTACGGTGTTTATAGTAATGCTGAAGAACGTGTGGTGATAATTAGCAATAATGCTAGTTGGAATGATGAATGTGATTAATAGCAGAGATTGACCGCAATGACGGTAGTAAATAATGAAATGGTAGAGGTGATCGTGATAATGATAATAGTGGTGATAGACTAATAGCAGTAGATATAATTATAAAGATGAAGATAGTGAGTGTGTTGGCGATCAATTGTAATGGTGGCAGTCATGATGATTGTTAGTTATGACAGTTGTTTAGGACTGTAATAGTGAAGGTATTGTGTTAGCGAAGATGGTTAGTGGTGGTGACTAGTAATAGCGAATGGAATGAGGTGAAAATTATCTACGTAAAGGGACTTCTTAAGGATATCAAGACTTTGCTCAATATCTTAATAGTTAGTCCTATTCAAATCAGATTAGTACTTAAATCTTAATTTACATGATTGCACTTATGAGCATCTTGTGAAACTTTAGTAGGTGTTTTATTTTTCTTTAACTTCTTGACTTTTACTTTAAGTCTTTTATCAGCTTCTTGACCCATGAGGTTAATGTAATGAACTCCTTGTTTCTTAAGTCTTGACTCCTTTTGAGTAAGCATACTGGACAATTCAGTAACATCCCACTTATCCATAATAGTGTTATAATTAATTTGGAATTGTCCATACTCAAGAGTCAATGAGTTCAGAATAAACTGAACCAAGAAGGTGTCATCCACTTTCATCCCCAAGGTCCAAAGTCTTGTTGCAATGTAAGTCATCTCAATGATATGATTTTGCATACTACACGACCCATCAAACTTCATAGTCATCAGTTCGACCATTAGTGTACCAGCACGAGACTTATCAGCAGAACGAAAATGTTCTTCCATAAACTTCAGATTTTCCTTGGCATTTTCTGTTTGTAGAAGAGTACTTTTAATGTTATTAACAACAATCATTCGCATGAACATAAAACTTAATCTATTAGAGTGTTCTCATGATTTATGAAAAGACTTCTCATCCTCACTGTTTTTATCAGTAATGGCAGTAGGCTTGTCATTTAGTTCAATCCATTGAACATAGTAACAAAAGAATCATGCGAATGAAAAGAAATAACTGCAAATAAATACATGCTCACGTATAAAAAATAATGTGAATTCAGTAAAACGATAAAAGTAATCGTATTTCTTCTGTTCTCTTGGTTAGATATAACCAACACTTTCATATTTAAATGTCATTTTAAAATATTATAGGAGTTAATAATTTTACCAAACCTTGCCTCTTGGATATACATAAAACATATGGTTTGCTTGAAACTAGTAATTTATCTCATAATTTTTATATTATTCGTAAATGATAGATTTACCTTTTGGTAAAAAAAATTTTAAGTTCTGCATGTGAAAGTCCATTTATTATTTATTTTTCAAATAGGCATTTAATTAACTTTAACTAGATAAACGATAATTTTATGAGTGCATATTTTTCTTAACACATACTATGGCCAACTGTGACTAACAAGATATAATAAACCTCCAAAATCTCATAAATTTTTTGCCTAAATAATTTTAAACATTTTATTGAACCACCTTTTGGTGACTTGAAACTATTAAAAACATAATACATGCATCAAGTGATCATAACACCTGATATGTATAGACAGTATTTTCTCTAGTTTTTTTTCTAACACTTGGTTGACTAACAATATACTAATACCAAAACACACTAACATCATAAAATTTTGTTGCTGTGAATAAAGTTAAAAACATTTTAGTTTTGGTCCACTTTGGATACAACTATAGACAACATAATACATCCTCAGTGGATCATAACCCTGAATGTGTAGTCATTAATTTTCTCTAGCCTGATCTATTTGGTGACTAACAAACTATATAAATACATTATAACATAATATCATAAAATTTTGTGCATTTGGATGATTTTACACATTTTAGTTTGTCACTTTGATGACTATAACAAACTATAGAAACATAATACATGCATCAAGTGATCATAAATATTATATGTTTAGACATTAATTTCTCTAATATTGATCACTTCAATGACTAACAAACTATATTGCACTAAGTACACACATATTATTTATTGCTTAATATAATGATCACTTTAATTTGTTACACAATCTAAAAACAAATATAATTATTACATTATGAAAAGATTAAAAAAATAGAATTTATGCAATCTAAAGTAAAACATAATTAATTACATGGATAAATTGCTCAAAACAATCAAAAAAATAATTGGCAGAAATTCTTCAGACATGCACATGACTTTATATATCCTAAGGTTTTTGACCAATTTTCAATTATAAATTAGGAGTACTTATTATTTATTTAAGAGAAAAGATATAAACTCACCACTGAAGTTGTCCGTTTTTCATACGACCCTTAATTTTGGAATGTGTCATATCACTATATCTTTTGTAAATGGGGTCATTTTGACCCATTCTCTATTCTGCGTTGTGATCACGCACATGGGAGCGTGATGTAATGTTTAAATGTCATTAACCAGTTAGAAGTGCCCAGCCACGTGTCTACTTTATTTCCTATCATTAATATTTTATAATTTACTCATCTTCCCCAGGAATTAACTACTCAAACAGCCATTGATAACTCACTTTTCATGATCTCATCTTCTTTATTTTTTCCAAACATATCACATTGGTACTAAAAAACTCTTTGACGAATTCACATCTTCCCGAAATGCAATATGATCAGACTTCATTTTCTCTTTTAATTTCAGTAAAATAATTTTTTTTCTTTCTAATCACTTAAGTTTTCATTCAGATTCAATTTCGGTAAGAAAATAATGAGGATAAGAGTCGGAAACATGCTAACTGAAAATACACACACCACTCAAAAAGACATGTAACAAAAAAAAGGTGTCGAGATTTAGATGATTATAATTCTTCTTTCCCTATCGTATGCTCCCTGACTCTCTCCTCCTCTTTCCTCTTGTTCTCGAGTTTCCTTTATTTATAAAAAGGGCCCATCCAACCTCTATAAGCTTCCCCAAGAGACTTGCTCTCTTCTACTCTTACTTTTGTGCCGCTTGGAGCCTAAAAACCATACCTTTTAAGCATCAATCATAACCAGCTTTCTTATCTTGTCCAATTGGGGTGGAATACCCTCATATCTTGTGTGATTAGATTTTGATCGATAATTCAAATTCAATTTCTTGTTCCCTCCAAGAATCTTAATGAGAGAGAAGAAAATATCAAGAATTTGGAAAGTAACAAAAGATTTTTCTACTTTAGTAAAGAATCGGTCGGGCTAACGGGTTGAAAAGATGAGCATCAACGCGAGTACCAACCAGATGAAGAAGAGTCAAAATGACCATTTTACGGAGCTATTAAAAAGTTATTTGGGGTGATAGGACACTTTCAAGTTAAGGTGTCCTTTATAAAATATTTAACAACTTCGGTGGTGCCTTATTTCTTTTCTCTTTTATTTTAATTAGTTAAGCTAAAAAAGTGCTAGATTTTATGTCTTAAACCATAATTTTCCATGTACAAAAGCTTAAGAGACGGTAATGTTACATTGTCATGTCATTTTTTTTAATTTCGTTATATTAAAATTATTTCATATATATATATATATAAAGATTACCCATTCAAACACTCTAGGCTCGGATGCCAAATGTAAGTTTAAATACTTTAATAAAATAATATCAAAATCTTGAACATGATAGGTTTACATAGAGATCGTTAGGTAATACCTTATTAGGAACACACCACCATAGAGATAAGCGGAAGCGTTAGTCGTAAATTGGTTTCTATCTTCTTGCTAACTTTATGTTACCACAACCGCCAGCGATGAAATTATTGTAGAGAATAGTGGTGACCCTAATGGGTAGAGGGAGGATCAATTTATAGAGGTTATGATTTAATCTTGTATGTCTATCAAGTAACCAATATACGTACTAGATCTATTCCTTATTAAATACTATTATAGATTATTGCCCTAGTAAAGAATAATTATCTAATAAGATATTCTTACCTATCTCTCAAATAAGCTAAAAGTGTTGAACTTGTTTATAGTAACTAACTTGAGGGAGAGTATTAAAGACATATGAGTTAGTGATATTTTATATGAATATGCATAACAATGAAGATGATTATTTTGTTAATCACTATTAAAACCTAAAAGTAGTTAGTGGAGATAAAGTGATTCTTTGACGGTGATGGTTGGGTTGCCCTTAGGAGGATATTGTATATAAGATATTTTCGATACTCGACATTGAATTTACAGATTCATTATATTTTGCTTCTGAGAATGACACCTTTCGCTCTAAAGGTTTACATTGCGTTTTTTGTTTTACCCTCAACCTGTATCTTCATTGTTGTGTCTGGATTTAAGGTATTTCATCACCCACCTTCTGTATAACTTCATTACTGAGCATATCCATATTAGTATTTCATCATTATCCTTTTTACATTCATCTTTTGAACATAAATGTTGTTGACTAGCCAACATTCTGCCCAATACAATGATGTCAATCTAATTGCCATTCTATAAAATTCGCCTTTATGTCCATGCGACATATTATTATCAGGCCGAATTCATAAACAAATCCCTGAACTTGTTGAGTTTTTCCCTTTAAGTACTTCAACTACATCATTTTCCTATTGAATCATTAAACCACCCATAATTTGTTCCTTTTAAACATTGTTGGCTGATTTTGATCGACCCTTCAATTGTGTTCGTATGGTAATGATTTTGATTGAAGGAATGAAGACAAACTGTGTGTTAGTCTAATTTGCTTTATAATGTGTTCAAATAACTTGAAGTAAAACACAATTATTTTCGAACATTTTCACTATCAACTGAACTAATGAATTCTGGAACAACATATGTGTCCTCTATTAATACCCCTCACGAAATCTGGTTACACATCAACCAATGGTGTTTTAAAGAAACAAATTATGTATAATTCAATGATTCAATAGGAAAATAGCATAGTTGAGGTACCTGAGGAGAAAAACCCAACAAATTTAGAGATCTATTTATGTATTTGACATTTTTATCACATGGTATTCGGATGCGAGCCTCCATTTCATCACTTCACTAAAATATAATATGCGACATCATCATTAAATCTTCTTACCTTCACTAGTTATGTACCTAAGATACTAGAAACTTTATTTCATAAGCATTAATAGGGGCATCATCTTCAAACCCTTTCTCTTATAAAAAAAAAGGGAAAACGGTCTGATATACCTCTCACTTTCCTTTGGAGCTATATCTTCCCTCGTTCTGAAGTGACTCAGATATCCCTTCACTGTAACAAACAACTCCATATACTATTTGCTGTTAAAGTGACTCATATATGCCCTACTGTTATACAAACGGCTCACTATACTCCTGCTGTTGCAATGGTTCATCATATCCCTTCATTTAAACGAAAGTTAAAACAAATTAGTTGGTAAATTTATCTTTATTACTTCTAATTTTTTTTTAAAAAATATTTCGGGGTATATATGATTCTTCTATCAAGTTCAATGTATATTTTTAATTTTTCATACATAATTATTTTGACTTTTTTTTGTTAATTATTTGAGTTTTCTATTCTTATCTTTATTTTTGTGTTTTCATTCCTTATTAAAGAAAAAATTTAAACTATTTTTTTGTCTATATTTGTAATTTGAATTTTTGTATTCGAAGAAAAAATTTTGTCCATCTATATAATTTGCCAAGAATATTAGTGAACCATAAATAAATTTGATTATCAAATATATTCTAATTTTTTATTGATAATAACAAAATATGTTTGACGAGGATTAAAACTTCACTTCATCATGGGATTATATTTTTTAGAAAAAAATAATAATCATTTTAGATTAAAATTATTGTTTTTTTTCATTTTTTGTTAGAGGAAAAGGGTATCCTGTGAGTCATTTGTTTATAAGTAGGGGTAATAATGAATCACTTTTAACACGGTATAGCACTCGAATGACAAAGTTGATGGGTATATCCAAACCTTTTTTCTAAAATATAAAACTAATTTTTTTTTTTTAATAACAGTATAAAAACTAAATCTGCCATATTCAATTGTGATTGAATTTACTTTCTTAATTAATATAGTAAAATACTTACTGGTATAATTGTATATTTCCAATTCATACACTTTATTTTTCAAACATCCCTAATAGTTACGAATCACAATAATATATCTATATATATATTATAATAGATATAATATCTATATATTTATATATATATATCTAATAACCTCAGGTCCGGCGTCACAACCACACAAATCAAAATTCCCTTTTATTTATTGAGGTCCAAAACTACCTTTTCCCTTTCAGTCATCAAAGTTGTCACTTTTACGAATAATTGTTGACCTTAATAAAAGAGTTGTGTACTTTTTGAATGTTTGTTATTTTAAACGAAAATTGCGACTTTCTGAAGATTTTTGTGCCTTTAAGGAGTTGTACTTTTATAATAGTGTGACCTTTTCAAATAGTTGTAATCTCTTCCATAAAGTACAACAAATATTTGTTCACATTATCCTTTGTTGTCTATAAATAAATAAATTTCCTCTTATTTTAAAACAACGAAAATTCTGAATCTCTTCTTCTTCACAATTAAATATTTGTGTACTTTTCTCTTGTTGAATGAGACTCGTTTACACAATTGTTATGTTATAGGTCCTGTATGTATTTTTACGGTCATTAATTTATGCTTATGTTATTAAGGATAAATGATAAGATGCAATAATTTTTATTTTCCTTTACATTATTAATTCTAGTTACTACGTAGTTTTATTTGCAAGATAATATAGTGTTTTAGTTTTAATGACTATAAATTTTAATTATTGTTTTATAAACTCCATGATACTATTAAATTCGCGAGCAAGCGCGAAAATTTTTACTAGTTTAAAATTAATTCTTTCACAACAAAATCAAATTGCTCATATTTTTTTGTAGTAATTAAATATTAATAAAAATGTAGTATGAAATTATTACTTCAAAGTTTTCTATTTGTTAAAAATCACACACACACACACACACATATATATATATATAAAAGAGAACCCCAGGCCCGCCTACATGGCACCATCACAAACAAGGATTCCACTTTAAATTTATTTATTACCAAAACTAGCCTTCCCCTTTCATGAAAAATTGTGACTTTATGAAAAGTTGCGACCTTTAGGAAGAGTTACAACTTTTATGAAGAGTTGTCATTTTATGAAAAATTGTGACTTGTATGTAAGGTTGTGACATTTACGAGGGGTTGTAACTTTTCCAAAGAGTTGTGACCTTCACTTTGTTTAATAAAAATAGAGAAATTTTCTGCCACTATTATTTTTAGGTTTTTTTTTCTTTATAGGGTAGTCGAATTCAATTACATTAATTATGCTTCTTATGATGTTTGTTTCATTCGTTAAAGTTTTCTTCCTCCTACTTCATGGAGATTAATCTTTACTACATGTCATAGTTATTCATGTAACTATGACAATTTCATTTTACTGTTTTAGTGACCTTTTATAAACTCTGTAAAAAATTTCAGCAAGGATGATTGAATATTGATTTTTTCTTTCTTCCCTTCATACAACTTCTTCATATGAACAAAGAAAATTGATTTTAATCGCAATGTGACATTACTACTCTTGCACCTCTCAGTCCACATTTCATAAAACTGCTGAAATGGTTCAATTTATTATATTTAGTTCTTTAATAATAAAATATTTATTTCTGCCACTATTATCTGTAGGATTTTTTCGGTATAGGGGAGTTGAATTTAATTACATTACTAAGATTTTTATGAAGTGTGTTTCATTCCTCAAAGTTTTCTTCCTTTTATCTAATGAAGCTTATTCTTTTACAGTAAGTCAAAGTAATTGATGTATCTATTGCAATTTCTTTTTTCTATATTGATGTCTTTTTATTTTAACTCAGTTAAAAATTCAAATGAGCATGATTGAAAATGTATTTTCTACTTTGTCTCTTTCTATAGTTTTATTCATATACTTTTTGGGAAAATTTCTTGTGATTTATGCTATATTTGATAGAACAAAACAATAAATATGTGATAACTAATATGCAACAAATGTTGATGTTTGATAATAGAAACTAAATAGATTCCTCTATTATTTGCTACAATTAGTATATTATTTTGATTGCTCATTCTTAGGTACAAACATTTTATCTACCATTGCACCCTTCCTATAATATTAGTATAGAGACAATTAGTTCACTTCTTTTATCGCAAGTTAACTAATTTGTCATATTTCTTCATCGCTTCTTTTTAGGCATAATAAGAGATCAAATTTTCTTGAAACTAACAACTGTATAAAATACACTAAAAAAATAGTTTTTATCGGCAATGAATATGCACAGTAACGAAGAGTGCTAGAGCCTTTACTTGCAATTAATTGTCATTAGATTTAGTGTTGCTATGAACTTTTTCTCGGAACACTTATATCGTTAAAGATCATTTTTACCGTGATGATAACTCTTTCTTTTAGTAATTTTTTTTTTTGCTTTTTTGAGAAAGAAGTAATAACTCTTTGTTTTGCCTTCTTTCAATTGAATTTGTGAACTGTAAACTTGGATAAAGATCAACATACATCTTTTTGAAAAATATGTTCACCAACATGTGCTTTTCCTCTTGATTGTTAGTAAAATAATGTTGTCTTTATTTATTATTTGTGGATATTTATGAGTTCAAGCACTCAGAAAATTATGCTTTGAGATTTTAATATGTTATGTGTAAAAATATTTTGTTTAGAATATCTAGTTATGAATGATGTCGCCTATTACTTAGTTGATAATTAATTTAATTCTTTGTAACTGTTTAATATAACTATCACAATAACTATGGTTCAATTCAAAATAAGGTTGACTGGTGAT
This sequence comes from Solanum habrochaites, assembly GCA_027704765.1. Classification (NCBI taxonomy): domain Eukaryota; kingdom Viridiplantae; phylum Streptophyta; class Magnoliopsida; order Solanales; family Solanaceae; genus Solanum; species Solanum habrochaites. Next base: position 71,033,041 of record JAKWJA010002497.1, on the reverse strand, counting down.
ATGAAACCTAAGCAATAGTAATGACTATTCCGAAACTATAAGGAAAAACATATATGATACTAACAATTTTAGGTCATAATAAAGGAGTCGAAGGTCCTCCATTTGAATTAGTTAATTATATTCTTGTATGAACGTGATATTCCACTTTACTTGGGAGTGTTTTGTTGTTCGAGACTTTTTGATCTCTTCTTTAATGTGTGATGTTGTTCTTTATAAGTTCTTGGAATTTGAAAAATCTGATTACTTTTGACAAAAAAATTCCATGGAGATTTCGTAGACTTCCTTCTTATACATAGAATATCTCTTTGACTCATAATTTTTGTATGAAAAATCAAAAATAAATAAAGTATCACTTTTAAGATTTTGAATTGCCTTAAAAATAAAATAACATTTACAATGTAAGTATATATATAAATAATTCTAATATTACCATATAATCGGAGTGAACTTAATAACATAGTTCAATCTCGTGGGAAGAACGGGTAATTTACCTAATAATTATTAAAACAAATCTCACAGGTTTTCATTTTTCACGTGAAGGCTTACAGATTGGCCTTCAACCCAGCCTCGAAGTGTGTATCTTCTCAAAGTGGAAGAACCCCATTGGTCAATTTCGTAGTTGGAAAGCAATACTCTATACATAAATCTATAATTCCATTCTCTCTGTAATTGATTGATAAGAGAACCCCAATTTCTTGATGGGGTTCTGCTCAAAATAATTTTGTTAATCGTTGATCCGAGGCTTTGGTTCTTCAGCAAGATTGAGTTTGGAGTTCTGAAAGTCTTCGGTTAATTCTCTAATGTGGATGAATTGAGAAAAAAGAGCTGATAATGGGGAGTTTTCTTTATGGTTTTGTGCTGCCATTTCTGCTTTTATCAGGTAAAGATTTAAACTTTATCCTCTTTACTAAGTATTTGTTTAAGTTTCTTGGCTAAGTACCTAGTGTTGTGTTATCTCAAAGCAACGCTCATATTATGTTGACCCAACATTGATTCATACTTTGTAGTGTTTTCCAGACGAGTTGTCTCAACATCTAATTTCTCTGTAGAGTGTAGCCCCAATTATTAGTTAAGATGTTGCATTTGGAAGAGTGTGATCGACCACCAGAAATATTGAACAGTATCTGAAGTACTGTTATCCTTTAGACTTGTGAAGTTTAAGTTTACCACAGTCTTTCTGTTTGTGGTTTGGAAGTTTAAAAATTACCTGAGCAGCATTAGAGCATACTGTGTAGAACTTCCAAGATAATGTGTAACTTTTGCAGTAAAAAGTTACTATAGGGTTTACTTTGGCAGGGGTAGGAGAAGAATGGGGGTATACTGTAAGTAGCCTTACTCGTGCTTTCTGCAAAGAGGTTATTCCCATGTTTCAAACCCGTTGCTCATAGACCACCGAAGGAGAAAACCTTCTGTTGCCCCACAGCCCGCTTTATTAGAAAAGAAGCTATTGAATCTTGAACATGTTAACATGTATTGCTCAAAAAGCTATGAATAAGATTTACAGAAGCTCTCCTTAGTAATAAAAAAGTTAGGATCTTTCATAAGATCCTTCTCAATTGGTCACCCTAGAGCATTATAATTCTCCTAAATCCAGAATTTTAAAGCCTCGAGTTCTGAATTATTGGGCATATTGATCACATTAGATGTGTTTCCTTTGAACGACATTGATCACACTTGATGTATCACAAGCATAACACTTGTAGAGAGTAAGCAGTTCCTAGGTTGCCTAAAAAAGAGTAAGCAGTTCTTCAGTTCTACTAGTCTAAGAACTCAGCAAGATCATTTGGAACCTTGTCTTGGAACTCCATAAGAAATTGAGGCTACTATAGCTAATTCATGAAGTTTTATGAGATAAATATTTATGAGTGGCACTTTGTTATCCACAAGCTAGTTCTATGAACCATGAACCACTACCTAGCAAACTGTCATAGTAAGTGCCTCATCAGGAACATTTATATACCGTCAGGTGCTTTAAATTAAAATAATGTAGAAGTTAACGAATGTTCGGTACATATAAGTAGGACTTCTGTGCAGTGTATAAAGTATAGACACATTGGTACTTTCTATTTATAGATATTCTATGGTTTCAACCAATATGGAATAAGTATCTCTTGGTATTTTGATCTTCAGAAGTTGTAGACTTCCATTGTGATATGGTGCAAGTACAGTGACTGCCTGATGCCTTTGTCAGTGGTGGTGCCTCACTGTCTTGTAAATATCTGGAATAGCTAAAAGAATTGCAAATATAGCCCTTCACTTAATTTTATATGCGTATATGTATTCCTATGAATATGGGTTTTCGGTGCAACTATGATCCTATCCGAGTCTGAGTTTACCATCAATCTTGCACTTTTTTGCCATGATAACCTACATGAATAAAAAATATTCCCTTTGTCGTTCAGTAAACCATGGGGAGCCTCAAAATAGTTCTTTAGAACTTGAGTAAGGAATAATATACCTTTCTATTTTGGGAGTTTCTAGAGTTTGTTTGATATAACTTGGACTTTGCTTACCTACCAAAAACAAGTTGGATGCAAACTTTAATCTATCATTTGCAATTTCAGTCTCTTCCAAAAGATTGAGATTTGGAGCAAAAATCTCAATCTTTTGAAAGAAACTAAAATGCAAAAGAAAAAGAAATGATGGATAAAGTGCATATCCAAGTTTTCAGAATGCCCTCTTACATTTGGTATGTTTTAGTGCATAGTTTAGAAAATAAATTGCATAATGAGAAAATCTGTTTCGTAAATGATGTACATTCCATGTTAGATAGATTTGGGGCTTAATATTTTGTAACTTTATGCAGAGTCTTACTGCTGTTATACCATTTATAAAATATCACTACTTATAAAAAAGAAAGAAAGTTACCAGTTTAAAGAAAGAGAAAGAAAGAAAGAAGAGAAAACATATTTCTTAACGTTTTTTTTTTTCCTCTCTCTCTGTCTGTCTCGGTGATACCTCGTATGCAGAATGCCGTGTCTAAAATTTTGTAAGAGAAGAATTTCGTTTTCTATCTATTGTTGTAGCCGTAGGATCGTTTACATGCACTTCTCCATTTAAAATTGCCAGAAATGATGCTGTCTCACACTTGGAATTTTTCCAGGGACTAGGGAATACTTATTTCTTACCCACAGAGCAGTGTCTTGTCATTCTCTTGAGGTGTTTGTTCGTTTTCTAGATTAATACTTTTGGGGATAACTAGTAGCAGTACTGGTTTGTTTTACCTGTACCCAAGAATTTAGGGGATAACTCTTGTAGTACTACTGGTTTATTTTAACTGTATCCAAGAAAAATGGTTGTCGTTGTCTAAAAAATCGTGGTTGGTACCTTAAGAGATCTTCTCCTTCAATCGAGAACTCTTCTCAGGCTAACCTTGATTTGGGAAAAGAAGAAATTGTGGTTGGTACCTTAAGAGATCTTGTACCCTTTTGTGGCATTCTTCTATAGCTACCTGAACAGAGTTTTTCTTTTATGCCTGAACTTACCTTATTTTTCCGTTTTCATGCAGCTGGTTTACTGAATTGGAGTTTGATTTCTCTTATCAATTTGGTGTCTTCTCTTCTTTTGCGATTCACGGCACCAAAAAGAGGTTAAGATGCTTTTGTAGATTCACTTTCCTATTTTTAGCTCGGTTCAAGGATGTATTTCAAAGATGAGTTTCCTGTCTTCAGGCTATCTCTATTTCTTTGTGTTATTGTTCAGTGTATTTTGACAAAATCTAGATTAGTCCTTATGTTTCACTTTCTGTACAAGCATGACCCCCTTTGAAGGATGGACCAATTAGATCATGGTACAGAAGTGTCCAAGCCAACCAAGTATTTCCATGTGCATTTGTTATTTGAATCATCATATCATATCATCATATATTATACTAAAACTGGGTAAATTTTAGGCAAAAGTTAGATTAGGGTTTACCCCTACATTAAATTTAAATGTTATAAATTATTTGATAAATTAGATATAAAATTATAAATCATCATATTAGTACATGAATCAACCACCATAAAGTCTCTTGAATATATGTTTGAATAAATTCATGATTTTTGTTGTTTTATTAATCTTCCAATTGAATATATGAATGGTTACTGTCCTGCCTTCACAAAAAGAAAAACAACCCATACAAAACAATATAATATATACTAGTATATATATATATATATATATATATTATATAATATGTAGATATATACTATATATATATTATATATATATAGGGTATTAATGTAAGTAGTTAAAAATTTATACCACCGACTTCCATTATGTGTTATTAGTAACTCCCTAATTATATTTATTGCACTCTCATACTCATCCACGATCTCAAAGGATTAATGCATATTGATGAGAACACTTTGTGTTCCTCAATTCTATCATATAAATAGTGACAGTTGACACAATATTATGCACACTTAAAACAGTCAGAACTATGCTCTCTTCGCATTTCCCTTTTTACTTGTTTTTTCTAGTGTTTATGATTCTTGTTTGATGTCATCGTACAACTTTCTATTATTTTGTCGTTATTATTATTGAGAATTTACAATAGTTTGTTGCGAGAATTTACAATAGTTTGTTGCTTTGTATACATTAGCTCCTAGCATGTGGTATTTTGGTATCCTCATTTGAATATTGTATTGTTAGTTATTTTTACTCTATGCACTTCTAGTCAATTTTATAATTAAAGATGTATTCTTTTTATTAGGAAGATATATGTACTTTCTATCGCAAAAATGATGGATATTTTTTAGTAAATACCAAGAGATTTGAAGGGTATAAAATATGTCATTTGCAATACTAAATTTGCATGAAGTATTTAGGAATAAACGTACAACACACATTTTCAGAATTAATACATCAAAAGAACACTAAAGATATGAAATGCTCTCTCTCTCTCTCTCTCTTGCTCTTCCTGTGCCCCCACTCTCTCCCCGTTTTATGCATATCTTATATAACTCACATATGCTTTTAATTTTTGTAGGATTCCATTTCAAAGGGAGAGTTCTGTTGTGGTTTGTTTTTCTATTTTCAGTTCTCGCTATTCTTCTGGAAGTGATTTTTCTTTTTGTATGGGCTATTTTGGGTCCGGAATGGGATTTAGCTGATGCATGGTGGATAAAACTTATTGGATTGATGAAGTGAGATTTCTTTTGTCTTCTATCCATCCTTCTATTTCTGCTCGTGTTATTAACTCGTTCTTCTTTTGTGAAATTCTTTTAATATTTTGGGTAGCGGCATTTAAAGTATATTGTCTATATGCTTTTGCAGACTGAAGTCATGGAGGTCCCCCTTAGTTATTTATCTCTTGGTTCTGCAACTATTGGCTGCTGGTGTTGCTTTATTTGAAATCAATGGCAACAGATTTCGCTTGGGTCAGCTGCAAGATCCCCGCTGGGAACATTTCTTATCGGTTCTGGAACATATTGGTTAGTTCAAGTCAACTATAAGTCCACCTGATTGAATGCTAATGATCTTTTCACAAGTTGAACAAAAAAAAGCAAAACTTTCTGCATGCATTAGTAACTTGAAAGTTGAATATGTATAATTAATTTGATAAGGTAATTTTATTTATAATAATGGAAATCTTCCTTGGATGACCTGTATACCAAAGTGATAATCTACAACATAATATGACGCCTTACGAATGACACCAAATTTTGTGTATACACTAGAATCTCATGGTGTACCAAAAGAAACTAGGAACAAGAGGCTAATCCGTAAATGCCTACAGTTATTGTCTATCCCATTTCTTTCTTTCCATAGGACCCATATGAGTGCTAGTGGGGCAACATTTCCAAGGTTTTCGACTCTCCTCCATCTGAATTTTCAACTGGAGAACACCTCTCATTGCGCCAGGCATCATCCTTGGCATCTCAAAACCTCACATTACAAGTGATTTGCCATTGGATACAGTAGAGTGTGGCTTTCATTTTCAACGGAATGTTCTTCTACCCTGTTTTCAAAAATAGCTCTCCTACCTACAACCAATCTATATGCATACCTTTCTTGATGCCCTGTTTTAAATAACACAATCCCAAAGCAGATAAGAAATTTTGAATTCCATGTTAAGTTTAGAGACGGGGAATCACGAAGCAGGGGAATAACAAAGATAAATCTCCAGTGAAAGTCAAAATCCTTTCTCGGAATGTAAGAGTGGTATGGGGAAGAGAAAAAAGGGGATGGTCAGGAGATTCTTTCAACTTTGGGGGGCTGATATTTATGCTCTGGTTGAGATAAAATTGGTAGGATCAGAGGTGAATGTATTCAAACAATTATGGAAAAGATAGATGTATGGGGGAGTTTCAATTGGAAGATATAGGCAGAAGTGGTGGTATTATAGTAACCCAATAAGAGGGTGTGGAAAGAAGAGTTGGTGACAAAAATCAACCAAACTGTAGCCTGTAAGTTTGAAGGCATTAATTAGGCATTCACTTGGTTTCTTTCAGCTGTTTATGTTTCTTATGACCCACTAATTAGAAGGGAGCTTTTGCAAGAGTTCATCAACATCAAAGAACCCTTGAGTATCTCGTTGAGATTTGAATGCCACAAGATATCCAAACAAAAGATAGCCACAAGGATTCACCTTGTTCGGTTTTTGCATATACCATTGTTTCTTCACTGCAGAGAGACTGTGAAACGGTGGCAGATTTTCATCAACCTAATGGGCATTAGTTGGTCTATGCCAAGACAAATTGGGAGAGATGGAAGATTGTCCCAGCTTGTATATGGTGGACTGTATGGATGGAGAAGAGCCAGAGGTGTTTTGAAAACAAGAGCTGCTGCCTACCAAAAAGGAAGATGAACTATTTGGTTCTTTTCTACTTTTGGTGTAATCATGACTCATGAGTATCCTCAAGCATAAGAGGATATTCCTAGCATTTTAGATTACTTATGAGACCATAGGAGGCTGATTATACTACTGTGATTTCTGATTGTAATTAATACTGGGAATCTTTAGAGTATTCCTCTATTTGTAAAAATGTTACCTCTCTAAAAAAAAAGTGGCTACACGGTTCTAGTCAGTGGTTCTTAGTTTGTTTGGTACACAATGGGTGATGCCATACACAGTGAAGGAGGCATTGTATAGCTGACCATGTAGGAGGAGGGGGGGGGGGGGGGGGGGGAGAAGTCAAAGGGCTTGGAGATGTTGCTCCACTAACATCATGTGGTCATATGAGAAAAAAAATAAAATAGGAGGGGACTCAAATTGATAAACCAATTTTGTTGAATGGCAATAAAGTAGTCTTTCCTAGTTTCCTTGTCATGTACCCCAGAGGTCCTTTTTTTTTTACAAGGGTAACTGGTGACTGGTGTACCTGAGAGGTCCTTTTTTGTATATCAGACTGGATTTCTTTTGTGGAGAACCAAATTTTGGTTTAGGCTCTCTATGTTTTCGTATACGTCCTCTATATGGGGCCTCCCCATCATGAATATTATTATTTACTTTATAGAAGAAAAAATATGCACAAAAAGGATTAGGATTTCTTGTTGCAAGCACCTTGAAGACAATTATGCAACAAATAAAAAGCTGATGGAGCTGATCCTTTTCCTGTCTTAAGTTTTATTAGCTACTCATTTTGTGAACAAATGAACAAATATATTTCATGGTCCTTATTATGTAAAATAGTGTGTGTGTGTATTTTGTTAGTGATATAATCCTTGTTTATTTTGTTACTTAGACAGAATCTCTTCATAATAATGTGGCGGATCTTGTGGTCAGCCTATTGTTTACTTTGTTTTTTCGATGTTCAAACAGGATTCCTATCTGGATTTTTTAATGCAATTTAATCTTTTCCCCCCCTTTTTTGGTATTAGATGCTGCTAATGGGTTTGCTTTGATTAAATAGTTTTTTCAGTATGTTGGGCTTCAATTAATTTGCAATTACTGGAAGATAAAAATATGCTCTCCTTCAAAAGTTGACTTTATTCATCTTATGTTTGCATGGAAGGTTCCCGTCTTAGAGTGAGTTCTTGCTTATTTCTGCCTGCTGTTCAGTTGATTGTGGGAATTAGCTATCCTTCTTGGCTTTCGCTACCTTTTTTCATTTGTAGCTGTGTGGGACTGGTTGATTTGTCTTTAACAAGCAACTTTTTAGGTCTATTCAGGTAATTGTGTTGATGATCCTTTTATATTCATATGTGTTAACATCTTTTATCCTTTTGCTTCTAAATCCTAAAGGGTTTTATTTTCTTCTTTGATGATTTTGTAGGGGGTGGAAGCTACTCTGGCTATATTCTGGTTTCAACCTTAGCCTGCTTTATTTTTATCAGCTCCGTATTCCATTTCCACAGATGTTCTACGTAGTAGCTGATTATATTGGTTTGTACAAAATATCAGCGCACTCTGATTGGCAAAAAAATTGTTCTGGCCTTTCTCTTTTGGCATACTACTACTTGGTACTCACATCTTCAATGCTAAAAGTCACTTATACAGTTGATTAATGCTACTTACATGATTGTATGTCCTCTTTGTACTTCCTGTGACTTTGGATCTACTTATGATATTGAAGCATTGAAGTCCTTTTTGTGTGCATTCCTATTGCTATATATATGAGGAGGATCTTGACCGACCTTAGCCACATCTATTGTAATCTTTATCGTTTGTCATCTCTTAAATGTGTTTTATTCCTTGTATAACCGAATAGAAAGGGTGCATTTCAATTCTTTTTGAGAGAAATGAGGCTTTTGCTGAGTTGTACTAGTTAACAAGGAACCGAAGATAATATGGTTTTACTGTCAAGAACGTGTGTGTTATTTATGGTGAAAGAAAGAGTTCAAAGGCCCAAATTGTAGTATTTGTCATAGTGTACGACAAGTTACATAACTTTTACATGACACTTGATGCATATTTGTATATAAACCTTCACTATCTATGTTTTAGCTCGCTCTCATTTACCTTCTCCGATCTCATGAAGACCTTCTTGACAGGGGCCTTCTCCCTTTACCTTCTCCAATCTAATGAAGACCCTCTTGACAAAGGGCTTCCACAAATTAGAAGCTACTAGTTTCCTGCAGGTCTTTATATTCCTGTAGCAGAACCCTTCTTTGAGGACTACAACTCAGCTACTTAGAGAGGTTGCATTTTCTCACTTTTTCTGAAGGAAGATATGGTGTAGATATCGAAGCCTAACCTCAAGTTAATAGTGTAAAGATGGATCTTGGGCCTAACTCAACCCCAAAAGCTAGCTTATGAGAGAAGGATTGTCCAAATCCATATAAGTAAACCAAATTCCCATCCCTTTTCCAATGTGGGAATTCTTAACACTCCCTTGCATGCGTAGACCTCGTTAACTGGAGCAAGGATACTATAATATGGGGGCCCAACATCGGGGAACAAAGAATCGGGATGGGTCTGGCTGTGATACCATGTAAAGATGGATGTTGGGTCTATCTCAATTCCAAAAGCTAGCTTATGAGGGGAGGATTGTCCAAGTCCATATAAGGAGATCAAATTCCCATCCTTTATCCGATGTGGGAGTTCTTAAAAAATAGCTTATGTATATTTTGTTTAGCCTTCGACAGATCATGTTCTTTTTCTTAGCCCAAGCATGGGCTAAGGCAGTGACACTCGGGCTGAGGAATCTTGCCTATATTAGTTCCATATTTTGGTGGTGTTTACCATCTTATTGAAAATATTAAACTATTGTGGAGGACATACTTATTAAGGGAAAAGAACTATTTGGGATGGGTCACTTTATGAATTTAATGAGGTCTCAGCATAACTTAAGATTTGATCTGCAAACATTTACAAAGACCTGAAGCTTAATCAGCAGCTTGTGCTATTTCTGAAGAGTCCCACATCAGTAGTTTAACAGATGGGTGGTCTTTTTAGTATGACTTGGACAATCATCACCTCATGAGCTAACTTTTTGGGTTGAGTTAGGCCCAAGATCCATTTCTTATTGGTGTTTTATAATTAAGTCTCTACCTTAATGCCTCATGTTGTTCTCGGCAAGTTGGTCATCGTAAGATCTATTTGCAAGCTTAAATGCAGATTCTTACATGTTTATTTAACTTTGTGTGTCCCAGGGGTATTATTGTTCTTGTGCTGGTGGTCATATAAATATAATGATGTAGGAGCTAGAGACCTATGTTTGAAGAAGAGTCTCTTTTGAAATATAGGGAGAGGTGGAGACTACTGAATCAGTTGGCTCAGCTCTGAACATGCTATGTGATAACCTAAACTAACTCTCCCTTTCCTCTCCTCTCTATTCTAAACATTCTCCTAGTTTACCGAGAACTTTTCTGACGAAGGTCCAAGGGAAATATGGACTTTTTTCATAATTTTGCTAAACATCAGGAGCCTTATAAAATCCCTTAAGTTCTTGTAAATTAATTTCTGAAACGGTACTCGACAGCAAGGCCAAAGTTGATAAATCTGCAGAGAGTAAGAGCTTATTTGTTTGTACCATGCTATATCATCCTCCCCCTCCATCTTCCTGTATCCTAGTATCCTATATCCAGTTTATTTGTTTTTTTTTTCCTTTTTTATTCAACCTTTCTCCTATTTCCTTTGGTGGATCATCTGGACATTCTTAAGGGGTACTATTCCAGGTGCTCTTATTACATGGAATTGTCTTAGGACTTCGGCGCTGCGCTAGTTTATTTTGGAAGATTGAGAGGGAAGAACTTCTAATTTGGCCTAACTTCTGGAATGATCCAGCTGTGATAAGTTTGCGTTAGAATGGTTTTTTGATTTCCATTCTCATGTGATGCTATTCATTAAAACTAATTGTAATCTCTCTTGCTGTTTTAAAACAAATGCATTTTGTCGTTCATGCTCAACAGTCCAGGTAGTTGGAGCAGATAACAATGTGATTTTGTTTACCGTATGCAGATCTCTTTCATTGAAGGTGATTTGGAGGAAATGTATCTCATTATGACCATGACAGATGGAAACTTGACTGAGCGTCTTCTTCCCTCGAGGCATTCCTTTTTTGTTCGTGAATACAGGTGACTACTGCAGTGTTTATATCTATGGATCTATCCACTTGTTTATCTTATTTTCAGTAGCTTTCTACGCCTATTGGCATACACAGTTACCTTAAAGCTTCCATATGCATTTTTTCCTGTGTTTGGAAACAGTATTTTTGTAGTTTGTACAAGATGATCTCATGATATACATGGCACATAAAAGAGTTCTTGAGTTGCAACAAGGTCAGTGTCAAAATTGCTCGAGTATGAGCAGTAGTCTTGCCAAACCTTTTAAATTCCTTATACATGTAGCATCCTTGCTATGGCTAGTGAGCAGTCCAGTGCACAAAGCATCCAGCGTATGCAGGTCCTGGGAAGGGTCGCATCCCAAAGGGGTGTAATGTTGACAGTCTATCCTAATGCAAGGATTAGTGGCTACTTCCATGGCTCGGACCATCCTTGCTATGTCTAGTGACGGAACATAAATCTTATTTTCCTTCGTAGAAACTTTTGAAAGATTATATTTTGGCAACATCGACTACATTTCCTCCTTTGGTTGTGAATCTGTCCTTTTCTTTGCTGATGATTAAGGGAGAGTTTCGTTTATCTTTATAGCTTTCCATTGTTTGAATTTCTTGATGGATACATCTTGTGAAGTCTTTGCTCAAAACATATATACTTTTATTGTGATTGCAGATCTGGTGTGAGGCATACTAACGTTTTGTTGAAGAGGACAGTTTTCCGAATTTTCACCATCAACTTTTTCACGTACGGCTTCCCGGTACATGTTCTTAAACGACTATGAATTGTGGTCTGCTTTCCTTTTTTTTTTTTAAATGGTAATGTGGTCTGCTTTCTCTTTTCCTCTTTGATTTCCCAAAAAAAGCCTCCAAGTAGTTGCAACTTATATGCTCCAAATAGATTGCGACATGAAATGATGTTCTGGTGATTTTCAGGCCAGATAAAATGAAAGTGGTTGCCTGGAAATCCGAACTGATTAGATGAATGCGGAAAACCAGATTTCTTCCCTCACCAAGACCTTATAATTATATGACTTCTCAAACAATGCATCTCTTCCAACCCCATCTCTATGAATCCTAGCAAGCATGTGATGTACTTTTCTTGTAAAGCATTTTAATCACGCCTTTCAATTCAACTACTTTCAAGTTTTGAACGTTCCTCCTAGCCCCTATGTCCAAAGTATGCTGCCTTCTTGTAAATGCTGGATCAATTATTTAGTTATTGTCAGCATAATGATTTTCTCTAGAAAAGCTCCCAGGAATGATTACCAATGTTCTTTCTCTCTCCTACTTTCTAGGACTGCAGAAGCCCATTTTTCCGGCAACTCCTACCGGAATCTAAGCCTCCTTTTTTCAAGCCAACAATAAGCACCCACTGTGATTATTGCATACAATTTAGCTCTTAGGATGGAAGAGAACAGAATTTACTTCAAAGCAGGCTTCAAATCGTTCCATAAAACCAGATGGTCCACGGGCAAGTCTGAATGGTACAAATGGATTGAAAGGAGTTGGAAGATGATGCGTAGATCAGTTATGAGCAAGAAATCTACGGAATGGATCTGCTTCTATCTGAAAGAGGCGCCAAAGGAACAAAAGAAGGAGATTGTGAGGTGGAAGTTTTCTGAACGAGTTGCAGAGCATTTTTAAGCAAGAAACATGATGAATACGGGAAATATATAAGCATAATAACTCTAAATAGCGGGGGAAGGTCAGGCTTAATTATTAGAACTTGCATTGGATGCAGTGTGGTTGGACCATTGGCATGCAGAACTTTATCCACTCATCCCCGAATCCCATCTTCAGCATTACAACGTCCAACTTGTTTTAGTTCAAATGGTCATAGGCCTTTCCACCATTTTTTTTATGCAAGATCCTTAGCTACTCCATATTTTCCTCTAAAGTTTCCAAAGCTGCATAATGCTATGAACACATTCATAAAGGAAAGTTCCCAGTGGATGTCTTAAATTGAGTTTCGGAAGATTTGTGAGTGAATGACAAATTTCTTTGAAAAAGACCCTCAAATTACCTCTTCATGCTAGAAATGAGTTTGAGCCTAATGCAACTCCAAAAGTTAGCTCATGAGGTGAGGATTTTCCTAGATCAATAAGAAGATAACATGTCCTTTCTTCAACGTATGTGGGACACTTGAGCGTCGACATCATAACATGGGGCCCTAACATTATTTAGCCAAGAGTAGAGATGTTTCTTGCTTCGACACAACCTCAAAGACAACTCATGAGGTGATAATGCTTTAGACCAGTATAAGTAGATGACATGCCATCTAACACATCAAAAAGCTAGTTTCTTCTATAAAAACTTGTTGTGTAAAGAATTGAAAAAACAAACACGTTTTTTGTAAATTACTTTGCAAGAAGTCAAAACATGTTCAAATTTTCAAATAAACGCCACGTTTTATTTTACCTTATCAAGAAAACCCCCGGACAAACAAACTAATGCCACCTGTAGTGACGTTCGTCCTTTTAACAAATTCAGTTTTTTTTTGATAACCGAGAAAGCTATCTGTGACCTGCCCTTTGGACCAATTACAGCCTTCTAAACTCGGTAGATGATGGGCCCACTCCTCTACCGTTCTCCACTTAAATACCGGGCTTCACTTTGCATGGTGTGGGGCTTGAACCTGCGACCTAAGCCACAAATCCTCCACCTTTTGCCACTCGAGCTAGGCCTTGGGGGCACAAATTCAGGTTTTGAACAATCTTTTCCTTCGCAAAATTAACCCTTGGAGTCATTCTGAAGTGCGAGGTGCCACTAAATCCAACTTAGTACCAGTCATTTTCTTTGATATTAACCTTTCAGTAACATATCATGCTGTGACTTAATGGTGATTTCAGTTGCAAAATTTAAATGCTATATTAATACTTAGTTTATTTGTAATGCCACATTATCCTTTCAAAATTAATTTAGTTTTCCTTGAAAATGTAATGAAAACATTCCAATGAAAGTTATATCCTCATATCCCATCAGAAGAAGGGGATCTAGGGGGCGGAAGAGGGTTTGAACCCCCTTCATTAAAAAATTACACTGCATATGCAAAGTCAAATTTGATTTTTATGTATATCTCTTCCATAATGAACCTACTTTTACCACAACCAAGAAACTTGGCTCAGAAGTTACATTGGTTGAATTCTTGCTCATTGCAGTATGTCCCCCCCCCCCCCCCCCAACACACTTAGCTTTGGCGTTCTCACAACTTTGATGTATTACTTTTGGCCTTTCACATTCTCCACTCCTTTCAATTATACTTTTGTCAATTAACATACTGATGTTGTTGAGTACAGAATATGTATAATAATATTGATAATTCAATCCTTGCACCTTTTTTAAGAACCACGATGATCTGCAAAGATAATATATAATTGAAGGGACACTAATTTGGAATTGAGAAAAACCAAAAGTAGTTCAAATAAAGTAGAATGTTAGGTTGCTGCTCTCTTTATCATCCTTCAATTTTCGCGTTTTTATCTTTGTATATTTTGTGAACCCCGTTGGTGAAAATCCTACCTCCGCACTGCTCATGAAGTATTGGTGATACAAGAAGTATTGTCATTGAAAACCTAAATTGTATTCTTTTGGGGTCCCAGTGAGGAAGGAAATGATTATTTTCTAACCTTTCTTTGGTATGACATACTTTTCACTTTTTCAAATTTTGATATGTATCATGTTATCTTCTCATTATGTATCAAATATAGCCACTGTATTGAATCCCCATGACAAGTATTTTTTACCATACTTGTTTATATGAAATACTTTTGTTACGATGTGACAGGTCTCCTTGTTTGCCCTTTCTTTCTGGAGCTTCCATTTTGCAAGTGTATGTGCGTTCGGACTGCTAGCATATGTTGGCTACATTTTGTATGCTTTTCCGTCCTTGTTTCGTCTTCATCGACTGAATGGGTTGCTTCTAGTCTTCATTCTTTTGTGGGCAGTCAGCACATATATATTCAATGTGGCCTTTGTTTTCCTCAACTGGAAGCTTGGGAAGGTATCGTTCTACTTTGCTGTTAGATTCTGCTCATGTTTTATCAGTTAATTCTTGCAAGTTAACAAAGTCATTGGATTCTGAACTTTTAGGACATGGAGATCTGGGAGATGGTTGGATTATGGCGTTATCCTATTCCTGGCTTCTTCTTGCTTGCACAATTTTTCCTCGGAATCCTTGTTGCAGTTGGGAATCTCGTAAATAACTCTGTTTTTCTGTGCTTGTCAGATGAAGAGAACCAATCATCGAATGACAGCTTCAGTGAGGAAGGTACCAATGGCTACTTTAATCTCAATCAGATATTACAAAAATGTCATCATAGTTACTCAGTCATGCATCAATACTCTACTCTAAACTGGTTGAGTTAGCTAAGGCTACCTTAGTATTTTTACAGTAACTTGTCATTGTTGTGTATATGAGTTGCGGAATAGCTGGGCTTCCTTAATACAAAATAATTGAACTATTGACTGTCCAGATAAAATATATCTTGATATTCATATACATGCTGTATTGATTGAAAAGAGAGTGTGACAGTGCCAAATTGTGGATAACGGTTCAGCCTCCATGTACAATTAATTGAGGATGACTCCATTTGCTGGGTTGACTCACCTGTCATTTTTGGCCCTAGTTTTGTGATGTTGAAATGACTTGCTTATACAGCTTAGAAAAAAGTGTAATGAACTTTTGTACTGCTAGGAGCAGTGTTTTAAAAAACGCTTTCTTGGGTGAGCCCCAGGCGAGTCTCGGGGGATGTACCAAAAACGCTTTGGGGTGCAAATTGAAGACGTAGATACATAAGGTTCCTACAATTTGGGGCGTAAGCTCCAAGCATAAAAACATAAGACCTGGACGTAAAAGCGTACACGTTGGGCGTTATTATTATCTATTTTTTTTTTGGTTTTTGAACCTTTTTTGCTTAAATTATATTTTTTATTATTGGTTAATGATATTTCCTGAATAGTAATTGCAGCAATTCTTTTCTTCATTATTGCTTATTAATACCTTTCTCAAATAAAAATCATAATATTTTTTCTATAATATTATTGGTTATTTATTAAAATTTATTTGTAAAGTAATTGAACATTTGACTTTTGCTTATTTTCTTAGCACTAGTTCGACACACGTGCGTTGCACGTTCATTTTTACTATGTTCATATAATTTAAAATTGTGCATCAAATAGAAATGTTTAAATCAACATATAATTTACCAATTAGATTTCATGTCATCCCCCAAAAAATAATAAAAGGGATTGCGCCTTTTGGCACCAACAAAAAGTATGTTGGAAAGTAATTCTATAATAATAGTCTCTTGTAACTTTGTAATAATCTTTTTATCTAAATAAGCAGTGATAACCTTTTATAGCCATAAATTGATAATAAAATACATGTACACTTATTTATCAGAGGGCCTGATTTTATGTTTATGATGAGATACGAATAGAGTGGCGAGATTTATATTATTTTTAAGTAAGGTTCTAAAATTCAAGGGCTGTACTAATCAAAATTATACAAGAATTAAAAGCAAGGACGTTTTAAAATAATCAAATGGACAGATATGTAATTTAAACGCTGAACTTCCATACATACATCTATTTCAAAGCTCATAATAATCCTAAAGATTACAACACCACAATGAGTTTTTTATGAGAAATGCAAAAAAATAGAAACAACACTAATCTCGTGATGGAGTAATATATATCGAAAGAAGATGAAAGACTTAGGCAAGTCTAAAAAGAAGTCTTCAGTTCTTTCTTCCCACCTCATAGATTCTATTTGTTTCATGTCTTTTTGCCTTGCATAGATGGAATAGTTTTTTTATTATCAATTAAATGACATTTCTTTCATTTTTCAATGGTTATCACCTAGTTCTTAAATATAGTAAATGTCTGTTTAACATCTTATTTTCCAGTTCTAAAGAATAGTCTTTAATATATAGATTAGATTAGAACGATGACAATACCAATCAAGTTAGACTTAATAAGAGAATTAACATACCATTAATAATTTATTGCTTTGAACTTGGAATCTAGCTAGTTTGAATAAAAGTTAAAAAGAATTAAAACATAAATCATTGTAATTAGTAATAATGAGGGCCAATTACACTCAATTATAATACACATTTTTTAATATCTTGGTCAATAATAAATCAATAATAAAATCAGTGGCATTAATCGATAAATGGAGGATTCACTCCTTTTCAGATGCCATGTTAAATTATTCTGGATATACTATACAATTAAAATATATCTTTTCACATCCAAACATTTAATTTATTTGCTATATTTTAATTAAAGAATTAATTTAAGGAAATGGCAAAAGTCTCTACATTTTTATTAACATGACATACAATTTAACATTTAACTAAATACTTACTCTTTTTTTAAACTCTTAATTTATAGTAAGGGTAAAATTTGTAATTCCGATACAAGTCATCTCAATAAATTATTACTAATTCATTCCACATATAATAACACATTTTAATATCTTGATAATAATAAATCAATAAATACAATCAGTGGGGCATTAGCTAGAAATAAATGGGGAGTCCACCTTGTCATATCTAGTATTAGTCTATTATACATTTACAATTAAATATTGCTTTTCACATCCAAATATTTATTATTTGCTTATAATTTTAATTAAGGAATTATTTAAGAAAATGAAAAAATCCTTACATTTTTTTTAAACTGATACAATTAACTTTAAACTAAAATAATTAAATGCTTTGATAACATTTTAATTAAATATAAGGATTAAAGATTGTAATTCAACTTTTACTTTTGTTGTCCCTCTTAATATAATATATATTAAAATATAAAATTGAATATACATGAGACTACACCCTGTAGATCCATAAGACTTACACCTCATGTCTCGGGGCTTATGTCTCGCCCCGTACTGCATAAAATGTCTCGTCTCACGCCTCCGCCTTTTAAAACACGGGCTAGGAGTATGACAGTTCTAAAAATATTGATATGCATATGAATAAGTGTGGGTGTATATGTATTCTTCAGTCTTCATACTTGCAAATGTTGGCAGAATTGCTAAAGTAGAGTTTTAACTGGTTTTGGGTGCTATGGGATTAATGGGGGTAATAAATCAAACTTCATTTTTATCTCACTAGTTCTGTGTGTCCAAATTGGATGTAACACACCGACCATGCAGCGCTATAGTGTCTTTTGTTTGGCTACAAGCAAACTATTCTGTTGCTTCAACGAAGTGTACTACTATCATTGCTGGACTAAGAAATTTGTCGATCCACTGTCTGAATAGGTGAATCATGGTCACTTGTTTGCTTCTGTTACTTCAGTGAACATTGAATGCAAATGAGCTTCATTGTTTTCTGTACATTAATCAGCTGGAAGAGTCATATCAATTGAGTATTTGAGTGGGCCATGTATCTGGCTATTTTGGATACTTTTGGTTAGCTACACGTTTAATTTGACGTTTAAAACCTTCTGTAATGTCATTCAGTTCGGTTAGGCCAACTACTTTAGTAGAGAAGCATCTAAATTATTTTTATTCCTACTCTTACCCTTTCTGTCAATGTTCCAATTCCCGGAATACTGATCTCTTCATTTAAAAGATGTAAAAGTTGTTTGGAGCCTATCATTGCAGCATGTCAAGTCTTCATAATTAATTTGCTTGCCTTCCCTTAATTTAATTGTGATTGAGAATTCTTTTGATTCATAAAGTGGGTGCAAGATGATTTATAAGATTATTTCTGTTCTATGCCTCTTAATTTTTGTGGCTTCCACTTAGGTTTTTCAGTTTTTCCGTAGCACTTCAATTGCATCACTGTGTTTTATCTTCTGCAATTGCAGTGAAAGAAGAGACTGAAGTATTGATTGTGGCAACAGTTGCCTGGGGATTACGAAAATGTTCTCGGGCTATTATGCTAGTTCTGATATTCATTATTGCAACAAAACCTGGATTCATCCATGCTGTATATAGTAAGTAGTATTGATTGTTGGTGTACTGGATCCAAAAAGATGTAGTTTGAAGAAGATGCTAATGTAGAGCATGATCTGGTGCATGGTGTTAACTTATTGTTTTATTGTTTCAGTGATATTCTTTTTTGTTTATCTCCTGAGCCATGACATCAATGAAAAGATGCGCCAGTCTCTAATCCTTCTATGCGAGGCTCATTTTGCTGTCCTGTATATTCTTCACCTTAATCTAATCTCTCAAACACTGGAGCATAAAAGCTCATGGAGTATGGCGGTCCTGTCTCAGTTAGGTATGTTTTCTTTTGATTTGTTATCTTGATTTCATCTACAGGATGAATAAATAGTTCATTTCTCTCTGCTCTCGCACATTTTCTTTCTCTACTGCATTTGTTTTTCTTCTTGGTTTGATGCATCCTTCCAAACTCCTGCAGGTCTACTCCAAAGCGATAGCTATTACGATTTCCTCGAGATAGCAGTGCTTGCATGCTTCTGTGCAGTTCATAACCATGGCTTTGATACATTATTCTCGTTTTCAGCCATTGTGCAGCATACACCTTGTCCTCCTGTGGGATTTAGCATTTTGAAAGCTGGGTTAAACAAATCAGTCCTGTTGTCAGTTTATGCCTCTTCCACCAGTAGAGACCACAATCCTGATCATTCACATGGTATGGATTTTCTCTTGGCTAATTTGTGATTGTTGTATGTTTCTAATGGGAAAAGAAGCAATTAAAGTCATTAGTAATTGTATATTTGCTTGTAATATAGTAGTAGCTAAAACATATTTTAGAAAGAGTGATTGTCACCTAATAACATTTAAGAGGGGTAACCATAGTGAAACAAATTTCATCCTTATTAGAGGATGGGGTACAACCTTATGTAAGAACAGAAATTACCAGGAGAAGCCTTTCTGTACAACATAAGTTGTTGATGTAAAGCGTAAGAGTAGAGCAAAAAAGGAGGAAACTTTTGGGTATTAAAGGACGCTAACCAACTAGCATTTCAAGAAAAACTTCGGGGGGAGGAGTATGAGACTGTTAGGGATGCGTTGGAAGTCATTAATTATATTTTTAGTTGTTTTATTTATTATTCTAGAATAGGGTATGTTTCAAAGTTTTATAAGGATTAGATTAAGTTATAGTTATTAGTTTGGAATGGGATTTAGGTCTCCTACTTTCATAAGAATCAGAATTCCTATTGATGTAATAAGACTCCTATTTAAAGAGGTTGATGAATAAATTGGTAAGTCATAATTCAATAAAAATCAAGAGATCAGAGTTCTCTTCTAATGAATTATAAGGTCAGCCTCCCTTTAACGAGCTGATTTATATATTGCCCTAAAGATTCATAATAGAGACCTAGAGGGGGATGCAGTTATTTTGTGGAAGGAATGTTAGGTTGGATAAAAAGAGTAGCAAGTGAAATATGAGGTATGTCTAAAGGTGTAGGACCTTGACCACAATAATCCTGATCGGTGGAATGTGGAGGTGCATAGAGTTATTAGAGCTAAAAGGAAGTGTCATAGGTAGTTACCAAAAGTAGAGGTTGAAGAAGTCTTTGAAGAGTACAATAGTGCTAAGTGGGAAGCTAAGAAAGTTATCAATAAAGCTCGAGGAGAAGTCATAGATGGCTTGTAGCAAAATCTAGGGACAATAGAAGGGGATAAATATATTTAATATATCAAAACAGAGAGAGAAGTGAGGACTTCTCTTTTAAACTAAAACTTTTAGTTATCAAATTGACAAATATGTACAAACTAGCTCATTGGACTATGGAGCTAGATCTTACAAGAAATGAACACTGAAAACCTTAAGGCTGTTAAAATCTAGAGAAGTAAGGACTTAAACCAGGTAAAGTGTCTTAAAGACAATTCCCAATAAGTATTGACATGCTATAATGAATCAAGGAGAGACTTAGAGGTAATTTTGATCAATTGTTCTAGTCATAATGGCATTCTAGATCTCCAAACATATGTACATGATAGAGAGTTAAGCCGCACTCATAGGTTAGGCTGGCAGAGGTATATGATGCCATGAAAAGTATGAGGGTTAGAAAACATGCAGTCTAGATGGTATACAGTAGAGGTTTGGAAATGTCTTGAGAGATTGGAGTAGGATGACTTGCCAAATTTTTTGATGTTATACTGAGAAGTGGTAGGATACCTGACAAGTGGAGAAAGAGTACCCTGATTCCAATTTATAAAAACCAAAGGAGACACCCAAAGTTGTGCTATCTATTATGGAGAACTAATGAGTTATACGATGAAGCTCTAAAAAAGAGTGTTAAAGTGTAGACTTAGGGATACTACAAGTCCGACAGATAAGCCGTTTAGATTTATGCTGGTAGATTTTCAATATAGGCTGTATTTTTTTGCAAAGGAAGTTCAGGGAAGTTTCTACGGAAGGAAAAAAGATCTACACATGGTGTTTATTGACCTAGACAAAACATATGATAGACTGATGAAAAATCCTTTGGTGGTGTTGGAATAGAAATATTCATATTGAATATATGAACGTCATAAAGGAGACGTATGAAAGAATCAGCAATAGCGTTAGAATAATAATAGGAGATTCAAAGGAATTCTCCATAAATGTTGGTTTACACCAAAGATTGACATTGAGCTCATAATCTTTACATTGTTATGGATGAGCAACCCAACATAATGTAAGATGAGGTCTCATGATATATGCTATTTGTTCATTCTATTGTGCTAATTTGACAAACCAGCGTGAGTGTTGAAGACAAGCTTGAACTATGGAGAAACACTCTAGGAAATACGAGTTCTAGGATAATTAGTAAGACCGGATATATGCATCACAAGTTTAGTCAAAAGTGAGATTAGATGGCATTGCCGAGCCTAAGTGCGAACAATTCACATATCTAGACTTGCTGTTCTAAGAGAATGAAATGATAGATGAAAATATTACACATAAAATCATAATCGGATGGATTGAAGGATGTCTATCAAAGAGAAAGGTAAGTCAGTGTCATATGAGAGTGAATGTTGGGCTGCTTATAAATCCTAAAACATATCCACTAGATAAGTGTCACAGATATGTGCATGCTAAGATGGATGTGCGATCTTATAATACTAGACAAGAATAGAAATGACCATATTCATGTGAAGTTCAAGTAGAATATATCGAGGATAAAATGAAAGAAGGTTGCTTGAGATGGTTTGGTCATGTCTGCTAAATGCACTGGTCCGTAGATGTAAACCATGGTAAGTGAAGATGCACTAGGTTGACCTAAAATACTTTGGAAGAAAGTTGTCTCGAGGACCTACAATCTCTTGGATCCTGCGACTTAGCAAAATATAGGGCACAAAATAAGAAAAAGATCCATACAGACAATAATTGTTAGTTCAGATTGTGTTTTAGTCATGTACATACTTTTATATTTCATCCTCTATTTTTATTTTTATCATTTTCAATAATATTGGACCAAGATGAGTTTAAAGGTTCACTGTTACCACTTACCATTCTAAAACAATGAGTTTAAAAGGAGTAACATGGCCTGTGAGGTTACATATAGCAGACCCCGACTTGTTTGAGACTTGGGCTTAGTAGTAGTAGTTACTAAAATTCGATCTAGATGTGCTTTCTCAGGTGTAACCTTCTTACAAGACTGACATTCAGTATGTGGATGTCTTTAGCAGACGAATCGATTGATTATATTTTGTAACTTAATGGTTTACTTATAAAGTTTTCTTTGTTAATGTTGGGATATTGTCCTCATACGTATTGTAATGTATTAAAATTGTCGCTTTAATTACTCCTGTTTTACCATCTTATCCCAATGTTGATTTCCTTGCAGAAAAGAGGATAGCTTCATATCTCAGTGCCATAGGGCAGAGATTTTTGTCTGTATATAGATCATTTGGAACCTATATAGCTTTTGTGACCATTCTTATCACAGTATATCTGGTGACACCCAACTACGTGTCTTTCGGGTACATCTTCCTTCTTCTGTTCTGGATCGTTGGAAGACAACTAGTTGAGAAGACCAAGAGGCGCCTGTGGTATCCACTAAAGCTCTATGCAATTTCAGTGTTTGTTCTCATCTATAGTTTGAGCATTTTCCCCACTCTCGAGGCCTGGATGTCCAAAAGCCTTGATATTAAGGTATACCTTGGCTATAACCACGGAGCATCACTATTTGAAAATGTATGGCAGTCTCTTGCAATCGTAATTGTGATGCAAATGTATAGCTATGAGAGGCGACAAAGCAAATTCATCCATTCAGAAGATCCTGGTCCATCACAGTTTGGGATATTCGGATTCATCAGACGGTTTCTCATTTGGCACAGTCAAAAAATTTTGTTCATAGCTCTGTTTTATGCATCATTATCTCCAATAAGTGCATTTGGGCTTTTCTATCTTCTGGGTCTTGTCCTTTGTTCAACCCTGCCAAAAGCTTCCCGAATACCGTCCAAGTTGTTCTTGATTTACACTGGATTTATAGTGGCCACAGAATATATGTTTCAGATGTGGGGTAAACAGGCTGGGATGTTTCCTGGACAAAAGCATTATGCTTTATCTGTTATCTTGGGCCTCGAGGTGTATAGACCAAGCTTTTGGGGTCTTGAAGCAGGTTTGAGGGCTAAAGTGCTTGTTGTTGCCGCATGTACACTTCAGTATAATGTTTTCCATTGGTTGGAAAAGATGCCAGCTTCTCTTTTGAATGACAATAGATCGGAGGAACCTTGTCCACTGTTCGTCTCAGAAGAAGATGTAACGCCTTTAGTTCCTGAGGGGGAAAACAAGCCAGTAGCAGACTCCAATGAATTTTCTACACAAGGGATGCGAACATCAAGCAAGTCATGCCCGTATTTCGACCAGAGTCTCTTTCAATCATCTGATGGTGTGTCCTCTAGCAGAGGAGTCTCCGAGTATAGAAGTAGAAGTAAATATTCTTTTGGTTCTATCTGGGGAAGCAGAAAGGAGAGTCATAAGTGGAATAAGAAACTTGTTGTATCACTGAGAAAAGAAAGACTTGTAATGCAGAAGACTACCTTGAAAATTTATTTGAAATTCTGGGTGGAGAATATGTTCAACCTCTTTGGGCTTGAGATCAATATGCTCGCATTGCTTCTCACCAGCTTTGCTTTACTTAATGCCGTCTCCTTGATCTACATTGCCTTACTAGCTTCTTGTGTTCTTCTGGAACGGCGAATCATTCGTAAAGTTTGGCCGATTTTTGTATTATTGTTCACTTTGATTCTTTTGCTTGAATACTTTGCCATGTGGAAGAGCTTGATGCCTTTAAGTCAGCACCGATCAAATCAGACGGTACATTGTCATGATTGCTGGAGCAGCTCGGATGCATACTTTGATTATTGTAAAAAGTGTTGGTTTGGTACGTCTCTTCAGTAATATTAGCATTATGGTTTGTTACCCCACATTTGATTTTTTTTACCTCCATGGATTTCCCTATTTTCGATGTTCCTGTTTATTATTTAAAATAAGGTAAATTTTATCATTCTTGGAACAAAGCCTGTATACAAGCGGTATACCAAAAAGAAGCGATCCTACTAAAACAGTATGATCCTTTACAAAAGACATCCTATAATCTTCTATATATATAGGAGCTCATGCGTGCAACGAAAACAAAAAAACTAGGAAAGTTAACATTCCTTTTTCTTTTCCATCTGCCTTCAAAGTAGTGCAATTCTATCTGTCCCTTTTTTATCCTGTTATGGTATCCATTTATGTATGCAGAAGCATTAACTTATTCGTTTCCAGAACCCATACCTTTATGGATTTGAATTCACTTACTAGGAGAAAATCAGAAAATCTAAGTCATCTTCCACTTTACAAATATGTAATTTCTGAAGTAGACATTTTCACCGACACAAAATATTGAGATGAATAAATGTAAGAGGGTCTAATGGAAACAATCTCTTCTTCTCCACGAGGTAGGGTTATGGTCTATGTTCTCCCTACCACTTACTACATTCTACCCTTCCCATTCCCCACTTGTGGGATTACACTTGGTATGTTGTTATTGTTGAACAAATAATTGCTAAAAGAACAATGGATTGATACCTTTTCTTTTTGCTCTTAAATTTTGGAGCAGCTTCTTTTGCGAATTGTTTTGATTATCTGACTCGAGATTTAACACCTGTAACTTGTAATGTGAATATTTTGACAGATTTTTCTTTTGTTATATATGATCTGAGTTGTTTTTGGTTTTTCCTTCTGACAGGGTTTACTGTTGATGACCCTCGAATGCTGATCAGTTATTATGTGGTCTTCATGCTTGCTTGTTTCAAGCTCCGTGCTGATCGGGCCTCCAGTTTATCAGGGTCATTTACATATCGTCAGATGGTCTCACAGCGCAAGAATTCTTTTGTGTGGCGAGATCTTTCATTTGAAACCAAAAGCATGTGGACCTTTCTTGACTACTTGAGGCTTTACTGTTATTGTCATCTTCTAGACCTTGTGCTTGCTTTGATACTGATAACGGGTACCCTTGAGTATGATGTTCTACATCTTGGATATCTTGGCTTTGCTCTGATCTTCTTCCGGACGAGGCTTACGATTTTGAAAAAGAAAAATGAGATATTCAAGTATCTTCGCATATACAATTTTACTGTCATAGTTCTCTCTCTGGCCTATCAGTCTCCATTTATTGGTGATTTTAATGCGGGAAAATGTGAAACTGTAGATTACATTTACGAAGTGATTGGATTTTATAAATATGATTATGGCTTTCGCATTACCTCAAGATCAGCTTTGGTCGAGATCATAATCTTTGTGCTTGTCTCACTGCAATCGTACATGTTCTCTTCCCCAGAATTCGAATATGTATTCCGTTATCTTGAGGCGGAACAAATTGGTGCTGTTGTACGAGAGCAAGAGAAGAAAGCTGCCTGGAAAACTGCACAGTTACAGTACATTCGTGAGTCTGAGGAGAAGAAGCGCCAGCGAAATTTGCAAGTGGAGAAGATGAAGTCGGAGATGCTCAACTTACAAATACAGCTTCACAGTACAGATGCAATTTCTGCTGCCACTCGTGGTGAGACTACTCCTCCTAGTGAGAGTTTAAGGAGGCGGAGGAATTTTTCAGCTCCGAATTTAGAGGAAAGAAAACCAGATAAACTGGAGATGAATGTTAATTCAGACTCTTTTTTTACTCATGATTTCCCTGAATCGCCAAATAGTACCAGGGAAGAAAGCCCATTGGCAGCAGAACTTATGAAGCACCCAATTGAAACTTCTTTGTGTGAAATAAGTGAAGTTGAAGAAGATGCAGGTGATAATGCTTTAAACCTGGACAAAAACAACAAAAGAAAAGGACAATCTAAGGATAATCCGTTAGTTTCTGCGGTACAGTTGTTTGGTGATGGTGTTTCTCAAGTACAATCCATTGGGAATCAGGCTGTAAACAATATTGTGAGCTTTCTAAACATTCCACCAGATGACTCTGATTCTAATGAGACTTCAACTGCTGGAGATGGAATATCTTATGAGAGAGAGGGTGAGAATACTCTGTACACTCATCTGGACCGTTCTACTTCTTTGCAATCTGATAGGAGTAGAACGTCTGAAGCAGCAAGTTTGCAAATTGGGAGAATATTCTATCACATCTGGTTCCAGATGCGTTCAAATAATGATGTTGTGTGCTATTGTGGCTTTCTTCTCGTCTTTCTTTGGAACTTTAGTTTGCTTTCTATGGTGTACCTGGCAGCTCTCTTTCTGTATGCACTTTGTGTGAACACTGGGCCAAGTTACATTTTCTGGGTTATTATGCTAATCTACACAGAAATATACATTTTGATCCAGTATATTTACCAAATAATTATTCAGCACTGTGGTTTTAGCATTCAGTCCACTACTCTTCAAGAGCTGGGTTTTCCTACCAAAAGGATAACATCATCTTTTGTCATTAGTTCACTGCCACTATTTCTGGTGTACTTGTTTACCCTCATACAGAGCACTATAACGGCAAAAGATGGTGAATGGTTTTCTCTAGGATACAGTACTTGGAAAAGTAGACTTTTGGACCCAAAGGAGGACATAGTGGCATCTGGGTGGATTGAGAAGGCGAAGAAGCTCTTCCTTCCATTCAAAAATATGGTGAAAATGGTGATCAGAGGCTGTTGTAGGTATTGGAAATCAATAACGCAGGAGGCAGAATCTCCACCATACTTTGTCCAGTTGTCCATGGATGTTCACGCGTGGCCAGAGGATGGAATCCAACCCGAGAGGATTGAATCTGGAATAAATGAAATTCTAAGGCTTATGCACGATGGTAGATGCAAAAATCGAAAACCTAGCAGTTGTTCTTGTTCTAGTAGGGTCCAAATCCAAAGCATCGAAAAGAGTAGTGAAAATCCAAAAATTGCATTGGCTGTTTTTGAGGTGGTTTATGCCTGCCCATTGACAGAATGTCCACCTGAACAGTTCAAATCACTCACTCCAGCTGCTGACATAGCAAACGAGATCCGTGGAGCACAAACCAAGGGTGTTGTTGAAGAAGTTGGATTTCCATACCCTATACTCTCCATCATAGGCGGGGGTAGAAGGGAAGTTGATCTTTATGCTTATATATTTGGTGCTGATCTGAGTGTGTTCTTCTTGGTTGCTATTTTCTACCAATCTGTTAAAAAAAACAAAAGCGAGTTCTTGGATGTTTCCCAACTTGAGGATCAGTTTCCCAAGGACTATGTATTTATATTGATGGTAAGCATGTTTTACTTTTGTCTATTTCATGCTTTCAGAATTTTTTTTATCAAAGATATTGATCACTGTTGTGGGGTAAACCAGACATGAACAACCTTGTTTTGACTCTACTGGTCAAATCTCCAGTACTTACCAACTAGAATGTAGATCACTTATCCTCTATTTTTCTTGCATATTGACATGCTTACATTTTATTCATACGTCCGCGGAATTGCAATTTATAAGAATATGCCTAGTGATTCTTCTCTCCGTTTCAATTTGTAAGATACTGTGTAGAAAGCTCCTATAACCCGGCTGAAATAATAATACCTGCAGTATGATAATATGTCGCCTCTGACTTTCTTCCACGATCTTCTGCAGGCAATATTCTTCTTGATTGTGCTTGACCGCATCATATACCTCTGTTCATTTGCCACAGGAAAAGTGATCTATTACATTTCAAATCTTGTTCTTTTTACATATGTTGTCACGGAGTATGCTTGGAATATAGATGCACAGCAAAGTGCTGCTGGATTAGCCCTCCGTGCAATATATCTGACAAAAGCAGTATCTCTGGCACTGCAAGCCATACAAATCCGCTATGGTGTTCCTCACAAGAGCACATTGTATCGCCAATTCCTCACCAGCAAAGTTGCTCAAATCAATTATCTAGGTTACCGGCTATATCGAGCTCTTCCTTTCCTGTATGAATTACGGTGTGTACTGGACTGGTCTTGCACTAAAACTTCATTGACAATGTATGACTGGCTGAAGGTGAGATTCTAAATCACCAAATCCCCCATTCCCCCAAAAACGTGCGCGCACACACACACAAAAAAAAGGATATTAAAAAAAGCTGGAGAGGATTTGCAAGTCTGGTTTACAACAAGGCCTAATTGCATAACTATCTATCTTGACTTGGTTTGGAAATGTCCAATAGCACCAAGGAGGAAATATTTTTAAAATAAGTCCCTTTCCCTAATTTGGTTCTTAAGTCAGAAGGGTGAGCGTATCTGTCTTATTTTTAAAACGAGAAGGTAAGAATTTTCTTCCTGAGACTGATGTTTTGATACTTTTTCTAGTTGGAAGACATAAATGCAAGCTTGTACCTTGTCAAATGTGATGCTGTTCTGAACAGAGCTACACACAAACCAGGGGAGAAGCAGACTAAGATGACCAAATTCTGCAATGGAATATGCTTGTTCTTTATATTGATCTGTGTAATCTGGGCTCCCATGCTGGTAAGTGGTTTGTAGCCGATCCTCAGATCTATGTGCTATTTAATTTGCAACCCAAGATTTTCATTCAGATAAAAAGATTAAGTATACAGCAGTAATTTTCGTTCAGATAAACAGTAACATATTTTAAAGCACATTATGATGTCTTTATCTAATCATGTTGTTGAACCACTGAAATGGATAATAAAAAATGGAAATAATCGATTCCGCATCAGTGCTTACATGACTGGCCAGTCTGAGAGTATCAATTATATCTACTAATCCCATTAATATTACCGAACAACTAGTAGAATTTGTCTTACTCAAAGGGATGGAATTTTCATCACATTTTTGTTAGGATCGAATTCACGCACACACACTAGATGAATGAAGAACACAAGAACTTTCAAGAGAAAGAGATGAGAGATCTAGAGAGAGAAAGAGAAAAATCCAATTTTCGTGTAACACCCCGTAAGTAAAACTTTTCACGGCGGTGAGGATAATTATTATTTTAATAAATCAGAGTATTTTTGGTCACCAGAACATAAATAAAAGCCAATAGAGAATAAACAGGAAGCCTAAAAATAGAGAATAAATTAAATAGTTAAATCACGTAAACATTATAATATTTAACAGGCTCCACTACCCTAACATTTCTCCCTCCCCACTTGGAACTGACTCAGTCATCCAAAAAATCCCATTCTTCAAAAAAAATCTCTTCAACCATCAACATCTTTACCGCACCGCAACATTCTGTAGCAACAACTACAGAAGACCAACCGAGGTTTTACATAACCTCAGTTTTTCCCACATCAACACATTTCGTCAACATGTCTGCCGTGTTTTCTTGCACCTCTATCTTCTCCAAGCACATTCACCATCCTCCACTCCCAACGCGTGAAATGGTATCGCCTTCTGATGTGCTTTGTCTCGAATGATAGACTGGTTTTGCACCAACTGTATGTACACTCTGGCTATTTGAGTAAAGAAATCTTCTCGCTACTTCTGCTTCTTGCCCAATTCCTCAAGCTAATCGCCAGCCATATCATCTCTTTCCCAGCTTCAGCTATTTGCCCACATCCTCCGGCTTTCATTAGATAAAGAGAAACCACTTCTGAAGCCTGGACATCCAACTCCAACCCTGCTGTTCCACTATGGTGTAAATGTACCCGGATGTACTCTTGCTCGAGTCAACATCCCCACCAAGATCAGCAGCCACAAAAACCCTGTTAGAGTCACATTGCTTTGCCAAAACAAAGTGAAGTACTGGATTGTATCACCCTCAGATATCTCAGAAGCCACTTCACAGCTTCCCATGCTCTTGTCCCAGGGTTCGGCGCCATGTACCTGCTAACAACTCCCGTTGCATGTGCTATATCAGGTCCTTTGCGACCATAACATCCATCAAACTACCACTGCTGAAGCATATGGACAAGTGCCATGTGATCAACGTCTCTGCAGTCTTGGGTGACTGATCCTTTGACATTTAAATTGAGTTGGCCAATGAGTATCCTGGGTTTAGCATTATTAACCCTGATCTGCTCAGCACCGTCCATTTAACAAACTCCAGATAGATTTTAAAGGGCCAGCAGATTTTATTCCCCGAGAAATCTTCATCCCCAAATCTGTTTTGCTGGACCCAAACTTTCATCTCAAACGCTGCAGAAACCTTGTCCTTCGATTAATAATATCCCTCATACTTCGATTCCTGCAATCAAATATCATCTACGTACAATAGTAAGAAAGGACGTATTAATCAGTATATTTTTCTTGAAGTCACAACAAGATCCTTTTCAGCTTTTACAAGAATCCACTCTTGGTCGGAAAGTCAAACTTCTTGTCAACTGCCTTGCTTGCTTGCTTTTAGTCCATACCAGCTTCCTGGTGATCTGCACACCATGTGTTCCTTCCTTGTAACCCCAACTCTTCGGTTGCTGCAATAATAGATCCTCTTTGTCCAGATCTCCATGTAAAAACGGTGTTTTTACATCCATTTGCTCTAAATGCAAATTCTCAGATCACAACACTCAACATACTTTGAATAGAGGTTACCTTCATAACAGAGAGAATACTTTCAGCATAATCAATACCTTGCCTTTGTGAATATCCTTTACCCACTAAACGAGCCTGACTTCCTTTTGGCCATCTTGTTCAGTCCTTGTGATTTCTGAACATCCATTGTTTCAGCAAAGCTCTCTTCCCTGCAGGTAACTCAGTCAAACACCATGTGTCGTTATTCTTCAAGTGACCCACTCATCTCATCTCGATGGCTTTGCTCCCACTGATCGAATCCCTCACCTGAGGCCTCATCAAAAGACTCGGGTTCCCCCCTCACAGTCAGCAATAGCTAGTTAATGAAGGTGAATACCTATATGGTGCCCTGAATGGATCTGGAATGATCTTCTTAAGCCATCTTAACTAACACCCGCTCAGTGTAACTGTTGCGTCCACTTCCAGATTCTTCAGTAGGAGTTGTTTTAGTAAATCTGCTTTTCCGCCACTCGGTGTTACTCTTCTCCAACTCAACCTCAACTCCCACTTTGCTTTGTATCTCGAGAACCTTCTGCTCTCTGTCCGTGGTACAGGATAGGACTATTCAAATGTCACGTCACAATGTCTCAGGATTTGCTTTTTCTGTCTTGTCATCCAACCTGTAACCAAAACAAATCAAACCTAGCCTATGAAGTAACACTTCACATGCCTTGGCATCAAGCTGTCTCTCTTTTCTTCTAGGATCAACATGACATAACAGTGCAAACCAACATCCTCAATTGTGAGTACTTGAGTTCTTTTTCCCGGTCCACAAGCTCCTCTGGCATCTTGAAACTCTAAAAGGAAACTGATGTCCCCTGTTGATCAAGTTGCAGCTTTGCTCACAAGATCCCGCCCCAAGTGGTTTTGGGCATCCACAGTGTCATCCTCATACTTCTAGGCAACGCTCATTCAATGTTCTGTTCATCCTCCAGCATTTCCAGTTTCTGCCCTTTGCCTTACCCATGGAACTGTTCTCATCAAACTGATTCCCCTCAATTGCACATAATGCCTTGAACTCTGTTTGTCATACGCTCCATCCATTGTCAAACCTTAGGCATTTGACTTTCCAACCGGTCTGATTCTCAACTTCAGCTTTCCACTTCTTGAAGTTGCAAACCATCTGACTTTATGCTTCAAGAAGTAAACCCATACCTTCCTGCAAATCATCAAGAAGGTAACTAAGGAATCTGGATCCTCCCAGTGATGATCGGAGATGGTCCCCAACCATCTGTATGGACCATTTCCAACCGCACCTTTCTTTGGCTCTCTAGGAGTCTTTGTGACCTTACCTTTTCTGTGTGCCCATAACACATCTCTCGCAAAGAAACCATAGCAACAACTTCAGACCCTCTAATGCTCCTTTTTGCCCCACACAAGCAATCTTCATTTCTTTAGTACTCAATGTGTCCAGTCTTGTTGCCGCCGATATGAACCGGAGCGGGCACCTTCAGCAACAACGTCCATGTTTATACACCCTGGCAGTGGTGTACAAGGTTCCAGATTTGGTTCCACGAGCTAACTAACCCATAGTACCTTTCACGATCGTCCACGAACCTTTTCCCAAACCTCTGTTGCATATCCCGTGCTATCCAACCTGCCCAACAGAGATCATATTTTTCTTGATCCCAGTAATATAATCTGAATCCTCAATGTCCACTTGTTTCCCAGGTGGTCCTTTATGCAAACATCCCCCTTTCCTTAATCTCTAAAAGCTTATTTATTTGTCAGCAAGATATACTTTTCCTTCCCAAAATTTCTAGATTTGAAATTTGGAACACCCGTCCTGCTTGGAAGACGAATGAAAAGATGCACCGAATAAAAAATCCAGAGTCCACCGGGCTGTTCACACTAGGATTAGAGCCTCCCCAATTTCCTCACGCCTGCTGAATTTACAGAATCATTGTCTCTTCCAAATTTCTGATTCGTTTCTTTCCTTTGCTTTGTACAATTTCGTCCGAAAGTGTCCCTTTTTCCTCGCCACTGTTCCAACACAAGTCACGTTTGATCTGTTCAAAGGATTTTTCCTCGATTCTTTTTGATTTTGGATTGACCGTGGTTGATTTGGCCTTCGTCTTACTTCTCCCCCTTGCGATAACGCTGAGAGCACTTGCCCGGATGATCTCCCACTTCTCGTTTGCGAATGACTTTCGGCTAAGAACCCCATCAACGGATTTCATTCAAACTTCATTTCTCAGATCCACGGAACTGCTAATCGCAGCAGCAAATAATCACCAAACTCGGGGCCAGAGAATGACATCAAAAAAAAAAATCCAACGCCTTACTTTCATCTTTCGAAAATTAATATCCCCAGAATTGAGTTGACGAGCTTCAACAATCATATTGAACTCGTTTATATGATCAGAAACTATCCATTCTCAACACTCCTGTAAATTGAACCATCTACGCATCAAATATACCTTGTTCATAGCCGATGGTTTTCATCCATTTTTTGACAGTGCCGTCAAACAGACCGGACTTATCTTCTCCTTCACGATGTTTTTAACGCCACGTTCTTGACAAAGTCAACCGAATCAACCCTAGAGCCTCATGGCGATCCTTGAGTTTCCACTTTCTCCTCCGTCATGGATTTCGTGCTTCATCAACCCCGGTCAGCGGTTGTGAAGAATCTTCTGGTACGATAATCTTCGACTCTCATCTTCCGAACTAAATCGGATCCATCAAACTTCTCGATTCCAAGCTCGAACATCCATCTTCAGTGGATCGTGTTGAATCTCCCATTATCTCTGATACCTTTGGTTAGGATCGACTTCAACGCACACACTCCTAGATGAATTAAGAACAACACGAACTTCAAGAGAAAGAGATGAGAGATCCTAGAGAGAGAAAGAGAAAACCCAATTTTCGTGGTAACACGACGTAAGTAAACTCCACGGCAGTGGATGTATATTGATATGTTAATAAATCAGAGTATTTTTGGTTACAGATAATAATAAGAAGCGCTAAACTAGAGAATAAACAGGAAAGCCTAAAATAGAGAATAAATAGGTTAAATCGCGTAAACAGTTATATATATTAATCAGGCTCCACTACCTAACAATTTTTTCATTCTTTTCACCTTCGAGCTTACATTGGAGAAGTCCTACATATGTTTCACGTCCATCCAATGCAACAAAGAGTTTGTCTTTGCATTGGAAAGTTCCTTTCTGCTTTACTTCTGATTCTCTTTTAAGTCTTGAAAATCAGGAGATTTTAATAATATTGTATGGTATAGTCGGACTGATTTTATCATAATAATTAGGAATCTGAATTTTCAGGGGACTTCTCTTTTATTATATTAACATTTCAATAGGACTTCTCTCTCTTCTTTTCTCACTCTCTTTTTTCACATGGTAGCAGAGCTTCTAAATCTTGGTAAAGACTTATGTAGCTTCCGCTTATTGTGGCAGTCACTGGTGCTTGTTATCAGGGCAGGTTGCCTATACCACACCCTTGGGGTGCGGTCCTTCCATGGACCCTGCCTGAAAGTGGAATGCTTCGTGCACCGAGCTGCTCTTTTACCATCTGCACCTCGGAGGCATTATATCTCTACTCTCTACCATTCTGGGGGCATTACACCTCTTTCGAATGTCCATCTCAGGACTGCCTCTTCTGGCTGTTCCTCTGAACACTTCTCCAGCAATTTTTCTGTCACCATGGCATTTTCTGTTTGCTCCTCTTTCTTCCTTTTCCAGGTTTTCTGTTCACCTTCAGCGCCACTTAAGCTACGCTGATGATACCCTGGAGGCAAACTTTTCTCTTTCTAGTATTGGCTAGATATATAAGTTTGACTTTAACTGATGGTGGATCACCTTTTGTTTTGAAAGGTCCACAATCTTGTGTGTTGGTTTTTAGTCTTACAGTTCCTTTCTGCTGTGCCAGTTTGTCTGTTACATGACATAGTATTCGTTTCCGTAGAGACCTGTAAATCTAAATGATTAAAGTTTTTTTTTTTGTGTTTACTATTTTCTTATCTGCCATTAACATAGTATAAGAACCTGCAGACATATGGTAAACTATATTCAAATGATGACATTTATTAGCAGTGTGACCATATGTTTATGAGATCTGAAAATTATTGTCAGGCATCCCAGCTTGTTCAAATTTTCCTTTCTATAACTTCGAGTCGTTTCTTGGAAGTACGTGTTATGATCTTATAAATTCAGAATATTGAAGCTGTTCTTCGGTGCAGATGTACAGCAGCGGTAATCCAACTAACATAGCAAATCCTGTAAATGATGTGAGGGTTCAACTTGATATCAAAGAAAAAAGTGGAGGAAGGTTAACCCTCTATCAGACTACTCTTTGTGAAATGATTCCATTTAATCAGCTCCATGATGATTTGAATCTTGACCCCAACGGCTATCTTTATGCATACAATATAAATGATATCCAACTTATCTGCTGTCAACCTGATGCAAATACTATGTGGCTGGTTCCGGATGTGGTTCAGAGAAGATTCATTCTGTCTCTGAAAGATATGGAAGTTAAATTTTCTTGGGTTCTTACAAGGGACAGGCCTAAGGACAAGGAGGTTGTGAAATACGAAAGAACTCTTGACCCTGTGGATTGTCCAAAGCCTTGGAAAGTTAAGGAAGTTTTGAATGGTTCCACCAATAGCTTCCGTGCATATAATATATATCCTAGATATATTCGCGTGACTGGTTCTGGGGAAGTTAGGACTATTGAAGAGGAGGTAAGATGGTCTTATTAAATTGAATGTTTTTATGTTATTTGGATTTTCATGTCACGAGAAGGTAGATAAATTTTAACAATTTTTTAACATTTAACTTTGATTGATATAGTAGTAAGCAAGCTGTTGGCTAAAACTACTAACAGATTAATTTTTGCATTTCATATTCTTGTTTGTAGCCAGCTAAAGATATTTGTCCCAATAACTGATTTTTATAGGCAAATGGTGTTAGCGCGGATATCATTTTAAATCGGGGAGTCTCTGAGTGGTGGTCCTTCCATGATATCAACTCACTGGATATAAAAGGCTGCGGAGGGTTGAGAGGGCCTATGGCCATAATTGTATCAGAGGAAACACCGCGTAAGTAGTTTATAATTTTTCACATTGAATGAGAAATCAAGTGGATTATGTTGATCACTAACAATTTTTATGCAATTTTAGAGGGCTTGCTAGGTGATACTCTCAGCAAATTCAGTATATGGGGTCTCTACATCACATTTGTTTTAGCAGTTGGTCGCTTCATCAGACTGCAGTGCTCTGACTTACGGATGAGAATCCCATATGAAAATCTTCCTTCATGTGATAGGTAATACTAAGTCGCAGTCTGATTTTTAATATCTCTGTAAATAAAATCGTACACTTCTAAAAATGTACGACTTTTGTTCCACACAGATTGATTGCCATCTGTGAGGATATATATGCTGCAAGAGCAGAGGGTGAGCTCGTGGTGGAGGAAATCCTATACTGGACATTAGTGAAGATATACAGGTCCCCGCACATGTTGCTCGAGTATACTAAGTCTGATTAGCCTAGTAAGAAAAGTTTACTCTCAACTGCAACTGATGTTTGTCCTAACGCATATGTAGAAGAGTGACTAACCAATACCCCATAGAATTCATCTTTATCCTTGCAGTGAACATGCCAAAACTTCCAAACGATCTTTTTTGTTTTAGCTTGAAGTGGAGCATGACAGAAACATTTGTAAATATAGGCAGAGTGCAAAATATAGCAACAGTTCTGTGTAAAACACACCTTATAGTTTTCTGGCAATGAGAAGGCTCTCAATTCTCATCCATCTAATTTGTGTTCATTTCCTTTATGAGTGATGTTTACTCATCTTACATCTTCTGGTATAATATACATAGTACTTTTTTGTCTAAAGTCATAATTCACGAAAAGTAAAACTGTGTTACGTCAAATTTGATCATATATATATATACACACATATATAGTGCTCGATATCTCACAATATTTAAGTTGAAGTTGACAGAAAAAGTATTTGAAGTTAATTATTGAATTGAAAGAACATAACATGAAAGTTGAAATTGTACTTGGATATGAACATACTAGAAAACAAATTACGTGAAACTTGAATATTTGTGAGTGGATACCAATATTTCAATTTGATATGCACCTTCAATCAAGTATTTCAATTTCTTTTACTTGGTCCATTTCAATTTTTTTTAGCTGATACAAAATTTAAGAAAGTAAAAGACTTTTAAATATTATAATTTTGGAATTACAAAAGTAGTCTAAAATGACTAATTTTTACCGTTTTCCCCACGGTTAAATAAATTTATAACTATTTAATTACTAGCATAGCATCAATTTGTATAATTATCACTTTGCTACTACATTATACATTATTACGCCGGCTGACTTTTAAGTTTGTATAATTAGTCATGTTGTTATATGTATAATTCGCCACAAATATACAATATGTAATATATATAATTATTTAACCTAATGTACAAGTACATAATAATTCACACCTTTATCCTCTCTCTCGCTTACCTCTCTTGCTCCCGCTCAAATTCTTCGCTCGTCTCTCTCCGTTTCTGCCCCCAATCTCGCTCCCTATATATAAATGCCATATTTATAGAGAGGGAAGGCAAAAAAGGAGGGGATATGAGAGAGAGGACATAGGAATGAGGGAAAAGGAGAGAAGGGGGGAGAAAGGTATAGGAGGACAGGGTAAAAGGAAAACAAAAGGGGAGGGGTAAGAGTGGGAGGCGGAGGGGGAAAGATAGAGGGAGGTAAGAATTGAGGGGGAAAGGTAGGAAGTATATGTACATATACAAGCACCTCTCTCCCACTCTCTAAAACCCTCTCCTCCCTCGCTCGCCTTTGCTCCTTCCCCCCTTCTCCCAAGTCGCTCAACCTCTCTCTTCCCTCTCCACAATCTCGCTGCCATAATATACCAAATACATATGTAATATAATATACAATTATCTACCATATAACATATACCAATTTTAACCTTTCTCCTACCTTTCCCCCCCCCTCTGTTCTCCCTCTTTTTCTCTCTCCCAATCTCGCTCGCCTCTTTCTTTTATGTGATATGTAGCTACAAATTGTAATTATCAAACTATAGTTATGAAGAATAATTAGATCATTTTAAAATGACTATATATGAAAATTCTCTCTTAAAGCTAAAAGAAAAAGTTAAAAGTTAAAACTTAAAAAATTACTACTAAATAATAAAACATTCTTTTTCAATGTATTAGATTTATACCTTTTGAGTCAATGAGACAGTCCACTAACTTCGAGGCAGGTAAAACTCGTAACAGCCAAGTAATCCCTCCCTCCGTCAATCATTAATTATTTATTATATTAAAAATAATTATTCTACAATATTTATTTATTTTGAAAAATTAAAAAATAATTTATATTTTTTTGTCTATTTTACTATTAATGTTAAATATTAATCTTTAATATATTTTCAAAATATTAAATTTAATAAATATATACAAAAAGTACTATCATAAAATTACCTCTATTATTTATTGCTAGGTACGTCCCAAATTAATAATAGTTAGACGCAGGATATACAATGGAAGGAGAAAGAAAGAAAAGAAAGAATTATGCAGACTCAACAAATATAATTCAGTATTTATTTGAAATAGTTTTAGAAATATTTTTAACAAAATAGTATGCAGTGTATGGATATGTACATATAATTTATTAATATTGTATAAAAACAATATATATTTGAATATAAATAATGTATAACCATATATGATAAATGTATATACATTGTGATACGATAAAATATACATCGCATAATATAATAAAATATACATTACAGACCAATTTATTTCCAATCTCAACCAATTCAGATATCTTTTAAACATATGACAAACTCCTCTCAGTCTTTTGAGTTTTTTGATATATTATTTGTTCAAAACGATTCGTATTTGCGGTAAGAATTACAAGAAAAAGGAGAATGAGGAAAACAACGAAGAAAATAAAGAAGAATTAGAAGGAAGGAATCATGGAAGAAAGATGGAATAGACGAAGAAGCCATTTATGTGAAAAAAAATAATTAAGTTATTTTGAATAAAAATCTATATTTAGCTCAAGGGTTTATATCCAATTAATTTTACAAATATTTATTGATCCTAGTTAACTAAAAATTGAAAGAGGAATACAATTAAGTAATACTTGAAGGTAATATGAGACCAAATAAAATACATTTATTACGACGAACATAGACGGTACTAGTTATATCTTGTACATGTTGATAGTAAGTTTATGAACTCTCTATTACTAGTTTTTCAGCACATGATTAAAAGTTCAGAAATATATGTTATATTGAATAACATTGTTTATTTAAGCGAAAATTTGCAAAAAGTTTTGGAACAAATAATATTGCAGATTCTTTTCGGAAATGTTCAATGGAAATGACCACATATATATTATAATATATATAGAGATAGTATATATAGATATATAGATATTATATAGATATATGTCTCGTATTCACGAGAAACCTGATGAACATAATCAATGAAGTATTTATTAGTAAATGTAATGATGTTATATAGTTATTTTCATTTGATGAGGTTCATATCCTATAATTAGTATATCTTATTACCATTACCAGTTAAGACAATAGTGGAATTCTAATAAATTTATATCTAATAATAAATTGGCATTTAATTCATCGTGCTCTTTTTAAAGAGTGAGATTTTAATTTAGTGTAGGGACTAGGGACAACACCAAAGTGTTTATATTCCATATACTGAAAAGTTTATATATTTTGATCAAACCAATTCAAAATCATAACATAAAGATCAAAAGTAAATGAAAATAAACAAAACAAAAATAATAAAGAAAAATCAAGACCACATTAGTAGAATTCAACCTACATTCAAACTAAATTATAATGACTAATAACTTTTAATGATTCAAATATAACGACTATGCATGAAAATAGTGGTTACTTTTCTTCTTCTCATTCGAAACAGTACTAAACAATATTGAAAGAGTTGAGCGTTCTTGTGAAATCAAATTAAAGAAGATGAAATTAAATGTAATTTGGTAGGAAGATTAATTAGTATAACCTAAAGTAAAGATAGTATCTTGGTATTGAAGTTTAAGCAACCATTAAAAATGAAGTTTCATATTCTAACCTGACGTTGTTGACATTATAGTGAGTCATGAAGACATCAATAGGATGAATTCATTTCATAAAAAAGTAGCTATCTTAATCATTTTCAAATACTACTCCTCACTTGTCTTAATCAACCTTCTAAGGCATTTGTGTCTCTCTTTGTAAGTATTCACTGTGTTCTTTGTAGAGTGAAATAAAATATTGGTGTAGTTGTTCTTTGGTGCATGTAGGATCATTTTCACCCTAACCACGTTAAATATTTTTTTTCTTCCTTATTCTTTGATTTCACGTTTCCGCTAACAATTGGTATCAGAGCGAAGGTTCTGTCTGAATATGCTCGGTGATTGCAAAATGGTCTGAACTTCCACATCAGAAAAGAATTACTTTAATTTTCTGTAGTTCCAAATACATTGTAGTAGAAAAGGAAGAACAAGTAAGAAATGAGTTCCATGAAGTTTAAAATTGATAGATTTAGTGGGCACAACAACTTCAATATCTGGAAAATCCAGATGATGGAGTTATTGCGGAGGGAAGGTTCAATCCATGCTATTGACGAAAAATACCCCGATAAGATATCGAATTTCGATAAGGAGAAGATTGAAGGAGATGCATTGAGTGTAATCCAATTATCCCTTGCATCTAACGTACTTTGTGAAGTGAGTACAAGTACCGAAGAGACGACCAAGGAGTTATGGGAAAAGCTAGAGTACAAGAATGTTGTTACAATGACATCTTCATACATTTAAGATGGATTCAGGTACTTTGTTGCAAGACCATCTAGGTGCGTTCAATAAACTTTTGATGGACTTAGAAACTGCTGGAATTAACGAGGATAAAAATTGCATGTTCTTTGCTATTATATTGTCCTCAAATATCGTGATGTTGAGATTTATAAAGTAAGCAACAACATATCAACCTTGAGCACGTGGAGGCAAGCCTTACTAACTCTTGTGATGTATTGATGCCTTTGAAAGGGACACAAGTGACGAAGCAGTGGACTCTTTGTAAGCGGTTGTACTAGCCAACACAACAGAGAGGAGAAACCGAGTACATTCAAGTCTCGTGTGAACAAAAAGATAGGGAGTGTTTGGGCTGTCAAAAGAGGTGCCTTTGAACCGAGATATC
The DNA here is from genome assembly GCA_027704765.1 of Solanum habrochaites. NCBI lineage: Eukaryota > Viridiplantae > Streptophyta > Magnoliopsida > Solanales > Solanaceae > Solanum > Solanum habrochaites. Next base: position 70,992,041 of record JAKWJA010002497.1, on the reverse strand, counting down.
CCTATTTCGAAGTCCAAAGAAAGGCAACTCCATCCATTGTTGAGCAAGTTCTGATATGATGATGATTATTACTAACAACATCTGCAATATGGAGTCTATGACAATAACTGAGTCTTAGACCTTGTTGTCTCTATATATTAAATTCTGAAAAGATTGGTTCAACAACGATTGATCGTTCAAATATACTTTCTTCTTAAAAGAAATATAACGATCGTATGCAATAATTTACCCACGTGAGTCGGGTCGCTCCCGCACAACACTGTATGGAATATATTATCAATATCCAATCTCTACCTTGATAGTCGTTATATAAAAATGGGGGATTTTAAATTGAAATAAAGCTAAATAAATACAATATCTTGAACTAAGTATTTATTTTTATATCCACATTAATAAAAAGAACTAGGATGTGTTCCCCATAAACTCATAACGCGGTAATCCTATTAATACAATTCTTCCCCGTGTTAACATACAACAGTGATAAGTTGTGGTAAAAAATCTCTAAAATTCATTGTCCCTCGCATCTATAGAATTTTACCCCCGTACCTTGGTCCAACTACGTGTGTATAATTTTACTAACTCCTTACCTTACTACTTCATATTAACCATCATAATCGATGTATGATTTTTAGTTTTACTTCGCACCAAGCGACACTAGCCTATAGATAGTATCCCACAAATCTCTGTCTATAATTCTTTTTCTTTTAACTTACCTCCTTGGTTCGGCAAGTAGCAACAGGCGAGTTCTAATCGTGCCCCACTCGTATAAAAAGACTCTAAGCGAATAATTATCATACAAGGCAATAACCCTGTTTTGAGAATTGCTTATTAACTATTCATACTTTTGTTTAATAATCACTCATGGTTCCACAAACCTAGCTTTTACACTTAGCTACTCATTATCTCAAAAACACCCATCAAAATTATTAAAATAAATATGTTTTGGTGTTTATAATAAAAAGTTAAGAACAATAGCTAAACTATCTTTTTATTTAATCCGATACACAAAAAAGGAGAAGAAAAATAATCCCAATTCTCCGCCTCCACGGCGGCTCTTACAAAGCTCCAAAACTAAGAAGAACATATTTTATTTATGTCTTAGTATCTTGGTTTCTTGCCTTCCTCAAATAATAATGTTATGCCCTATTTATACTAAAGAAAATCCTAATTTAAATACTTACTCCAAGCAAATAGGATCAAAACGAAAAGGCATTGATTTCGTAAATTATTTCTGTATCCCTCGAATATTTGCTGACCTCTGCTTCCAAAATTCAGAGCCCTTTCAAATGGTTTTCCACGTGGCAACAAAAATTTCAACCTTTCATCTCATCTTTAATTCGTTTTAGCTCCAAACTTCTTCATTTTTCATCAAATTATTCTAATTCTACAATAAAATACACAATTTAGCACAATCTATAAATTAATGCTCAAACGAATAATAGAATATAAGTGAGATAAATAATAATCAAAATAATAAAAATGTGTATTTGTTTGACAACATGACATCAACACCCCACACTTAAACTTTTGTTCGTCCTCGAGCAATTATTAAAACTCATCTAAAAAAATTTATACTATCAATGTCCCCTTGATTAATACAAACAACTATGCCATATACACATTAAAATAGTAGACTTCTCAATCATTATGCAAGACATCCAAGTAAACAACAAACCTAACCTCCTAACTTCAAGAAGGACTTTGAACTCACGAAATTTATGTTTGCTCACCTACTCTCATTAAAGAAAGTTAATAACATCACCTATCTATTATAAAACAAGTGTCCTCACCCAAAAAAAAAATGGTCCACACACTCAATTCAAAAGATTGAATATAAATTAAGGACTTCATATCAAGAACAAACTCTCACACTCACAAATAAAATTCACATGTATGCACAAAGAACCATATGCTTGCCTATTATGTACATATCCATTAATTGTTGTTGTTGTTTGTTGTTGTTGTTGTTGTTGTTGTTGTTGTTGTTTGTTGTTGTTGTTGTTTGTTGTTTGTTGTTGTTGTTGTTGTGTTGTTTGTTGTTGTTTGTTGTTGTTGTTGTGTTGTTGTTGTTGTGTTGTTGTTGTTGTTGTTGTTGTTGTTGTTGTTGTTTTTTTTGTTGTTGTTGTTTTTGTTGTTGTTTTTGTTGTTTGTTGTTTGTTGTTGTTTGTTTGTTGTTTTGTTGTTGTTGTTGTTGTTTGTTGTTGTTGTTGTTTTTGTATTGTTGTTGTTGTTGTTTGTTGTTGTTGTTGTTGTTGTTTGTTGTTGTGGTGTTGTTGTTGGTTTGTTTTTGTTGTTTGTGTTGTTGTTGTTGTTGTTGTTGTTGTTGTTGTTGTTGTTGTTGTTTTTTGTTGTTGTTGTTGTTGTTGTTGTTGTTGTTGTTGTTGTTTTTGTTTGTTTGTTTTGGTGTTTTTGTTGTTTGTTGTTGTTGTTGTTGTTGTTTGGTTGTTTTTGTTTTGTTCTTTGTTGTTGTGGTTTGTTTTTGTTTTTTTGTTGTTGTTGTTTTGTTGTTTGTTGTTTGTTGTTGTTTCGTTGTTTGTGTTGTTCGTCTGTTGTTGTTGTTTTGTTGTTGTTAGTTGTTTTGTTGTTTGTTGTCTGTTTTTGTTGTTGTTGTTGTTGTTGTTTGTTGTTGCTTGTTGTTGTTTTTTGTTTTTGTTGTTTTCGGTTTGTTGTTGTTGTTTGATCTGTTGTTGTTGTTGGTGTTGTTGTTGTTAGTTTGTTGTCTGTTTGTTTTTTTTGTTGTTTGTTGTTTGTTGTTTGTTGTTGTTGTTGTTGTGCTTGTGTTGTTGTTGATTGTTGTTTTGTTATGTTGTATTCTTTCTTGTTTCTTTGTATTTTTGGGTTGGGTCTCTGTTGTTGTTGTTGTTGTTTTTTGTTTGTGTTTTGTTGTTGTTGTTGTTTTTGGATTATTGTTTTTGTTGTTGTTGTTGTTATTGTTGTTGTTGTTTGTTGTTGTTGTTGTTGATTGTTTTTTTTGTTGTTGATTTTTGTATTTCTTTTGTTTTTTTTGTTTTGTTTAATCTGTATGTTTTTTTTGTTTTGTTGTTGTTTGCTCAATCTGTTGTTGTTTGTTTGATTGTTGTTGTTGTTGTTGTTGTTGTGTTTGTTGTCTTTGTTGTTGTGTTGGTTGATGTTTTTGTTGTTTGTTGTTGTTTGTTCGTTGTTGTTGTTGTTGTTGTTATTTTGGTGTTGTTTTTTGTTCGTTGTTTGTCTTTACTGTTGTATGTTGTTGTCTGTTCGTTGTTGTTGTTGTTGTTGTTGTTGTTGTTGATTTTCTGCGTTGTATGTCGTTGTTTTTGTTGTTTGTTGTTGTTGTTCGTTGTTGTTGTTTTGTTTGTTAGTTTGTTGTTTTGTCTGTTGATGTTTTGTCTCGTTGTTAGTTGTATCGTTGTGTGTTGTTGTTGTTGTTTGTTGTTGTTTGTTGGTTGTTGTTGTCTTTGTGTTTGTTGTTGTTGGTTTTGTTGTTGTTTGTATGTTGTCACTGTTGTTGTTTTTCGTTGGTGTTGTGGGGTTTAGGGTTGTTGTTGTGTAGTTGTTGGTGGTGCTATGGTGGTTGTTGTTCGCTTGTTGTTGTTTGTTGTTGTTGTTTTGTTTCTGTTGTGTGGTTGTCTGTTTGTTGTTGTGTTGTTGGTGTTCCGTTAGTTGTTTTGTTGTTGTTGTTGTTGTTGTCTGTTGTTGGTGTTGCTCTGTTGTTGATTGTTGTTGTTGTTGTTTGTTGCCTTTTTAGTTTTGTTTGTTGTTTGTTGTTGTTTGTTGTTTTTTGTTCGTTGTTGGTTGTTGGTTGTTGTTGTTGTCTGTTGGTTGTGTCTTTTGTTGTTGTTGTTTGTTGTTGTTGTTGTTGTTGTTGTCTGTTGTTGTTCGTTTGATTTGTTGTTGTTGTTGTCTCGTTGTTGTTCTGTGTTGTTTGTTGTTCCGTTCTTGTTGTCTTTTGTTGTTGTTAGTTGTTGTTGTTCGTTGTTGTTGTTTCGTTTGATATGCGTTGTTGTTTGTTGTTGTTGTTGTTGTTGTTTTTGTTGTTGTTGTTGTTGTGTTGTTTGTGTTGTTGTTTTTTGTTATTTGTTTCGTTGTTGTTCCGTTGTTTGTTTGTTGTCTCTTGTTTTGTGTTGTTGTTGTTCGTTGTTTGTGTTGTTGTATGTTGTTGTTGTCTGTTGTGCTTGTTTGTTGTTGTTGATTTTTTTTGTTTGTTTGTTCTGTTGTTGTTCGTCTGTTGTTTTCTTTCTTATGTTGTTTTTGTTGTTTTTGTTTTGTGTTGTTGTTGTTGTCTGTTGTTGTACTTTTTTTGTTTTTTGTTTTTTTATTTTTTTTGTTTGTATATTTCGTTTTTTTTTTCGTTGTTTTTGTCTGTTGTTTGTTGGTTTTTTTTTTATGTTTTTTTTTTTATATTTTTTTTTTTTTCTTTTTGTTTTTCTTTTTTTTTTTGTATTATATGTTTTTTTTTTTTTTAATTTTTGTATTTTTATTTTTGTTTTTTTTTTTTTTTTTTTGGTATTTTTTTTTTTTGTTGGCTGCTGTTGTTTTTGGTTGCCTTTTTGTTGCGTGTTTGTTTGTTGTTTGTTGTTGCTGTTGTTGTTGTTGCGTTGCTGTTGTTTGCGGTTGTTGTTGTTTGTTGCTTGTTGTCTTTTTGTTGCTGTTTGTTGCTGTTGCTGTTGTGTTTGTTGCTAGTTGTTTTTGCTGTTGTTGCCTGTTGTTGTTGCTTTTGTTTGTTCTGTTTTTTATAGTTTTGTTTTTTGTTGTTTTTTTTGTTGTTGTTGTTGTTGTTGTTTCTTTTTTTTTGTTGGTTGTTGTTGTTTTTTCTTTATTCTTTTTGTTTTTTTTGTTTGTTTGTTTTTTTCTTTTTTATTTTTAGTTTTTTTTATTTTTTTTTGCTGTGTTTATTTTTTTTATTTTAGTGTATTTTTTTTTTTTTTCTGTTGTTTTTTTTTTTTTCCATTATCGTATTTTTTTTTTTATTTGTTTGTTTTTGTTGTTGTTGCTGTTTGTTGTTGTTTTTTTGTTGCTGTTGTAGTTGGTTGTTTTGTTGTTTGTTGTTGTTGTTGTTGTTTGTTGCTGTTGTTGTTGTTGCTTGTGTTGTTGTTGTTGCTGTTGTTGTTGTTTGCTGTTGTTGCTGTTGTTGCTGTTGTTAGTTGTTGCTGTTTGTTGCTGTTTGCTGTGTTTGTTTTTGTTGTTGTTGTTGCTGTTGTTTTGTTGTTGTTTTGTTTTGCTGTTGCTGTTGTTGTTTGTGGCTGTTGTTGTTGGTGCTGTTGTTCTTGTTGTTGTTGTTGTTTGTTCTTCTTCTTGTTGTTGTTTTTTGTTTGTTGTTTGTTGTTTTGTTGGTTGTTGTTTGTTGTAATTGTGTTGTTGTTGTTCTTTTTGTTGTTTTTGTTGTTTGTTTGTTCTTTTGTTTTTGTTCTTGTTGTTGTTGTTGTTGTTGTTGTTGTTTGTGTTGTGTGTTTTTGTTCTTGTTTTTGTTGTTTTTGTTGTTGTTGTTGTTGTTGTTTTAAACTATATTTTATAGTTATTTTATTTTCATTTTTTTATCGTGTTTTCTAATTTTTTTCTAGGTTTTAGTTTTTAATTTTATTTTTTAACTATTTTAAAATAGTATTGTTTTTATTATTATTATTATTTTACTATTATTTTGACAGTTATTTTCATTTTTCTTATCGTGTTTTCCAATTTTCTTCTAGATTTGCAAACGTAAATTATGATGGCATTTTTTGGTGTTTAATCTGAATTGTCACAAGAGATCTAGGTTCTAAGTTTTATTTATATTTGAAAAATGTTAGAAAAAAATATATAACTTGCTCGATTTGGAAATTTTTTGATTTTATTTTACAAAATGAAAAAAATCATCTTACTTGTTTGACACGGTATACACTTAAGCTATGATCCACAATTTTATAAAATATTTATTTAATAAATCGATAATATATTAATTAAATCGGTTCGATACGATTCTGTTTGATTGGTTCGGTCGATCTTTGATATTCTTTTTACACCTACTTGCAAAATCAAACCCAAGCGTATGTATCATTGGCTCATTACACTATCTATCATCCTATGTTACATGATTAACACAACGTATCAATTTTCTACCAGTGTTGGTAGTTCAAAGTTTGCATTATGAGCACATAAATCACATAGGATATTGAAAATGTTGTCCACGACCAGAATATTTCGTTGCTTTGTACTTTTCAAAGAGCTTCTTCCTATTCCAAAAATAAAAAAAAGAGATTAGACATTTCAAAATAGAAAACGCTAAACCAATAAAAATTCATAGCCACATTTAATAAATTACTATGGAGAACATGTGTGTGTGAAAGAGAAAGCAAGACAACGTATTCGATCAAATCAAGGAACAACGAGAAAAAAACTGCTTATGAGTACTATAGACAATAGTCTAGACTTCAAGTTATACTCCTTTAGAGAGGGTCGAGGAGGGTACAAAGTTAATAAAGGCCAAAAACTGTTTCTTCAATCTAAGATGTTTCCCTGATTATTTTAACATCATGTGAAACATATATATTTGAATTAAATAATTAATTTAATGATATTCTTTTTCTATTTTATTTAAAAATCATTCAAGAAAATAGATTAAAATTATGAGTCTCAATCGATTAAAAAAAATTTTTTTTCCTCTATCTATCTGTATATTATTTTTAGTAACTTATAAATTTATTTTATAGGTGTTTTAAACAAACAAAACCTGATCCCATTATAACACATTAAATGAATCATTTCATTCTTTACAAAATGAAAAAGGAAAAAAAAATGTATGACTTTACATTTTAACCTTTATATTCATTAAAATTAAGAGAACAATTAGTGTAGTAAGACAGAACTTTTTCTAAACTGATTTATATACTTTTTCCTAAAACCGTTTATATACATGATGGATGATGTTTTAACTCAAATAATAGAATTTAAAATATTAACAAGTTAATATCATCTATACTGCCCCCACCGTAATTTAATGGCGGTCGTTCCCCTCCTCTTTCGCTCACTTGTCTACCCCTTCTTTTCGGCTGCTCCCGCCTCCCGCCCTACTCTGTTTCTCCTTCCTTCCCGCAGCGCTCTCTGTTTTTCGCTTCTCCCTCCCCCGCCCCCTCCCTCCCTTCAGCTCCCTATCCCCCCTTACCTTTTCCCTCCCCCCCCCCCCGCCCCCCCATGAAAAGTTAAAATTCTAAAGAAGACAAAGGAAGTCATAACAGGCTGTCTGAATTTTTTGAAAATTTATCTTGAAGAGCTTGCTCACTGGATGCATTCCCCCTTATAAATAGCCTTTTGAAGAATTGCAATGTGATTGATATTGGTTTAACAACATGTTATTGGTCCATTATCATATTCATACGAATGTTTTATAATGTGGATCAATTTGAATTTTTGTTCAAAATTTGTTATGGTATCAATTCTAAAAAATGAGGAGTTTCACACTAAGAAATAGTGACATTTACTTTATGTCGTAGAATGTGTATTACAAAAGTAGGACCAGCATGTAGGGCAAAATTAATAAACATAAGTTTTTTTTGACTATTTGAAAAAAAACTTCATTATTGATCTTTCTAATAAGAGATCTATAACCGAAACACTGCTTTATTTAAGGATCAAATTACAAGCAAATAGATTGACAAATTTATTGTTATATGATTATTAGAGGGGAGATAATGAGGAGTGGAATCCAAATAAGAATTAGTGTCTATTTAATTGAGTCCTGGACTTAGTTCTAGAAAATCTTATAAATATTTTCTAGAATAAATCATGTAATTTTGCAGGAAATTTGGGCCATCTTGAATTTTTTTTGACAATTTTCACAATGAATTTATAGAATTTTAAATGTAATTATAATAAATGACCCACATCTTATCCCCTTGATTGTCCTCAACTTTTTCATATTTTTTATAGAACAGAAAAATCTCAAATTTTTTAACCCTTCACTATTAAATCAAACTTATCTTTAGTTCACTCTTCAGTAATTGTATGAAATCAATAAAAGTAAACAAGTTTGATGAAGACCTTCTCTATTTATAATCTATAAACATTTTGTTTACTTTAAAAATGCAAAACCATCCTATTCATTTTATTTGTAAAGTTCCTTTTTGATATTTTTTAAAATATTAATTTTTTAAACATCAACTAAATTTTATTTATTGTCTTTATTTCAATCTAATGATATTATTGATTTATTACATTTAATTATTTATTTAGGTAATATTAATTGGAGCAAAAAAATTAAATAATTAAACCATATTTTTTGAAATAATGATTTTTATATTAACGCTGACACTTGTCATTCCAGTATGTGAATCGAAAAAAATATCATTAATTAAATTAAATTTATAGTAAAATACAATATGAATAAATATCACAATAATTCTAAAAAAGAATAATCACAAAATAAGTTAATGGTAATCATTATAACTAAAATATTCTACAATCTATTTAGTTGACTTGTTAGCATTCTTTGAAAGATCTTTTGTTCGCATGAATTTATATTTTAACATTTTGATCATCATTCACTTTATATATAAAAGAATGTTTCTAAGAATTATTCATTGTTTCTTACTATTTCTTAATAGATTTTTTCTTAAAATGAAGAACTTTGCTTTTGTGTTCCTCTTAAATACAAATATAGCATCCTTTCATTTTTTTTTATTGGTAAAATAATTTTTAACATCTTTTTTCTTTATTTCAATCGAATATCTACTATTAATTTTGATCACACCTATTTATTTTGTCAAGTAAAGTAATAGAGTCAAAATAAAGTAAAATACTTCATCCATAATGTCTTTGTTATATTAACGTAGTCATTTTTATAGAGCATAAATGCATAGACAAAATATTAAGAGTTAAATTAAGTAATAGTATACTAAGTAATGCATAATTATTACAATGACTCACAAAATGTGAAGTAATAACAAATCCATTAGTCTTATTCACCATACCTAAAGATGTTTCTTTTCTAGAACTATTTTGATTTTCTTGTTATAATTCTTGGTATTTTTTGTTAGCGTGAATTACATTTTTACCCTTAATCTTATTGACCCATATAGGAAAATTGTTTTTATAATGGGAAATGGTTCTAATAGACCCCTACAACTTTGTCATTTAGAGCTGATATAACCCCTTGTTATGCAAGTTGGCTCATATATCCCCCTACTTGTAACAAAATGGCTCACATATCCCTTGTTCTCTAACGGAAATGAAAACATAATAAGTTTCAATCTAATTTTTATTAGTTTTTCCTAAAAAATATAATCCCATATTAGTAAATTTAATCCTCCGTCAAACGAATTTTTTTGACTTTTTTTTATTCAAATGACTAATTTATAATTATTATTTTGGTAATCAATTTATTTATGTTTCCCAACTAATATTCTTGTAAATCTTATTGGTAGATGACCAAATTTGTTTTTTTCGAATATGAAATTAAATTACAATACACACAAAAAATGTTTTGGGGGATTTTGGTGTTTTTTAAACTAAGGCATGAAAGAAAAAAAAATAAAATAGAATACGAAAGCTCAAATAATTAATAATAAAAGAAGGTTAACAATAATCCTTTTGTATGAAAAAAATTAAACTCTACCTTGAACTTTATTGAAGATCAGATATAACCACTCTAAATAATTTTTTTTTTAAAAAATTCTTAAGTCATAAATATAAATTGAAAACTAATTATTTAACATTACGTCACATGAAAGGGTATGGTGGTGCCCATTTGTAACGCAGGGGTATATTGAAGTCGTTTGGTATAAAACGGTCAGGGTATATATGAGCCACTTTTTTATAATGAGGGTATATCAGCTCCAAAATTACAAAGTTGAGGGGTATATCAGCCCTTTTCCCTTTATACTTATTTACTAATCTTTCTTAATACTGTTATTGTTAGAATTAAATTCATCTTTTTACGTGTAATCTAGATCTCATATATCTATCCTACATATCTCTATATATATCATCTCTCTCTCCTCTCTATCATCTATTCTCCCTACTCTCTCTCTACTCTAATATGTTATTTCACTTTCATTCATTACCGTTTGCTGTTGATTTCCTTCTTCCCCTTGCCACTTTAACTCGTTTTCGAAGTCTCCAAACTTCTTCATTTTTTCAAAAAATTTAATTCTACATAAAATAATACAATTTAGCATAATCCTCAAAATTTATGCTAAAAAAAGGACAAATTAATATAAATGTGAGTAAATAATAAAAAATGTGTGTTTTGGCTTTCTCAGCTACGAAAGAAGCACGAGGAACCATCTTAATGGTAAATAATTCCAACTTGTAAAATAGTTGACATTGTTCATTCGTGTTCGCTGCCATATTTGAATCGTGAGGACATGCAAAAGGCGTCATGTTCCTGATCTGACGATAATTTATCGCCCTGGGTCCTTGACTATTAAGTACATGAGTGAAGCAGGAACATGAGAGTGACTAAAAGGTCTTAAATCATTTTGAAAGGCCAATCTGGAGGATGACCTTTACACTCTTGCGTGAAGCCACCATTATTGGCTCTCCTAAATCTCTACACAGTGCAATTTCTGATGATGACAAATGCAAAATTATGGAACATGAGACTAGGCCCCTATAGCACACATGACTGGCGATTGTTGAGCAATCGCAACCTTTAAGGAGGTATCTTATCACATTCAATTAATAATTTTTCACGAAAGTTTGGGTGCGTTTTTCCTGAAGACAAAAAGCCGATGCTTCGAAGCATTTAAGAGTGGAAGATTTTGGGGTTAAAAATCAAATGGAGAGAAAATCAAGTATCTTCGCCAAACAATGGCTTAGAGTTTTGTAGTGAAGAGTTAATATTTACCGCCAGGTTCATGGGAGTGCAAACATAAGACGATCAGACCACACCACAATAGAATGGAGTTGCGATAAATGATCAGTTCTCTTCTTGAGAAGGCTTGTGTACGCTCTTACAAACCAGATTTCCACTGTTATTGGCTGAAGCAGTTCATACTTCCTTCTTCATATATCAATCGATCTCCCAAATCCCGATTGACTTCAAACTCCGAATGAGGACTGGTCCATGTGAGAAACCCGCTAACTATTCATACTTGTGAATTTTGGGTTCACATCTTTATTAACGTTGTTAATGTAGGGAAAGCTTGAAATGAACCAAGGGCCTTAAAAGGTTCATATTCGTTGGTAATGTAGATGGGGTAAATGGTACAAACTTTTGGTGTTTTTGTATTTACTCAAGTTTGTAGTTAGTATAAGATGTTACCTTTGATGAATCCTCGATATTTGGGATCCTTGTAAAGTTTATTGTAAGTTATCCAATAAACAGAACACGTGCAGGTGGAGCTATCCGGTGAGGATTACCAAGGGGGCACGAGATCCACTGAGACTCAAATTAATGATCAAATATGTATATCTTGACGAACTTGCTTCCAATGAACTATACACATTGCGAAGGGAGGGTCAGACGCAATAACAGGAAACCGAACGTCTTACAGAGCAAGAAAATATGATTGCACATGCGTTCGTAGCTGCAGAAGAAGAGATTAAGGATCTCGAGCCATCTTCATATATTGAAGCAACTTATTGCGAAGATTCTACACAATGATGGTTAGACATGATATCTCTTCACAAAAATGAGACATGGGTCTTAGTTAAAAGGCCAAAAGGGATGAGAACAGTTGGATGCAAATGGGTCTACAGAAAGAAGATATTCCAGAAATGGAAGATGGTAGGTTCAAGGCAAAATTGGTTGCAAAGGGTTTCAGTCAGAAGGAGAGAATTGACTATAAATGAGATCCTTCTTCTTCAGTGTGCCAACATACAGTTGCGTTGCTACTCGCATGGGGGTTGCACACTGTGATTAAGAGCTTCAACAACTTGAGTCAAGGCTGCGTTTTTTAACATGGTGATCTAGAAGAACCATCTTATGGATAGCCGAAAGGTTTTCTGAAGTAAAAGAAAGACCATGTATGGGCCCAACTGAAGAAGTTCTTTGTATGGTTTGAAGAAGATCTCCTAGACATGGTATAGAAGAGGTTTGTATGCATTCAATTGTACTTCTCACATGGATTTTTTAGGAGTGCTTTGATAGTTGTTTGGTACATCACAAAAAAGATGTCTGGTAATTCTTATGACCTTATCTATTGTTGTATGATGATGATATGCTTATTGCTTCTAACAACATCACAAGATATATTCTAAAGAAACTGGTTGAGCAGAAGTTTTACATGAAGATTTTGGTGTTGCAAGAAAATCCTTAGGAATGGAGATTTCAAAAAGAAAAATGGTGTTGTACATAATTTCTTAAAAGAGGTAACATCGAAAAAGTTCTTGAAAGATTCAATATGTATATGAGCAAGCCTGTAAGTACATTATTAGCTTGTCATTTCAAGCTTTCAGAGTTACAAAAGCCTCGGTCTATAGATGAGGTGGAGCATATGTCAAAGGTTTCTTATGCGAGTGTAGTTTGTAGAATAATGTAAGCTATGGTGTGCACACATCCAGATATTGCACAACTTGTAATTGTGGTAAACAGGTACATGGCAAATCCAGGAAAAAAGCACTGGGAAGTTGTCAAGTGGATATTGAGATATATAAAAGGAGCTCTTGATGTTGGCCTAACCTTCAGGAAAAGTGAAGGTATTTCAATTCCCGATTATATAGATTCTGACTAATCAGGGGATCTTGATTGAAGGAGGTTCACAACTGGATACATCTTTACTCTCGTTGGCAGTGTTGTTAGTTGGAAATCGACTTTATAGTCGATTGTCACTTTGTCTACAACAGAGGCATAATATATGGCAGCAATGGAGGCAGTGAAAAAAGCTATCTGGTTGAATGGTTTGGTGGCAGAGTTAAGTTCGGTTCAGCTGGAATCAATTCTAAGATGTGATAGTCAAAGTGCTATTCATTTGATTAAAAATCAAAGATTTCATGAGCGCACTAAAGATATTAATATCAAATTCCATTTTATTCGAGATCTTGTAGAAGAGGGAGCTGTCAAGGTTGAGAAGGTGATCACATACGAATAATGACGCATACATGATGACCAAGATGGTCCCACTTGCCAAGTTTGCACACTGCAGGGACTTGACGGGAGTATGTATCAAGTGATGCAACTCTGGGGGAACAACTGCTAGGTGGAGCTAGTATGTTCAACAAAGGTTTGATTCTTCTTGTTTCTTACAACGGGAGTACCTTGTAAGATTAGAAGTTTTGGGCGGAGTTGTTTGTACGCATGCTCGAACAAAAACCAAGGTGGAGATTGAAAGAGTTGGTTTGGTTCTTATGGAATCAAACTAAATGGAATATGAATTAACATGAATATTTAGTAGGAAGATAATTAGTACAAAATAAAAGTCAAGATAGTATCTTGGTAGGTGAAGTTTAGGCAAACCATAAAATGGTTTCATATTCTTAATCTTGACATTTTTGACATATAGTGATGTTATGTATGACATCAATAGGATGAAATCATTTCTATAAATAGGTAGCTCTTAATTCATTTACAAATCATCCTCTCACTTGCCTTCCCACCTTTTAAGGTATTTGTGTTCTCTCTCTTGTAGTATTTTACTTGTATTCTTTGTAGAGTAATATTGATCCAGTTTTTATTTGGTGGACGTAGGATCATTTTCATTCGAACCACGTTAAATATTGTTGTTCTTTCTTGTTCTTTAATTTCACGTTTCCGCTAACAAATATTATAACAAGAAAAACCTCACTTTAAACGATAAATGCCAATGCATTAAAATATTATTATTTTAGCAAAGATTCTTACCAAATCAAAACAACAACAATAACATTATACTCAGTGTAATTCCCACATGACGTAGGGTTCTTATAAAGTTGAATAATATAATATATAAATTAAGTTAATTAAGAAAGCTAGGTGAATTTTGAAGTTCAGATTTTTGTATTTAATTTCTTTTTCTTCTTCCTTTAACCACTTTCCTTTTTCAGATTTGTAAGCTAAATTTTCACTGAAAGAAATTTTGTAAATCCAAATATATTTGTGGTTCAGTTACCTCACTTTCCTCAAGTGCAATATCCTCTATTGACATATCTCCTTCCAAACCAACATCTTTTGAGTAATCATCATGAATCTCTATAAGAAAAACTCTGAGGAAAGGATTACAAATTCTTATTGTATGATTCAATACGATAACGATATGATTAATCAAGAAAATAGTATTTCCAAAATAATAAATCAACTCCTATCATATACCTAATGTCATCCTAATTGCAACCCATTGTTATAAAATTTAATTAGTTGAAGTTTGGGATTTGGCAAACCAACCTCTTGGTGAAAAGAGATTAGTCCTTGAGACCTCCTCTATTCATCTTCGCTATCATCAAAGATGATTTTCTACCAATTGGCTTGTGACTCCCTATTCATTGAAATAAAGGGCTACAAAAAAAAAAATAAATTAAAATTAAGATACTTTGGTAAATTAACATTACATTTTGGTAATGTTTATATATTTTTATCACACCCATTCAAAATCATAAGTGTCATTATAAAATGTTCATTTTCTTTATTAATCAAAAAAGATAAGTTACTGTTTAGAGTCAACCAATATCAGAAACATGCAGAAATTAAGTTGGATAGAACATCACGAAAAATTAGATAAGTTAATGCAATTTCATAATTAAAGAGGTTTTTTTTTTCAAGTTTTATTACTAAAAAAAATAGTAATTTTGTTCATCAAATATCCTAAATTTCATACATAACATTCAACCTAACAAGAATCGGCACATATAAAGAATTTGACAAGAAATTTTTTTACAAAATAAAAAATGCACCTTAAAACTGAAGAAGAAGAAAGGAGAAATGTAAATTATGAGAACAAATATGGATTAAGAATGAAAACTTAAATTAAATAAAATTAAAAAAAAGTAAGAAGTACCATATGTTCACTTATATCAACTTGAAAATTATATTCACTCGTCGTTCATCTAAAATATTCATTACATGTAAAACACCCATGCAACAAAAATTTCTGAAAATGCAAATACATAAGAAGAAATACCAATTATCACTTATTTTGCATAGGAACAGTATTAGTTCCATGTCTATGATCTGTAAAATATTTGAGATGTGATGCTCAAATTAAAAATTTTTGCACATCACGATGAATAAACTTTTAAATTTAAAAAGAAAAAGAGAAATTGTAGAAGAATACAATGGTCTTCCTTACCGCCATTCTAATTTAAGAAGCAATATGTTGAAAGAGAGAAAGACTTGCTGTCGCATTTCTTTGGAATCAACATGCATATTAAAAAGCCCTAATTTAAAGAACAGTTCATCGAGAAAGTATATCCAACGCTAAAAATTGAGAAATGATATGTCTAATTAGGGCTGGAAATTTTTATTAAGATGTGAAACCTTTAAATTTGAAGTCTGAAAAGGGAAGAATGAAAATATCTAAAGAACAGGCATGAAGAAACTTCATCTACAATTCAAATGTAAAAATATGTGATAGAAGGATGACTGCCGAGGAGAAAACCAAGTGAGAGAGAGGATGAAAGAAAATGAGAGAAAGCCCCCCCTAGATAATTTTTAATTATTAACACTAATAGAGCGTCGTTTGACATGCATTTTTAGTGTATTATATGAAAATTCATACTTACAGAGAAAGTTGCACAACGCCGTTTGAAAAGTTACAACTTATTGAAAAAAGTCAGCAACTAATCAAAAAACACACACTTCACCCCTTTGAAAAAAAGACACACGTATCGAAATAAAGTCACAACAGCCCAAAAAAAAAAAACCCTCATCCGAAAAATGCAAAACCTAAGTTAGGGATATTAGAGTAGTTGAACATTCAAGTTAGTAGTTCATATTTGAATGTCTTCCCGGTAATACTAAGCTGTCGCCTTGACATCACACCTCGCGAATGTTTGTATCTTCTAACTCCCACAACTCTCCTCGCTATCCGTCTATTCCTTTAATCCTCTCGGCTCCGTCCCTCTCCCTCTCTCTCTCGGAGATGGCTCAAGCTCTCGCTCCCTCTCCCCAACTCTCTTCTCTCTCACTTTATATCAAAAAAGAAATGTACTAAATTGTTTTTTTATTTGTATAAAGGGCCCGTAAAATTTTTATATATATATATATCTATATAGCAACCCACCCGCCACATCACATTGCAAATACATATATCTTCGTGCATACACTTATCATTATAGCAATAGAAATATTTCCCTACGCCATTTTCGGGGGCTTTTCTCTGTTTCTCGTGTTTAATACAAACATCAAAATTATACAAAAATATAATGTAAATTTATGTTTGTATAATAAAGCGAGAGAGGGAACCGATATTTTTATACAAATATTTTATTACAATAGCAAATCAAATTTTATACATATAATAAAAATACAGTAAATTGAAGTTAGAGGATGCCAGTGGATTTATGCAACGAGAGACGGAGGCAACATTTATAGCAAATGGTGCTTCCTTCGAACTTATACAATTCTGAAGAGAATTGCCAACGAATTATACAATTTGTTTCTTTTGTTATATGTATAAGGAGGTTCGAAATATCCTGGGCATTGCCTTCATATATATAGTAATATATATATATACTCATAGTCTATGATAATATCTGCCTGTCTGCTCTCCTCTCTCTTCCTCTCATCTCTGTCTCATTCTCTGTCCCCTCCTACTTCTTTCGCCTCCTGTCTCTATTGTCTCGTCAGTCACTCTTTGTCTGTCTCTCTCTCTCTATCGCCGGATCTCTCCCTGTCATGTCTGTCTCTGTCTGCTCATGTCTGCGTCTGTCTCCTCTTCAGTCTGATCTCTCCTCTGTTTGTCTGTATGTAGGTATATGTATAGTATGGTGAAAATACCCATAGTAAACGGTGATTTTGTGCTTTGTTATATATGAATTGCTTCCGTTTTTTAATGTAAAAAAGGGTAACACATTTCTTTAAAAACCTAAAAAACGTTTAAAACAGAAACGGGACGTATATAGTCAGAATAACGCGGGGGGGGCTTTTTTAATCATCATAACAATTCTCCATCACACCAAGATTTGATCTCCATATTAATTTTTAATGCTAATGAAGTTCGTTTAATTGTTATGTCTAGAAATTAATAGAAAAAGGGGAGAAAAAAATAAAAAAAGAACATTCAATTTATCATTAATCACTAATAATTTCTTCTTGTGAAATATTGGTTAGTGCAGTTGACGGGGGGACAAGGATCGAAGCAAGTGATACCACACATGGAATGGGAGAAAGGGGAAAAAGGGGGAGGAAAAAAAAACCCACCCGACCACAATCCCCTCCCTTTTTTTTTTTTTTCCTTCCCCCCTTTCTGCAATTGTCTTTGATTGGCCTCTCTCTCTTCCATCCTCCTCTCTCTCTCTATCTCTCTGATCCCAAAGCCGTCGGGAGCGGAGGCCCAAGGTGCCAGTAACCAGTCGTGAGGGGAAAACAGACAGCCTACTAGTTGCGTCCCAAGGGTCTTCTTCAGGACTACACAGCAAAAGCGCAAACTCAAAATCAAACGGGAGATAAGCGAGAGGCCGGCAAGGCCGTGAGAGCACGTCCCAAAGCCCAAACAAAAGGATGGCGGGGCCACATGCCGAGGAAGAACTTAGCAGAGCAACAAGACCCAGGGCCGGCGAACCGGGGGCTTCAAAATTAACGCCATATGCGAGGAAGTGAGTTAGATCTTGGGTGTCTCTAGCAGAAGTGGAACAGCTGGGTGGTGAGCTATGGACAAAGAGATTGATATCATTATAGAATTTTTCATTTTTTGCTGATCTGGAAGTTAATGATTCTATTTCTAAAAGTTGAAAAATTTCTTGATGTCTTACCTTTGTCGTGTTATACTCTCCTCAGTACTATTCTTCTCCAACTGTTCCACATTGACTTTGAGACAATTGCTTAGGTCGGCTGTCATACATGTATTGCCTTCTGTGGATGTAGGTTCTGCTTTATTTCCAACAACTTTATCTGAATTCACAATTAATTTTAATTCTGAGTTTATTATTTATATATTTTTTTCCTTTTTTGCCTATTGTCTCGAATATAATATTTGAATTATTTGTGCTTTTGATGATTGTATTTTTTCCCTCACCTATTTAATTAACATTGATATGGTCGGCACATAAACAACTACAAGAGATGTAACGGCTGTGCTATATTTTCTGTTATTCTGTTTTGTTTTCGCTTTTCTCCCTTTGTGTCTTTGTGATGCGGTTTCTCTGCTCTTTATTGTCTTTGCTCTGTGTGTGTATGATTTATTTGTGTGTTCTTGGGGTGCTTCGTGGTTCCTGTAATGTAGCAGTGCGGTCTCTTTTCTGTTTTTATTTCTTTTCCCTTTTCTCGCTAACGGGATGGTCTCTTGCTTTGCTTTTCTTTTCTTTTAAGTTACACATGCCTTGTTCTCCGTGCGTCCCTCTCCCTTTTCTGTCGATTCTTTTCTCTTCTCCGCTCCCTTTTGTTCCCGGTATACTGCCTTCTTTCTATGTCTGCTGTCTTTCCCCGGACTTTGCTTTTTGTTTATGTTTTTCTTTTTGTATCTCGTCGTTTTGTGCTATTCGTCCTGTCGTAGTTACTTTTGTTTTTGTTGCTCTTCATTGTCTCCCTTCTTCAGACATATTTCCTTCCGCTTCATTCGTCTTAGATAATGTGTGTTATTTTTACATCCTTGCATTGTTTGTCCATAAGTTTTTTTTCTCCTCACTTTTATATCACTCTGCGTTACCTTATTGTCAGCTGTGTGCTCCCTTTCTCCTCCTTCTGTCTTCCTGCTTTTTTCTTTCTGTCCTCCTAATTCGTTGATCTTAGCTTTTTTTTTGTTCTTCGCGTTATCCTTCGCGATCTTCTATATTTCATTTTTCTTTGCTTGTACTTCTGTGCGGCCGGGGGGGGGGGGGGGGGGGTGACCTTTTCGTTCCTAGTCTATTGGACTCACCCTCGCCTTCACTTGGGGGTCTCTATTATCCTTTCTGACATTCACACCACTGGTACGGGGCACTGGGGGGGCACTCCTATCCCCTCTCCTCATCTTACTTCTCGGGGGGGGAAAAGGAAAAGCAAAAAAAAAAAAAAAAAAAAGGGAGGGGGGGGGGGGAAAAGGGGGGGGGGGGGGGGGTGGGGCTTCTCTTTTGTCTCTGTTTTTCACTCCACGTCCGTGTTGCCCACAGCCCCCCTAGAACCCCGTTGCTACCCCCGCATCTACTGTGCCCTGGCCCGTAGCTGTAGCGTTTTAATGAAGTTATTTATAACCTAAATATTATTTTGTTCTTGAGGAACAAATTACTAATCAAACATTTTTCATTCAACGTCATCTTTAATTAATCAAACACCTGGTTAGATTTTATTTTTAAAAATACTCTATAAACTTTTGTTCTTTTGTAATATAAATTCAAAACTGACCACTAAGTTTATGCTTTTTGTCTTTTGTTTGGCCGCTATTGTTGGGCAGTTTGGTCTAATCTAAAAAACTTCAAGTGAACCCAAAGTTTTCATGAAGGGTGTATTTGTTTTTAGTGTTTCTTTTACACTTTTTTAATTCTTATAGTTTTGTTTATTCTGGAGTTGGTTTGTAATCGGTCCTCCTCCCTGAAAATCTCGTGTACGTGTGTGTTTTTTTTTTTTGTGTTTGTGCGTGACGGTGGGGAGATATTCCATCTTCTATGCTGGGGGCATGACACAAGTACAATATTTCCTTTAATTTAACTTGATAGCATGGACTAAGTAATATTTTGCGCTGGCGTCGTGTCATAAAATAAATTGCATTGACTCGTTGAAAATATTTTTTTAGATTCTACATATCTTCATAACATTCACAAATTAATAGAAAATAGGGGGTTAGTAAAAAAATATTTGCCATATTCTCACATGAATTGATTATTTGTCCTTATCGCATAAGTCAAGAATCCCCCTCTAGATGAATTAATTATTCACGATATAATACATCACTTGGTTCTTAATCAACATTGAAGACAAATAAAGAAGAAAGTTAATCATGAATATAAACGATACAAAAGGCGTTTCGTATTGGCACAAATAACCATTGTGATGTATGTCTAAGAGAAAATTTAATTTTTTTTTTTTAAGCATATTTAAAAAAGAAATTATCTAACGATGAAATAATTATAACGTTTGGAATGAATAATCTTCAATTATCAAGTGAGAAATTCCCATATTTATGAAAGAAAAGTATAATGTAAGTGCTTATGTATAGTACTTTAAGCAATAATTATTTTATTGTACAAAATAAAATAAGTACTATAATGTGTATATTTTCAATATAACCGGAGAAAATAATTTTTCAAAAACAAAAAAATGAAGGTTTAAATTTACTGCAGCAATCAACACTAAATATCATAAACATAATATTCAGAGGGTATAAAAGACATAAGGCGAGATATGTATAATAATCGAATGAAATATAGAAAGAAAAGAAATTCCTCTAGGGATGGGGGGGTGGCTCTGTGGGGGTGAGAGGAGGGCACACTGGGCCCTCTAAAAAAACTAGGCCCGCCAGACACAGAGGGGGAGGTGTGGTGGGGGAAGGGAAGGTGTCGCTGACTCTTCAAGGTCTCCGGCGAGGGGAGTGGGTCGGGGGAACAATGGGAGTCAGCCAACGGAGGGAAAAAAAGGGGGGGGGGGGGGGGGAGGGAAAGAGCACCGCAAAAGGAGCAACTACAAAAATATGTAATGTGCGAAGGAGAATAGAAGACGGCAGAAATTTGTTGTTTTAAAAGTGATGAAATCCTTTCATTTATAAACAAAAAGGGTAAGTGTGAACAAATTTTCTGTAACCCTTATTAGAAATGACACAACTATTTGGAAGATTCGCAACCCTACGGAAAGTTCACAACCCTTCATAAAAGTCACAAACATCTCATAAATTCGCAACATTTTATTAAAGTCACAACTTTTGATAAAACTCACAACTTTTGATACAAATTGCTACTCTTCATAAATGTCACAATCTTTCATAAAAGTCACAACTTTTGATAAAAGTCGCAACTTTTCATAAAAGTCACATTTTTTCATGAAAGATGAAGGCTATTTTTGAAAATAAATAAATTTAAAAGGAAATTCTTTATTGTGGTGGCGCCATGTAGGCAGGGTCGCTCTATTCTCTTTATATAAATATCGTGCATTATTAGTTATGTTTTTTTGCTTTCTAATTGTCATCGCCAACGCTCATATCATGTTTATAGGCATGAATAATTTATTGTCTATCTACTTATCAGCTTTGATTGAATACCATAATACTTATTGGGCTTTGCTGCCAGTCCGATCCGCTAAAAAATACGCTTCACCAGTCTTGCTTCTTTCGTACGTTCCAATTTTGAGACATGTTACTACTCCTTGGCTCGATAATATTTTTTTTACGTGTCCTATTTTACGCACATTTATATCATCTGAGAGTTTCTTATCGTAATATTTAGGAATTCTTCTTTTTCTCCAGGGGAAGCTTAACCACTCGAGGATCGAGAGTACGGCATTTCTCTATCTTTTTCTTTGAAGTTTCTCTTGTCGTATAGAAGAGGCATATCCTTCCTCCATCTTTGACACACACACTACCAACTGCTTGACTAGTAAATCTTGTGATGACAACAAATTTTAAATTCCTTCCATAGTAATGGTCGTTCAGCCCATCGCTTAAAATCGACTGTCACAAATGGAATATGTTCAGGTTTCAACACGATGATATTCTTCTCCTTCGTCGGCTTCAAAAATAACGCTTCTCTTCCTAATTCAACCTAAGATGTCTGAGAACTAGTTCTTAAATGCATTCAAAAAACTACTAATGTGATAGAGGTTACCTTGAGTGGTGTTAGCTTCAATTGCATTGTCCAACATCTATAGTGCCGAGGCTTCATTCTTCTTTTGAATAAGTGATATCGGAGGGTCATCCTATTTCTTAAGATTATTTGGCACCTTATATGTGATCCAATGAAGCAGGAGGAGATTGTCCTCTTCGAAATGAACTCCCGCATTTTGATTAACCTACTTCGCACGTCTATGTATGAACTCGCTATTTTTCTGTCCGTCATCAGATGATCTATGTAATTTCGCATTAAAAACTTCCATAAATCATCTCTCCCACAAGGTACTGATTTCATAGCATGTCTTCCACACCTTGTAATTGGAGCTGATTCAATATACTGTATCCTCATTCCATTAGCTACGCACCGGCTACAATCCGATCGACACAACAATTTGAACTTACCTCCAAACAAGATCTTGAATAACCTCGAGGTCAAAATCTAGCGACTATGGCTACGATAACGCATTAAAGAATAAGCAGAAGAAAGTATAATCGGATACCTATTTACTATCTCAAGACCGTTACTAAGATCATAGCGGTTCAACGAGCGGAGAGGAAGGCTAGACAGGGAGAGCATATTTTGGTAAAATAACTTTGTATAGAAAAAGACTATTTGCTTTATGGTTGTTCTGGGGTTGCTTTACAAATGACTATGGCTACTATATTTATACTAGTGGATAATGGTCTTCTGATAAATTATCCAAGATAATATACAAAAAAATTCTAGATGACCCTATCTTCTAAATTCTAAGCAAGAATCTAGATTATTATATATTTACTAAGAGTAAAGTATCGAATTATCTAGAACATCCTAGTTTTTAATTCGAGTTTAATAGGCAAAGATATTTACTTGCACTCTCCGAAATCAACTTTAATTTTTCACAAAATTCTTTATGATACTGTTCTGAGCACCAACAACCATTTTTGAATATAATGTATAACGGTGTTACCTAATTTTTACAAAAGTCATTATGGCATTGATTTGGAAGGTCACATAGTATGGCATCGGAAACATTTATTAATCAAAAAACGTAGCTATGGAACCAATCTTTCTTAAAAATATTAACTTCCTTGTTTGCTCTTATTTGAATGCAAATAACTTTGTTATTTTTAGGTGAAACCTTTTAGTGGGAAAAGAGCGATATTATATACAAGTATCATCGTTACACTTGAATGAAACAGCGAATGTCTTTGCAACGTCATATGTGGTACACATGGTTAGATTGTATTGAATATGATGGCATCATCAATTATCCAGTCGATAATAACCCTTAATTGTAGAAAATTTTTGGGTTAAAAACACTAGAAGCTGATAAGTTATATTATTATTAGTTAGTGCTATGATGTACTGCTTCATGCCGGTAAGTTGGAGTTTAGGGACATTGGTAGGCCATTCACATAATTGTTACAAAGATTAAATTACCATAAGTCCATAGTTCCAAAAATGTCTACCGTACTAATCCTATTACATAGTGGAGGAGCTATTAAAAAGGTTGGTTTTTCAAAATTTTTGTGTTTAAGGCCTTCATTGCTAATCATGTCCACCACCTTATTGTGATCCATGAAGATGGTGGTTGGCATTCACTGCTTCCCAAGCTTCTCATCTATTACCACCTGCATTTTGCAAAGAATTAAATTGTGTACGAGTGATTATCATGTTCAGTAAATTGAATCCTTTTTGAGGAGTATGGTTAATCTAGTGTGGTGATAAGTTAAATTGTTCCACACAACTACAAGAATTCCTCTCTTAGGGATCTTTAGCGTCGGCCAATATAGAGGACGGACATGTACTTATTTATTATGAATGCGAATTGGCCAGTCACCTCTGTAGGTTTTTGATAACCCCTCCAAATCCCCTTGTGGAGGATAGTTTTCACAGCTCCACAGTGTTGAGTTTGAACCTTTAAACTACATGTTTAAGGGAGTTCTTTTTACCTGGATGATGCATTTTCTTGATTATCCTTGATGGTTAGCCTGAAATTGATTTTTTTGACCTCAAATGGCTAGGTTGATCATTTGGTGAAGAGATGTTGCCTTTTTTAATTTAAAATTGAAAAGATGGTTATTTCTTTGGGGCAAATGGCCCAGAGGAATTCATGGCGGACACCATCCCCAAGAATAATAATGTTTGTACTTTTTTTGTGGGCACTCGAGTTTTAGGTTTTTATTCAATCTCGCAGGAAGAGCATCGTCTAATCAAGCTATGCCTCAACTTAATTTCTCACCATGATGTATCCCCATAATTAATAACTTTGTTACAACATCTGAAGAGATATGGTGTATGTCCTCCATTTTGGTCCCGCACATATTTTGACAACCAGGGTTGATTCTAAGCAATTTTTTTTTAAGGTATTTTGGGAGCAAATGATTTTTTAGTGATCAATACATGATCTAGATGAAGGTTTTGATTTTGTTGGGGGACACCGTCAATGTTTTGTTTCCGATCCAGTCAACTTCTTTATTCCTCCTTGATTTGGCATGGAATTAAGTGGTTTTTTGAGTGGATAAGCCTTATAGGACAATTGGTGGAAATTTACTATTACTTTTCTGAGGATATAGAGTCTTGGCGAGATCTAAAGGCAAACACTTGCTTTTCACTTACGTCTAGGGCATGTGGATTCGCGCTAAGTAATCTAAATGACCAAATCATATCTAGTATTAAGATGATGTCATGATTGTTTCCTGAGGTACAACGACAACCCTTTAATTTTCCACTAACTACCTTCGGTCTCTTTTCTTTTCTTTTTTGACACCTTTATTACCAACAGATTAGTTTCTTCGTCCTCATTTTTCCGTACAATTTCAAAGTTGTCCGTAAGTGGAAATTTTTTAGGTGGGAAAATTTTTTCGTACATTTTTTAAAAAGTTCTCTAAATGGGGAATGTCTTTTCATTTCCATGATTTGGGACACATAGAGATCATGTTGAGAATGCTCTCATTTTCGATTTCAAGGTAATTATTTATATGACCTTTGCTAAAGAATATATACTCCCGGTTTACCCTTTCTAAGACCACCGTTTGCTTATGAAAATGGATGGAAAGACTGATTGTATCATTTAGTTTAATATGTTCACACATTTTTCATAAAATTAAGTAAATCGAAATAATCAATCCGAGATATTTGTAACTTATTTAAAAAAAACTAATGTGGTACAACAAATTGATAAATTATGTTTATTTTTTCAAAGTCATCTTATATATTAAATTTAATTTAAGAATATCCTAGAAAGACTCCTAGATCCTATGAATTGGATATTTATTTTACTTCTTTTCTTTGACTTACATCCAACCATGCTCAAATATTTGAGATTTTCACATTGACTCTATGTATTATAACAGAAATACTTCACCAACTCCTTTAAAATGGAAAAAAGTTTTTTAATTACAATTTTTTTATGGATGAGTTGGAATGTAAATACAGCGTACTAACCATAATTTCCATCAAGTCATGAACTCTATATAATGAAATCCAAAGTTTTAGTGTTTGGCACCACCAAACAAAAGACAACTCATTGCTTCTCCTCAATGGAGTTTTACACCCTTTCTTTATATCCTTTTTTCAAACCCTTAGTGAGTGAACCTTTGTTTTGATTTAACCATTTGTTAAATCGAGTTTCCTTCTTTCTTGATATAAGAACTTTTTTTACTTTTTGGTACACCCCTTTTTTAAATTAAATTGCTTTCCTGATTTATTTTGGATGATTTATTGAGTTAAATTTGTTTTATAATTGGTTTCATTCTAGAGTTTTAGCTTGAAGTTTATGTGTTCGTTTGTGATACTGCTTTTTTAGTTTGGATAGAGATTGAACTGTTGGCTTTTGGCCACTCTATGATTGAATTTTTTTTTTCATCAGAAAGTTAAGTTTTTTTTATTCATTTTGAGTGCCTATTTATTTATTTTATTTATTTAATTTTTGCAGAAAATGATGTTTTTTTTATTATATTCAAATATTTTGGGGAAAAAATCTTGTGACTCCGAGGACATCGTTTAATTTTTCTTGTATAATCCATTTACACTTTGATACATTGCTGCTTTTTAATTAGCTTACTAGAGTTGGTGTTTGTTTGTTCACATTTCTGTTTGAATCAAGAATACATTTTTCCCTTTGATTTTACAATTTTTTAATGTGGGGTCTCTGTTGCTATTTTTCTTATCAATTTTTTAAAAAAAAACGGTCGGATTTTCCCCTGCATGCTATTACCTTGAAGAATATAGATTTATAGTAACTGAAATATAGTAGAATTTTTAATCCTCAAAGATATTAATTCTTTTGCAGCTTCCCATGTATGATAATTTGCCTGGTTATTGAGCTAATGGGAGTTTGTTCCTTATTGTTTTTTCCTGTCTTTGGAGCTTTCCAATTTATGATACATTGTCTGCTTTATTTTGGTCTCACTGGAAATGTTCCTCTATGCTATTGAAGCCTGTATTTTTGTTTTTTTTCTTTTAATCATCCTATCAAGAATTATTATCTGGTTCTTTCCTTTTGTTAGTACTGCTAATTCCACAGAATATTAATTCTCAATTATATAATTCTTTTGCCGCTTTCCACTGTATGATAATATTGCTGGTTTATTGAGCTAAATAGATTTTTCTTCTTGTTTTTTCAGCCTGTCTTTGGGAAGTCCGGTTATTATATATAATCTTTCTGCTTTA